>CM076188.1:3000000-3420808 GCA_038277355.1 Encarsia formosa | reverse complement strand
CATTCATTTGACGAAATGTCGTACGAAACTAATGTCGTCTTAACTAACTCGTAGAATAATCTCATTCTTGATAAACTCTTTAATATTCTCTTTTTAAAAAATTCCGCTTGTAGGTATAAAATTAAGCATTCATAAATTCACCATTGATATAATTTATATTTGGATTCTTTTAAAATATTCCAGACTTGTATCAATTTTGTTACAGCTTTCACTGAATTAAAAAATAGATGTGTATGGTAAAATTGAAATTTTTGTTTTTCACTGATACTCAATTATTTATAAAAGCATTGTTCATAAAGGTAATTTTAAGATATTTTTTATTTGAAGTCTGGAAATTAAGTCAGTAAATAAAAAGGCAAGACTTTTTATAAATAAAAATAATTTTATTTAATAAATAAGTTCTTACAGGGACATGTTTTGTTATACCTAGATTTAGGCAATATTTGAACGAAAACATGCGAAAAGTATTTTGACAAAATAAAAAACACTTTTAAATCAGAGCGAAAAGACTGTGAAAAAACAAAAATGAAAAGGTATATTTACAAAAATAGAGTTACTATGAAACTCCTAAAACAGACAATACAAATGAACACAAGTGATTTTAAATTCAACTTATCTTTCTCGACTATCGAAGTCAAAATAATTATTTATAGAATCGATGTTTGACTTTGATCGTTTAAATATATATTGAATGGGTACCTGAACACAAGAAAGCAAGTTTTAAAAATACCTAAGTTAATATTGACTAAGGTACCCATCGCTCGCTACTCCTGCCAAAATTATTACACTAATTTCTCGAAAAATTTTGAGAAAAGCATTAACGGTAACAAAAAAATTTGATATCTAAAAGAATTTTTAATGTACATTAGCTTTTAAGAACGTTTTATAAACAAGTTGCTTCATTGTTTGCATTCGATAGTTTATGAATGAAATGAGCTGAATCGAGTAGAAATGCGCGTTCATTTCGGCGCTGATGATGTTTGCTCTCGCTTCAATTGATTTGATTACATATCCAAAACATGAATAGCTAAGAAACTTACCTAATACGAGTTTTGGCTTTTCAAAAATTTTTAACCTTACGGTTGATGACAACCATTTCATTATGATTTCCACATCTTCGAAATAAATATCTGCTTTCTTATTGCTAAAAACATTTTGCTTGAATCCATCGATGTTGGTAATTGGTGTTTCTGCATCCAAGTTCTCAACAATCCTCGTCCAAGCTTGACATAATTGATTTGAAGACTGAGATTGAGACTTTCATCAGGTCTAAAATAAATCTACTCCACTGACTTTTGAACTGGTCTTCTGAGGAAGGTATTTTATTGACATTTATATCAGACTGGTAATATGTTGACCTTGGACATCTATGAAAGGTATCTTTGATAGCCCAGTAACCGTTGTGTGTTTTATTGTTTTCAGAATATATTTGTTTTTGCCATTGCTGGAGATTCAAAGGCGTTATACCATGTCTACCAGTAAAGTACATCATAACTAAGAAAATTCCTAATCCTGTTGTCAGTCTTTCAAAGGGAGTCACTTCATCTGTAATCTCCAAAAATCCTTTTATTAGTTTAAACAGATAATGTAATTGTATATAGCGATTACGGCTAATAATCGATTTTGCACCGTATTCAAAAGCTTCTAATATCTGTGTTTCGTTTCACCCAGTTTGAGGATTATCGACTCTATTGCGTGGGCCCAAAAACGTGTTTCCACTCAACCAATTATCCCCGTGGTTAATTAGATTCGAGTAAAAAGCATTGTTTGAAGAAGCGAATTCACTGTGAAAGACCTGGTTCACATTTTCCGTAACAAATTGATGAGAATTTTTCATAGTGACGATGATGATTTTTTGCAATGAACGTCTAAAACGACCATAAAACGTAAGTGAACAGTGAGAAACATTTCTGTACTCTGGACTCGTCAAATCTTCCGACAACCATGTCCGCAGAAACTCATTAATCAACGGTAGTGGAATAACATGATATTGCGTCGCTTCAACCACAAGATGGAAGTTATTGTTTACTGTTATTTGGTGTGTCAATTCGACAGGACTGCTGGTAAATATCAATGGTGGTAAATTCATAATCAGGTTTTCTTGATAAGTTCCACAAAATGCATTATTATGATTTAAATTTCTGTTTTCTTGGATTCGAATCATGTTTGTTTCAGGAATGTACTCATACCAGGATCTAAAATGTTGATGTTCCAAGCATACGCTAAAAAAAGTTTCCAACACAATTGTCTGTAAGTACAAACTAAAGAGTTTCAGCCTGTTTAGGTGTCGAACGATGTCGGAAATAGCTTGAGCACCATTTTCAACCAAAGTCAGAATAGAAGAAATTTCGCCATAAAATGCTTCCAATTCGTCGTAACGATCGTGAACCATGGTTGTCAAATCCTCTCCTCTGAGATCTTCGGCCAACATCAAACGTGCCATTGATTCCGCGTAACTCATAATTTCATACTGTTCACACTCTGTCAATTCTCTTGAGATACTAGCACCATCATTCACTTCATATTCATCAGGTGGAATAGCTGCTCCTATCGTAAATAAAGTAGCTAAAATAAATGTTGATGAATTCATTTTTTTGTACAGAAATTTTTGATACTTTCTTGTGTATTATCTCTGTGGCCCTTTTATCTGTTTCTCTATTTTTTTGTTTAACACCCTAAAAAAATTATTTGTCAAAGACTTATTGCGTGAAAAAGTTTATTATACAAAAACTGCAGTTTTTTATTTCATTTTTGAATTATTATTTAAATTCTAGACAAACGTTTCAATTGATATGAACATTAAGGGTACAAAAAATTTTCATACATATTTGCTGGAAAACTACAAAAAAAAATTTTGAATTTGAAATGTTAAATCCTTTTTCTTTTACCTTACTCAAATTGATGTGCTTTTGTAATAACTAAAATTAGGAAATTTGTTTTCTAGCGTTTTTTTAATACACAGAGACTTAAATCATTTTTCTCTAAAATTTTTTATATTCATAGCTTGAATCTACTTTTATTTTATACCAATAAAACATTTCAAATAAAATTTTAACTAAGTCGATAATAGTCATTAAATTTCAAGAATTGTATTTTATTAGGAGTTTTTCAATAGAATGTACATGAATTTTCTATGGCGAAGATATAATGAAGTTTCAAGATTGTGTAGAGTTTCATTAGTGACAGAGTTTTATAACTTTAAAAAAAAATTTTTTATCGATGGTTTATTTAAATTCTTGATTACACAACTGTACCGCCAGTTTTTTTTTTTTTTTTTCATTCATTGTTCTTAGACTTCGAAATTTTCAACGAATTTAATAATTTTAAACATCGTCTTGAAAATATGAGAAAGTAAATTAAATTTATTATTATTAAAATATAAAATTTTTTGAAACACATTATTTCGTACAATTTAAGAATAGAAAGTATGTTTATTTATTTATTTTTGTTTTTATTATACGATAAAAATTAATTTACAAAATGATATATGACATCACAAACATTTTTTTTTGTTTTTAAAGCTAATGTTATTTATGTTTTACATTAAATATATTTTCTAAATTTTTTAGACTATTCAAAATAACCGACACACTTCTTTAAGTACTACTCGAGGTACTACTGAAAACTTCAGTACAACCACTCTTGAAAAAAACACCGAAAGGAGTCGTAAAAACAGTGCATACTAAATTTGAGAACCAATCATTTTTTGACTGATATGGATTTTTAGAAAGCTTGGTAATTTTAAATTCTGGTCTTTTCTTCTCCATTTTTATTTTAGAGGATAACCATTGCATTACAGTTTCCACATCTCCATAATAAGACTGTGATCTTTTATAGCTGAAAATATTCAATAGTAATCGATCATTATTGATCATCTGTGTTTCCATAGCCAAATTTTTTACTATACGCGTCCAACTTTGACATAATTGAGCTGTGTCTAACATTTGATGAGCTCTACAAATCAGTTCACTCCAGTCGGAAGAGATTTTTGAATACAAATATACATCAAAACTAATGCAATCCGAGCAATATTCATCTGTAGAGTCTACCTTACATTTCAAGTAATCATTGTAAAAACTTGTAAGGTTACACATCCAGGATGATGATATATCCTGGTTGAGATTTTCAACAGAGATTTTCATAAGTTCCGTAACAAAATCATTCCATTGATTCTTGAAATCATCTTCTTTGAGTTTTTCATTATTGTCCTTAACTTTTTTTATTTTCTTGTCGACAAGGTCATACTTATAGTACATGGATTTTCCAGATCTATCTGAGTCGAAGAATTCGTTTCTGATGCCCCAAAAATTTCGAAGTTGTTCTCGCACATATTCTGGACGAGGCTCCCATTGTTCGAGTATGAAAGGGGTTTCATGGTACCTACTGAAATAGTGCAGCATCAAAAGAAAAATAGAAAATCCGTCTGTTAACTTCTCGTATACAGATATTGTATTCAGTCTGTCGAGATAGTCCAGTATAACTTCGTATAAGTTTCGTAACTGTCGATGATGAACACTGCCAATAATTACTTCGGCAGAAGTATCAAAAGCTCGCATTTGCTCTTGAATACTCGATCCTGATGGAGGAAGATCTGATCTGCGACGAGGGCCCCAGAACCTATTTCCGCGCAGCCAATCAGCCCCTTCGGTAGCCAAATTTATATAAAAATCATTACCAGCAGAAGTTGGTGAGCCCATAAATAGATGAAACAAATTTCTCATTATAAACTCTGGAAAATTTCTCATGACAACTATGAGTATTTTTTGTATTGAGCGTCTTAAGCGATCGTAGAGCGCACGTGCACAACCATTCATATCAATGTAGGGAGGTCTCGTCAAATCTACCGACAACCATTCACGTAAAAAATTTGAAATTAACGGCAAAGGAATAACATTGTATTGTACAATTTCTATGGCTGAATCCGGATTTACAACTACGACTCTGTAAGTTTCATCAAGAGGACTTGGGTTCAGTATCAATGGTGGAAACATCAGTTGATAATCCAAATAATTTTCACACAAACATCGATCTTCAGATGTAGTTAAATTTTGTTTAACTAAAATTGTATTTGACTCTGGAAAAAATTCGTACCAAACATTCAAGGAATAATGCGTTGAGCAAGCTCCGTACAAAATTTCCAACATGAATTTGGAGAAATGTTGAATGAATACTTTCAATCTCCTGACACGTCGAGTTGGATCTGAAATAGCCGTAACACCGTTTTCAACGAGAGTTAGAATGGATGCCACTTCATAGTAGAATGCATCCAATTCGTTGTGACGGTATTCGATCATGTGCCTTAAATCTTGTCCCTCGACGTCTTGGGCCAACATCAACTGTGCCAGCGATTCGATGTATCTGCTTAACTCTTGTCTTTCGCAATTGGTCTCTTGGTAAGATGTGCTAGCGCCTTCGTTAACTCTATTTCCATCTGGAGCATTTGCGCCAAGTGAAATGAGAATTGTAAAAACCAATAAAAAAGCAAACATTTTTGTAATTTTTCTTGATATAAAAAAAAAAAAATCAATCTTCTCAGCACTAAAATGACCTTTTTTTTTCACTGGGAGGTAGCCAAAAGTTTTATGTTTAATTCTAATTGTTTAAACTATTAACTGGAGTATTCTGTCGTGACTGAAGTATTAGTTTTAAAGATGCAGGAATTATTTCAAAAAATACGCACATGATATCCATCAGATGAAAATTTTTGATAATATTTTCCAAAATTAAAACTTATTCCCCTATTATTACTCCTATTATATTGACGACTTTTTCATTGAAATTTAAATTTTCTACTAAATCCAAACACCTTGCGTAACTAAGACAACTTTGTCTTTTTTTCATTTAGTTCTAACTGGAAATTTATGATAAGACGTTACTCTATTTCTTTTTCGCTACCAGATGTGAATTATAATTATGTAGTCATCAAATTTTTCGTAACTTTCCATTCACTTTTGGCGGTTATAATAGATTCATAGCTTTTAAATATTGTAACAATGACAAGATTTTTTTAAACTGTATTTTAGAGATTTTTTTACTGGATTATTATATTAGTTACTTGTGCAATAATAAAACTTTTTTGTAAGCCCAGCATCATTTTAATGATGTTTAAGTATTTTTCAATATTATACGCAAACAACTTTTATAAATTTTTAATTCCAAGTAAATATGAACTGTTTTCATTTGAGTGTGCTGTTTCAATTAAAAACATTATAGTCAGAGTATTTGAAAAAATTTACCGAAAGTACAGGAGTACACGCCTTTTTGTTTGTGTATATGTAAATTAGTACGTTTCCAAGTAAAAAACATTCTAGAAAAAATTAGAAACATGGTTTTTTTTCTTTTAATCATAAATGATACAATTGAATGACACGTGTTCGAAAAATAAATTATTCACTCTAAAATGATCAAAAAACTTTTTAAAATGATTACTAGAAGTATTAAAAAAAATTAGTTTACACTGACAACGTAACCATTTTTTTTTTTTTTTTTTTTTACTTTTAAATACTATGTTTTAGGAAAATGGATCCTAAATTCTGGGAATTTATGGTCACCAAAAATTTGAAAAATTAAAAAAATTGTTTTTAATTTTTTTTAAGTACAGTTTTTTTTTTTTTTTTTTTTTAAACAAAAATCTAAAACAAATAAGTTCGATCCTCAAAGTAAAATTGTATTTGCCAATTTTAACAATATTTGAAAGTCTTCTCAAAAAATTCGTTGAATAATTAGATCATTATAAAAACAAATTTAAAAAAAAAACTTTTACTAGGTCTTCAGGATATAGTTTTCAAGCTCTCAATTATAAATTATCTTCGTTAAAAATGACATGCCTGAAAAACTCTCTCAATTTAAAAGTGAAAAAAAAAAGTCCAGATTGATTTTTCTCAAAGGCTATCCCAAATAAACTCGGCAAAGTCAGATCGTTCGTGAAACTCCGGCAAACCCGCTCGGTCTGGTGCCTAAAGCCTCGTCGTATGTTGCACCTACGTAGCGGACTTTTTTACGCTCGTTGAAAACTGGGTCGATTCGCAGCCCCAAACTTTCTTTCAGCCTAGCCGACTATCGGGACAGTTTTTTTTTTTTTTTGTACCAGCTTAATCATTTGAGTTTCCGCTTCTTACTTATTTTTTTTACTTTGCGCTTTGAGTCGGAACTTCGAGTGTTGAAAATCATTTCGATTAAGCTCTCTGTAAGCGTTCAAAACTTTGCGGAAACCTCGTTTATATTTCCAGGAATTTTTTTTTAAAACATCCATTCGGGTCGATCTTTTTTCCGCGTTCGCAGTTTTCTCGCGGAAGCATAACGCCAAGCGAGCTAAAGTCTGGAGGAAAAGCCGGCTTTGGCAGTCTGCCCAAATCCTACCGGCGTTACATTTTTTTTTACAGGCGTTTTCTTCCACCCAAAAGGCTGTGGAAGAAGTAAGGCAAAGAAAGAAAAGACGAAGAAGAAGAAGAAAAAAAGTCTTTATCGAATTTTACCTTTATTTTTTAATGTTTAATCGCTGTCGTATTACTTAAGTTTACTGGTGAATTTTTTATACTATTTGGGCCACGTTGTATTTAAGAAATAAAAATTTATTTAAAAAAAGAATCATAGTGAATTTTCAAATATTTAAATGATTAAAAAATTATAAAATAGAGAACATGAACTTTTTTGAATGATATTGAGCACACCGATAATTTTCCTCTGAAAAAAAACGTTTATCCTAGAGATTGATACTGCACCAGTGGTATTTTTAGGCAGTGCTCGGTAAGCTTCGTGTACGATCAAAAGCAATTAATCGAAGCCGTCCAGCTATCCAAGTTAAAAGCGTATCGGGAATATCCTCGGCATTAATTGCATTGTCGAAACCGCATAATAGCCGGGGAAGAGCCGTGGAGGCGAGCGAAATTGGCTGCGATCGGGTACTACGCCCTGCAAGTAACCAGCTGCAGCTGCATCTCGCGGGCCTGAAAATTCACGTAGCTCCTGCGAAAGGGCCAAACGCAATTAGGAAACGCATTATTTATTCGGTTCGACGAGGGATTGATGAACGAAGGGTTTGATTAAGCGGGCAAAAATGTGTTTTGTATAAGCTCACGTACCAGCTGACTTTACTTACTGTCCGGCTTTATCGTCAAAATGTAAGAAATTTGAGAGAAAATTTATTGAAAAATATTTTATTAAATTCAATTTGATTTCTCAGTCGTTTTTGCGGAATTTTTTCTCAAGTGACTCCGTCTTTTAAAGTGAACACCGCTAATTTATTTAAAACAACATGCCGCAGTTATTAAAAAACTAAAGTTTTTTTTGCGAATCATTTAAGAGCTGCAAAACTCAAAGCATCCAACAAAAAGCGTGAACCAAATGAAGAGAGTAAGCGAACCGGACCAGATCAAAGGAACGGTAGCTTGCCCGGGGGTGCTTTCATACAAGCGTTTCGGGTGCATTGAGGTCCGAGATTTTCAACGCTGTCGGTTCATCAGCACTATTTTTACAGTAGCCTCGGTTATCTTATTACAGGCAGTGGTGGAAGAGTTAGAGGAAGAAAAGTGCAGTCTGTAAGCTAAGTTATCTAGGGTGGCGCTGGGTGAAAGGTAATACTTCAAGGAAATGAAATCCCGAGTGCAGGGATGTTCGACGCTTCATTAGGACGGATCGACTTTACGCTCCAATTAGCGAAGTGCCTTCTTTAAAGCCGAGGGAGGAGGGAACGGATTTATTTTTAAAATTAGAGCAGTTTTATTACTGCTAAGACAGCTATTCTTGGATTCGAGATGGATTTACGGGTGTGAAAATGAAAAAAATTGAATTTATGAATGGTAAACAATTTTTTTTTAATGTAATTGGCTAGAGATATTACTTTTTTCAACTTTCAACTAATTTTTTTTTTTATTGATGAATAAAATTGATTACTTTTTTTGTTGATTCGAATAGAACTAGTAAAAACTGTATTTACTTTACAAAAATACAGCTCCGTGCAATACTAACTAAAAAAAAAAGATTATCAAAAACGATTTGTAAACTTCATTTTAAAAGAAAATATTTTTGTACCCACTTACAAAGGTGTTTATCCAATAACTGAGTGAAAATTATCAATTTTTTCCTCGTAACTTGGTACGCTTTATCGATTCTCAACCAGAAACACGATTCCCCGTGCTAAAAGGGCGAAAGGAGCACACATGTGCGCGGTTTTGGTTTCCGGTCGAGTGCGCCGGGTATTGGATATGTCTTGCAAGAGTTTGTTCCCAGCCTGGGTTCAGCTGAGCATGATAAAAGCCACGAGCGGATTAACTCTTTGATATTTTGGTTAATTTGGACTTCGTGTTTTTCCTTGTTACTTGTGAGCGAGGCTACCGATATTACAATTTGAAGTTTCTTATCGTTTATAAATCAGGGCGGTGAATTAAATCCGAGACTATCAAATTTAATCGGTTCAAAGAGTATCGAAGGATTCATCTGGAACGTGAATTGTGATTTTCTCAGTTTTGAGCTTCGTCGGATACGAGATATTTCTTTTACATTTTGTGACTTGGATAGTTGACTAACAGAATTCTTTTTGTAGCTTTTTTTTTTGAAGTTGTAAATTGTAACAAAGTTGAATTATAAACAGACATTCTAACGCTTTGTTAACATTTTGCAAGCTTTTTTTACAGCTATAAAATTTTTCGCATGCTTAAAAAAGAGAAACAAAAACTTTATAATGTAAGAATAAATTAATTTTACTCAGCAGTGGTATTTTCAAATTTAAATTAGAATAAAAAAAAAAACGTTCCAGCGTTTCACGTTTTTCACAAAGGTTTTCCAATGAGCTTCCAAAAAAAAACCAACAGAACAAAGTGATGCGCTGCAATAATCCCCGATGCAATTAAATGCGGGACAAACTATTTCACCAGCAAGACTCGTTACGTTCTGATGCTGCAAGCACAAAGTGTGATTACACCAATGTTTACCAGACGTGTTAACACGTCAATATTTTGGATCGAACAACAAAAATGGTTTTTCTAAAAAGTTTTGCCGAACAATAAGATTAAAATGTTTATTTTTTTCAAAAAAAGCTCTGTAATTTAAGACAAAAAAAACGAGATATGCTTCAAAGAAAAGCTCTTGCAAACGGAAATCCCGAAAATGATTAACAACTCACGAGAACTGTTTTCGAGTCACGTATTTCTCGAAGCCAAGCATTGCGCTAACAAAAGAAACAAGTTTCGGTCAATTGGCGCTACGGCACGTTAAGTTTCGACTTCAACCTACATGAGAAAGGAACTTTATTTGCGGTCGAATTCGTTGAAGAATCAATCTAAAAATTTTATAAAATCCGTACCTCGGAGAGTTATTTAATATGTATTTATTGCTTTTCCAATAACGAAACGGCATCAAAACCAGAAAGCTTTAATCATTTTTATGTCTTTTTTTTAAATTCAATATTTAATAAAAAAATATCGGTTGGAGAGAAATTTTTTAATTTTTTAACATTTAAAAATATATTGAAATGTATGTCAATTTTCGATAAAATTCTCAGTTAATTGAAAGTATAAATTTTTATGCAACCAACGTTTGATTTCTTGAATTAAAAATGAGAATTTTTTTATTGTTTGTAAGTCTGTTAAGAAACAGTCAATAAAAAATCACTTTTCAAACAGCAATATTCTAAAGTGAAAAATTTGATCATTTCAAAGTTAAGTTGGGTATCAAAATGTAATTATTTATTTATTCAATCAGAACAACTTTAATATTATTTGCTTACGACATTCAGTAAAACGTTATACGAACTATTTAACTCTATCATTTCAATTGTTGTTTCTAATCACACATTTCATTATAATTTTTAATCTTGAATTCAAAAATAAAATTTTGTGTAAAACCAGAATATTTCGACGATTATAATTCCAAATGAGTTCGAGCACAAGGCTCATTAGTCGCAGGGTATAAGCTCCCTTCTTCTCTCGAAACTCAAGAGCCCAAAGAATGTCGGAACTGAAAAAAAAAATGGAAATTCTCATATATGCGGGATGAGACTCTGTGTCGAGTTTATTGTTTAACGCTGCATCGTCGGCCCGAGCAGATAATACGGCCGAGTCGTGACGGGAATAAGCTTCGGGTAATGTTATTACGCGTCATTAAAGCCGTAACGACGATCGCGTTAGTTGCAATCTATGAATTCGCTACGGTCCGACCGGCTGAAAAGTAATTAACACCGGTAAATGAGGTTTACTGCAGCCGATGAGACTTTAATTCGTTTACAAGGATAAATTAAAAAAAAAAAAGAAGGAAAAGAAATGCATTTTTAACCCGTGCGAATACTCGATTGGATGATTATTTAAATAAAAACTAGGACTTGGGTTTTTTTTAAGTGCGAATTTGGCGCGAAAACATTTTTTATTCAGCCTGCCGGCTCCCGAGAATATTTTTCCAAGCCCGCGGCTCTTTGTATTTACTAAAGTTGGCGCGATTCATCTAACTCGTCTGGCTAAATGAAAAAAAAGGAATTCTCTTTTTTTTGTATCAATTTAAATTCCCGCTTTTTTCCCTTTTGCAAGCCATGGTATTTTTACACTGCGATTGTTTAAATAGAAACTGATGGGATGAATTTCGAAAAAAAGAATGCGTAGCAAGTAGACAATGGTATTAGGTGACTAAAAAATATTTCAATTTAAAATTTTTTTTTTTTATATTTTTAAAATTCAGAGTTACAAAAATTCAATTAATTTTTGTAGTGCTATAGATATTTTTTTCAAAGAAAAAAGAACTCAAAAATAAAAAATTTCAAATTTTATCAGGTTATACATTAACCAACTCTCAAAATAGTGAAAAATTTTAATAATTATAAAAAATTCGAATAATAATTTTATTTGATGACTGCAAAAGATATAATGAAGATTGAAAAAACTGATAAAAACTGCAATAATGATCTGGTGGTACTAAATTTTCAGAAAAAACAAAATTTTTCCTAATTTTTCAACAATCTAATATTTTAACTTTCTATTTAATAATCGAATTTGTTCAAAAATTCATTAAAAAACTTCTAAAGAGAAAATAAAACTATATTTTTTCCAAGCGATATGTGAAATCTAAAAAAATTTAGTCATAAGTAATATTTACATTTGTTTGAAAACTTCACAAAGCACTTTTTAACAATGCTTTTCAATCTAAAATAATTCGTAAGGTCTAAAAAAAAAAAAAAAAATCAAACCCAAAAAAAAACCCTACAATCTAAAAATCAAAAATTCAAAACCTTAAATAATACCTCGTTCAGCACTCTGAGTAAAAAAAAAGTGCGAAGTCACCAATGCGAAAACCGAATCCTCGCCGTAAAAGCCATCAAACGGGTGAAGTTTATCGGCGCCCGGGCAGACGTTCTCGTCCCTCGGACAATGTACGGAGGATCAGCGCCCGGGATGTTTAATTTAATCCCATCGGGCCACTCCTGCGGAAACGCGATACGCTAAATTCTTGACTTACGACTGCTCGCCACAGTCTGGTGCTGCCCGATCGAGAATTTTTCATTACCCCGCTCGCTCCTGAATTTTTGATACAATTTTCCGCGCGAGCGTCCCTCCCTCCACTCCCGGTAATTTATCTCGGCCGGGCAAACTTTTCCGGAAGATTTCACGAGCTTTTTCTTATCCGCCGTGTTAATCGCTGAAAAATTGATTCCACCAAGCCCCGTGACTAATCGGTCTTTAAGTTTTTTAATGAAAATTTTCAGAAAACCCGCGATAAATCACCGCAATTTTGGATTTTCTTTTTCCAACCATCGCGCTGCTGCCGGGCCCTTCATTTTTCCTTTCAAACCCAGGCTCTCCCGATATTCCCCCCTTATTTTTCTCTACCGAAGTTATCGGACTCTCGAGAAAATCCAGAGATGGCTAAAGTACCGAGACCAAAATTATTTTATGCTTGGGGACAAAATATTTTTTTACCGTAAAAATAATTTTTCCGAAGAAAGTTTCGATCGAAATGATTGCAGTGATGATTTTTATGGAACAAATTTACTTTATCCGTTTTTTTTTTTTCTTTAAAAGTCTTTTTTATTTTTCAAAATTTAATATAAAAATCATAATTATCTTGAGATAGTATAATTATGATTAGTTATAATCTAAATTTTGAAAAACTATACCCTGTAATAAATGTGAATTAGGTTATCCATTTAATAGGAATTAACTGACTATTTCATAGACTTAATCTAGTATTTTGCTTGTAACTGGCCATTTAATGTTTATTAAATGGATAACGGAATTCATATTCCTTACAGGGTAATGACTTTGAAATTTAATACTTTTTCTGTCTTTACTAGAAACCATCGAAAACACTTCACGCTGATTGGCCACGTTGAATTATTTTGAAAACATGCATGTATGCAAGCATCGTATCGACTTAACCCAGATTTTTCGAAATTTTTATCCCCCGCGAGTTCGACTACAATATTTCAGGCCGCTGAATTACCATTATTTCCTCGTACCTCAACTTAAAATTGTACCCCGTCGATAAATCTTCCCCTCGGGCCCGATTAACGAGACGTTTGACGGGAGCCTCTCTTTTTTTTCAACTCGTCCGTATCGATACGCGTACTTAAAAAAAAGTTTTGTATTATTCATGGGCGAGTCTTGACGCATAGGTTATAAGGCAATTCTTTGACCCTTTAATTACGCCGAGTGGCCTCGTGCCACCGAGAGCATCATGCGGTGCAGATAAAAAAGAAAGAGGGAGAGAGAGAGAGACTCTCCTTCACATCGGCAGCAGAGAACATCCGCAGTGCCGGGGCACTCTTTGGCCCGGCGCCAAAATCCACCCAGCCCCCAATTAACATCGCGTCGCGTCGAATTTCAAGTGCCGATGAGGACTGGTCCACCTGTATTCTCTTTTGTAATAATTTCAAGCCCTCCCTTTTTTGAGTGTGTTTTTAAGTGCCGACGGCTTCCGTTGAAATTGGTTGATTTTTTGTTAGTTTTTTCATTTTCCATTCCAGACTGTATCAACAAAAGTATTTATTTTGTGATATCTGATGTTTATATTTGAGAAAAAACAATTTTATACCACTAGTGCGTAGGTACTCGATTTAACGCACGCTTCGAAATTTAAAAACTCGTCCTACGCACCAGTGGTATAAAATAGTATATGCAACGGGTGCAGCACGTCACCAGGGCTTCTTAAAGTTACTCGTGCTACGCTTCGCTTCGCACTTGGTACCTTTAAAACCGCCCTGGCGGCGATACTGAAACCCGTTGCATCATACACTGTTATATTTAAAATAGTCTTTTTTTATCAAGTGTCCGGCTGTAAGTAAAGGCTCGAGTAAAGGAAAAGTCAAATTCAAGATTTTCGAGTTTTGAGACAAAAGCTTAAATTAATCAGAGAATTTTACCCTTACTCGATATCTATTATTTGTTTGTTCAAATAAATTTATATAAACGATAAATATTCCATGCTATACTTCGATTTTCAATGTTATCTATTGATCATTCGCTAATGTAAAGGGTTCACTGTTACAAGACATTCTGATTTTATCGGTTATTTGTTTATCTGTTTTCGATAAAACATTTATTCAGAAAGTTTTGATTATAGTTGTTTTGGTGGTAATAGTATTTTATCAAGTTATAGCAAAAGTTGGAATTTTTCGGGTAGATAAAATTTTTTTTTTCTTGATAATTTCACATTATTGTATATGAGTTAAAAATTTCTGAGTAAACTTTACTCATAGTTTCACCTTTTTTATCATGGCAGATCATTAACAATTTCATAGTTTTTCAAATTTATAATGATTAACTAAACAAAAACAAAGCAAATTAATAATGTGTAATAATGTGCAAGATTAAATTTCTTGATCAATATCAAAAATTGATAAAACTACAAATACCAAGGGTAAAATCATTGTTGAAGAATTTCGTTTTACTTAGAATATATATTTTTTTATTATTTTTTAAAATTCATTATTTTGACGTTGTTTATCCAGACATAAAAAATATCAATAAGTCTCACTAGGTTGGCAAATAAAACCATTAATCTTTGGCTTGCGTTTAGAAAAGAAATTTCTTCTTTAGCACGGGCGTCTTTTACTTTAGCAGGTGAATTTCGGCCGTCAAGGAAATTGTGATAAATGTTACTTGGTAAATTGAATATTCTGCCTTACCTGGCCAACGGCTTTTACTAGTATTTAAGAGGCTCAGGTAAATTTTTTTTTTCTAAGATTTTTTATGGTTCTATAAGGTTGGTTAGCTTCTTAAGAGTAATTTACCGATGTGACTATAAAGTCAAAAGTTTTCCAAGTGTGCCTATAAATAATAAGTTAATTTTATTTTAAGTACCATTATAAAATTTATATGGTTCACTTTTATTTGTTTTTGTAAAAAAACTATTTTTTCAACCCGAAGCAGTTGTCGAGCCTTATATCGATGGCCCGTGCGAAGAAAAACACTAGCCGAAAATCAGTCGATTTAAAATACCATTAAAAGACTGCAAAAAATTAAAAAATTTAAAAAAATCAAGAATCTTAATAACTCGGTACTTAATAGTTCGAATTTTTTTATTGAAACTGATTTTTTAATTCATTCAAGCCTTTTACGAGTAATTTTAAATCGACTGATTTTTGGCTAGTGTTTTTCTTCGGACGGGCCATCGATATTTTCGATAGAGAAAAAGGTGTTACTTTTGAGGACCGTTTAGATAAGCCGTAAAATGTATTTTCAACCCTTTCCAAAATTGATTTGAGCTAAATAAAGGTTGTCTCAATTTTTACATGCATTTACGTTTATTTACAAGTACTTGAAAACCACAGTTTTGGCCCTTTGACAAAAGGGCACGTTAGTTAATAAAATTGTTTTTTAAACTAAACCATGAAACTGATTATATTTCTTTTTCTGTTTCAGGTAAATTTCCGTTTTGGGTTTTCAAAATTGAAGAAATAGAACTTTAATACTGTAAGTCGTTTTATAAACTGTTAACTGTAAACAATTTTGAATGATCACTTTGTATTTTTTTTAAAAGAAAAAAAAAAAAAAAAATAGTGTAGTGCCAATAATTCATCAAGCCCAAAAAAAATTTTTAATAGCTTAAAACAAGAAAAATTTTTTTTTTTTCCAATTTGAAAATAGAACTGTTCATTTTGAGATAAAAAATGTAAAAATAGTTGTTTTTTTTTTTTTTTTTTCGCTTTTCTCAAATATTGTCGGAGGTTTTCCATCAGGAATAAACCACGTAAAAGGAATAGAGAATTTTCAATTTGTGAGCTGTTCCAGATTGAATCCACAAAACGAAAATCAATAATTTGAGAAAATACAGTCGTTTGTGAAAAAAATTCCATGTAACATTTTGAAAAATGACTCTTTGGAATTGGAAAAGAATCAAGTAAAATGATGTATGCGTTCTTGTAAATATTCCTGCGCAGTATTTCAAGGTATTAATTTTTCGGAAACATTTAGCTAGAAAGTTTAAGTTGATACACTCCTTCTTTTCTTAGCAAGTCCTAAAAATTTATGTAAAAGATAGAACATATTTAATGAAATTAATGAACAATGCTGAATTTATTGAGTTTATGGTGGTCTCATTAATGGTCCCTCGAGAAGACAATTGTTTTTTTGTAATTATCATTATTTTATTAAAATTTCTTAATTTTTAAAATATTTTTATTTAATTTTACCCTTTTTAGTCATAGTCAAATAAATTAACGTAAATGAGTTTCTCGATAGTAATAAAAAAAGCCCATCTGAAATCATCCCCATCCCCCAGTTCAAAATAACAAATTCCTAAGCGGACAGCTCTCTTCATTAAAAACGATTAAAAAATTCACTCGAATCGAATAAAGTGCAGACCGGAAGATAAAATAAAAGGGGGCGGGGGTAACAACAAGTGCATCGGACGGGGAAGCCAGCTGCGAAAGACGCGCGGGGGGGGGGGGGGGGGGCTGGGGTGGAGTGGGAAGATTGGAATGACATAACGGGGCGCGTCTCGGTTATATTGGCATACCAGTCAGGCGTGCCCTTATATAGGAATACTTTAAGAGCAACTTCGCGCCTCTCTCCCTCTATTGAGATCGTCGGTGACGATATGCAGTCGGGATCCTTAATTGCACTTCAATTGCCGTCTTCTTCTTCTTCTTCTTCTTCTCCATTTTATCGGAAGAATTCAGGGAGTTGATCAAAAAGTTTTTACCCCCTCCACCCAACTTTTTTTAGAATGTCTATTAATGATTGAAAGTAGTGTTCGATGAATAAGTTTAAAATCTGCAGCTTGTATTTATGACTTTTTTAAGTTTAATAAAAGATATGGTACTATTTTTCATTAAGAAACTGTATTTTGTTGTAAATAAATCAATAAATGAGGACGCTAACCTTTGGCTTAGTTTTTCAGACACATTTTCATTTCTATAAATTTCGAGTTTTATCCTAGTCAGGATATCTCGATCGGCTACAGCTGATATTTTTTGCATTATTATTGTATTGCAGAGACTGCTATCTTAAATTTAACTACGTCTTTTGGGTTTAAATTATCTAAATTCTGAATAGTTGATTAATTTATTGAAAATTCTAATTTCTATTAAATGTAACAACTATATGATATCTTGTTTGAGTATGAATTTTTTTTTATTTGAGACAACGAATTGTATGTCCGGATATAAATTAAAGTTTACTGCAGCGTAAATCAACAGTTTGATTAAATTGCTCGGAAAAGACAGTATGAAGCGAAATGAATATTTAAAATAATAATTCCTTGTTTTTCATCGGCATTGCCGCTCTTTTTTATTAGAGATAAAACACCGCCCGAGATACATTTTATTTTCGAAATCGCATACACATCTTCAAATATTCAAGAACCAATAAAGCTGTATGTGTACACACTCACAACACTCGGTAATTTTCATTCTGCATGTTGATATAAACGAAAAAAAAAAATAGAGAGAGAGAAGTTTTTTGTCACAGCTTTTGAAGTGAAAATTTGACGCAGGAGAGCTTTGACGTGAACAATTTGTAGTTTTTGGAACGTTTGTTTACTTTTTCCAACGTCGAGTATAATTCATATAGACCTGTCAAGTTTAATCGAGATGAAAAATTCTACCGTTAGTTTCGAAATAGCACTAGAGCTATGAGTTGAAAATATATTTAATTTTATTTGAAGTCAAAACTTAGTTATCGATATCGAAAAATTCATTTAATTTAGGATCGTGGTTCAGAGTTTTTATCGATAAATAAGACGTCAAAAATCTAATTAAAAACATAATAAAATTGTTGATAGTAAATTGTGGGATCTGGTTGCAGTATTTTGCTCTGAGACATTTGATTTCCAATCGATTGAAAGTTACAAGGTTTGTGATAAAAAGTAGTTCAAAGTTGAAACTTTCATTATTAGATTAGTTTTCAATTGTAATCAGTAACTTTAGCTAAAATGCTAGAAACGAAATCAGTAAGTAAAAGGTCAAACCGCATCTGAATTTTCACTTCAGTGAAATATATCTACTAAAGCCTTGAGAGGTGGAAAAAATAAATTCAAAAAAAGTCAAATTGTTTCAGTAACTTAGCCCCAATTTCGCACAGCGACAGTAATATTTTTCCCAGAGATAAAAAAAAAAGGCGGATGCGTCGAGTAAAAAAGGGGGAATGTGTGAAACGAATCAGAGGTGGGGTAAAGAGATTTAAGTTTATTTCCCTCGCAGCGTTACGATGCAGCCGGCGAAATTTACCCAGGCTGGCGTATAAAAGCCGATGCGTTTATTCCGGCGCAGCAAGCTTGTAAATCGATTCGGACCGAATCTCTCACCCCCACCCCCTTTCACCGTGTAACAGCACCGGCTGATAAGGTCTGAAAGGCGAGTGAAAGGGGGAGGGGGAGGGTACTGATTTCACGAAATTGGCTTTTATTATTCTCGTCAAATTTACAAAAACGAGGATGTATTTTATTACAAGGTCTTTCGTGAGCACAGAGTGGTAGTAAGAGTTTTTCTATGTTATGTTAGTTTTTTCGTAACAAAACCACTGCAGGATTCAGATGTTTTTTTTGGATTCGTTGATAGTATGAAAAATAAAATTTATTTTTTTTAATTTGACAACAATAAAATTACTCGTTTATGTTATTTTTTTAAATAGAAGGATAGTGATGTTTGTTAATTCAAGTTTAGAAAAAAAATTTTGAAAAATAAAATACTTTTTACCAACTATTTTTAAAATAGAAGTGAACTATGTCAGGATTTTTTTTGATTCCTTATGTTCTGGTCAAATTTTTTTTATACAATTTATCTTTTTGATTGGAATTGTTATGATACAATTTATGATTGTTAATTTGAAAAATCTGAATTGGTGAAATTTTTTTTTTTCGTGTAATTGTACTTTAATAAATTTCAAAAACAATTATAAAAGTACGTGATAATGCGAGATGGACGGTAGCGAAATAGAACCCATTTCCATCTTATAACGAGTCCCGCGCTCTTTTCACTAAACCAGTGGACTTGCTTGATAAGTTTATAATATGATAATAAAAGCACTTTAAAAATTAAAAAGAGTTTTTTCGAGTTTATTTTTTAAAACTATTACTTTCCATAAATACGATTTATTTAAATTTTCAACGACCCAAAATTTCAATTTGAATTCAAACAATTTTTTTCAGATACTTCTAATTTTCAAAAAGTCGATGTACTTTTTTTTTAACCACAAACGGACAATTGAAAATAGGTATTTTAGTGCACAAATAACTTTTGTTCCGAAAAAAATTGCACCCAGATAAAAAAAAAAGATTGATAATTATTCGACTCGGTAATTGGAAAATTCAAATAACGACGCACATCAATAATTAATTTAACCAATTAGCCATCCCCGCGACCGAGATTTCTACAATTCGGGGATATTCATGAACGAAGAGAGTCGACTGCAAATATTGGCCCTCTGAAAGGCACTGGCAAGCTCCGGGCTTTTTTACCCACTTCACGCCCGGAATCGAAAATTCTCGAAGTTCTTGGGAGGAAACCACCATTGTCCTCGCCCGAAGTGAGGTGAATTTAACTCCCCCGAGAAGAAGTCGAGAGAAAACTCGATTGTCCCGCTAATTGCGCCAGGTTTCCTTCGGTTCGCGCGTGAAAGGAGTTGTGTGCTTTAACTCCGAACCGCTCGATCGGCCACACTTTTTTTCACCGAGAAATCTCTTTTGATGATTTCGGATGCTTTCTTTTTTAGAAGTTTTCTAATTGCTACGATGAAAAGTTCAAAGTGTCGCAGGCTACGCTTTGCTTGAAAAATTTCAAGGTACGTCTTCGGCGATGAATCACTTCTAGAGAAAAAAAAAGTTAATCCCCGCGTCCAAAAATATGGACGGTCCATCAAGGAAAGTCACTTAGGGGTTAGTTCGGGTGCATGAGGTACCCGTCTCACGTAGCGCCGCCAGTCGGCTGGTACAGAAAATTTCTCTCCGCACCGTAAATCAGCATTAAATCGGCCCCCGGGCAGCTTACAATCAAACGTACTTAACACTCCGGGAGTGGAAAAACCACTTCTGTATGCTTTTTACCCCCTCGCTCAAAAAAAAATATCCGCTGCGTTAGGATCCGCGAGAATTCGAGCACAAAATTATTTTATCAGTGTCAGTTTTGAAAGTTCGGAGTAATATTATGATTATCAAAATTAGGTGCGAGTAAAAAATTCTGTAGAATTTTTGGAAAAACAAAAGATTACTGAAATATAACAGAAACTTTTTTCGAGTCATTTACGTACTATTGTGGAAGTAGCTGGTAAAGTGTATCTCTAGTAATCGTCGCGTCTTGTTACTCATGCAACATAATTGTTCCAAATTGAATTTTGATATTTCTTCAAAACAAAAAAGTTCTTATACTCCTCGAAAGTAGCACCAGAATTCATTTTTTGTTTTGATTCTCATTATGCATGAGGATTTCTAAATCAGGAATGAAAAAATCAACAAATTTGAGGTTACATTACGTCACTTCAGTCATGTATACACCATCCCTTCAATTCTTATGAAACCATTCAAACCAGAGTGCTAAATCCATGACAAAATCTGTTTGGTCACAACAAATAAACCAACTTATTACAAAAAAAAAAAAACCCTCATAATTTTTCCCATCAACCCTGTGAAAACATCAATATTCAATAATAGAGAATCCAGTTACTTTTCAATCACCCCCCTGCCCTTCCCCCCGGTCTGTTCCTTAGCAGAGGTTCGGAAACACAGCTGTCGGGAGTGTCTCGATTACCAAAGTCGGCGGTCGACCCCCGGAGCGCAAGTCGCATAATGAAGTTGAGCCACTCGCTCGCGGAGGTTCATCATCGGGTATCGGTAATTGATTGGCAGGGCTCGTCCAATAGGGCGCGGGAGCTAATAATTTAAACCCGCAAAATTATCGTCGTTACTCTCGTCTTGAAAAACGATCCTGGCTATTCACTCGGATAGGAGCTGGATCCTATTCTTTTTTTCCCAAATCCCAAATTTATACGAGGCCAACAAGGCTGAAGGAGATACCCTCGTAAGCCACCGCAGCCACGGTGCAGGGTTACTTGTTTACTCGAGCGTCCTCCTGCATTATTCAACAAAGGCCGTCGTCTCCGGCTCGGCTATTTATCAAGTCGACGACGAGTCGCACGTGCTACCAGCTCCTCCTCGATGATTTCCCCCCGCGGTCTTTGATTATAAGAGAAACTTGGCTTGGAACCGCTTTAAACGTCAAAAAGTCTTTTTTAAATTTACTCGCCGTGGCTAGACTGGAAGGGTCTTGAAACTTTACTGACGGGCTACAAATTACATCGAGAGTTGTCAAAAGTGAAGGGAATTGGTCAGTGACAGGTAAAACCTTAAACATAACCTCGAAAATCACATAGTGAATTAAACCGCTGACTACGCATTCAACAAAGATACCTCGAACATAACCTCAAAATTTCTTAATAAACCACACCACTCGCTTCACACTCCATGAATCGATCTTTGATTAACTGATAAAATAATTATCAAAATTACCACGTAACTGCTCTAACGTTTTACTTTGGGGTATTTGATTAAAACAATAAGAGATTGTTAGAATTGTTAGAGATTGTTAAGAATTATCTACTTCTGAATGGTTGAAGCTCCGAAGGGTACGACAGTAAAGTTAACGACCAAAGCAGTTGACGAAACATCCATTTATAATAATGGAATATCGACAATAGCGTAAATCGCTGTGCCATTGGCATTCGGGCACTTACATAATTTAATTATCCCCACGGCACTCAACTCGCGATCCATTACTGCTCGTGCCACGTAATCACGGCGCCTATCTTTCTCAGGCAGTCATCGACTTCTTCTTTCTCGTTCTCCTTCCCTTTCGAGGAATAAATATTAAATAAGGTTTCGAGCAAACCCCCCTCCTCCCTAAATAAAAGGCATTTCATTATTCGCACGCGGACCGAGAGAACCCTGGGACTCGTGATGAATTAACCAGGATCGATCTCCGGGAAAAATCTCGAATCAACTTAAATGAGCCTTGGAACTGCTGAATATTCAATTACGTGGTGTTTTTCTAATTCCACTAAAGTGAATTCTAACTTTTTGAATAAAATATACCTCTTCTTCCGACTGAAAAGGTTCAGGTTCGCAATTAACATTAAACGTTCAGTGATATTCTTATTCTTGAGGGTTTGATAAAACATAAAAATCTTGAAGTCTCTGATACTAATTTCAAATTGACTTTTACAATTAATTAACACTCAACAAAAACGAGCCCTTAAATCAATGAAAAACACTCACTTTTAATTGGATTGCTTGAACCTGTTCAAAAACTTGGTTAGCCTCTTGGATGAAAAAAAAAAAAAAATCAAGTTTAGAGTGTTCGGACTGCACTCCAATTAAAGGACCCTGCATTGTCGCGGGGATGAATCATCGGTTACTCCGGTTTTATTAAAGCCCCGTCGACACGTACGGAACATACGAGAATAAGTACGGGTTGAAACACATTCCAGGCGTATTCTAATCTCGATAGGCGGAGATAGCAATTTAATTATACCGCTAGTTGAAGGAACAGAGAATGCGGATGAGGAAATCGGGAGAGGAGGGTGGAGGAAGAAGGGATATTGACTGATTGATTGAGCTGCTTGTTTATTGTTTTGGGTTTTATCTCCTTTTATGTAACCTACTGTAGCTATATAACCTGATTTATATGCACTAGAGCAAATAAAATTTGTAATTACATCTTTGAATAAAAAATCTTGGTCGTAATTCTTTGATTATACAAACAAAGAATACCATTTTTGTAAGTTTTACAGCCTACCAAGACAAAATTCGATTTATTTGTTCTTAAACAATTTTTCTTTTCATAAACTTATTATTTTGAAGTAGAATGATAAACAGAAACTTGCCAAATAAGAAAAAAAAAATTTCCTCAAACATATTTTGTTGACTGTCTTAAAGTTAGTGGACATTATAATTCAAATTCAAATATCCACTTTAGTGACTCAGTTCTCGGTCAGAAGTGTGTCAAAAATTTTTAATTAAAAAATTCATACTTATTTATGAAATTCCACTGCACTGGCTCATAACTAATGCATGACCGAAGCCACATCTCCGGGGGGAAGGCCATTAAAGAAAGCATTCGGTCGTTAGGTTGGGGGATTTTTCATCACGGAAATCTTGGGAGTGTAAATGCCTCGGTAAATGCGACGGAGTGTCAGGAGGGCGAGATGACGCCGCCAATTTCGTTAATGCACTCGGGAAAAAAAATACAGTTACTCTGCGGTCGAACACTTGTTCAATAAATTGTTTCGATAAAAATTTTGGTCCCGTATGATTAAATTTTGAAAAAATACTTCGAGTAATGGTGGGTTCCGAAACTATTAACTATTTATTTAATTGAATTTTTTTATAGTCCATTTGTTTGCTGAAAAAAATTCATCGCAGTTTCGATGTGTACGATTTTTCAAACTAATCGTATCGTGACTGAAAGAGAAAATCTCGATCGACGAATGATTGAATTATTCTTTTTATATCTTTGACTTTTTTTTGCGACCATAACGAATCCAATTCACTCCAATTGAATTTCTCCACGAGAATAAAAAAAAAAAAAAAAGAACCACAAATTAAAATAATCAACTTCTATCGATACCCCCCCCCCCCCCCCCTGGAGGGAAGAAAAAATAAACTTCCCTGGTCGGTAATAAAATTCATCCTTCAATTTCACGCTTCGCGCAATACCTGAGACGCTGGTAAATTATGTAAGTCGATAAATTGGGTCTGACGTATCCTTAACCAGTTGGAATTTCTTTTTTTTTAAACAATTTAGACGCTGGAACCGATTTGTCATGATTTAGTTACTCGTTACTTTTAAGCTTGCTTCTTATTTCATGCGAGATATATCTTTTTACATAGTAGACTTTTTATGTTTATTGAATATCTATTTAAATATTTGGTAAAATTTATACTTTCCAGATATTCTGGCATTAAAAATTTTTTTTAATTGTAATTTTCTATTGAGTTGACAGTAAATTTATAAAAAAATTTGAAAAGAGCAAAACTTTGTGAAAAAACAAATTTTATTTAGAACAAACTTTTGCGAACAATATTAATTGACTAAAAATTTAATTGCAACAATAATTTATCAAAGGAAATTAAACTTCGCAATAGTTTTGAAAGTTTCCCTCTGAGGAAATGAATTCTGCTGGGTAAAATTTCAAAAACTACATGATTAACTTTTAAACTAATTTACATGTGAGTGATCTAGAATGCAACAAAAACCAACCCTGATAACAACTCTCACTGACTTGATCAAATTTTTTCAAAATTTAGTTAAAATTAAAAATTTTTTCTAATAAATCCTCAATACAATTATTTGTTAACTTTAGACAATAAATTTATTATCTCAATATTCAGCTGAAAATTTTCTTTTCATCGTTAAATTTTAATTAAAAATTTTTTTAATGCACATAAAATTTCAAGTACCATAAACATTCAAAAAAGAAAAAAATAGCAAGCACTCGAAAAAAAAAAAAAATAATCTTTGACCAACGCATTGGATCCCCGAGTGCGACACGCATCCCGAACTCTCCACCCTCCCGCGGTAACCGCCCCCTTTTGTCGGTGCGCATGCGCGCGCTCAGCGGGCTCCTCTCGCCTCTTTCGTCTGACCGATACGGCGCCAGTACTACTGCCGCCAGCGAGACGAGCGGTGTCACTGCACCATGGACCTACTGGGTATAGCCACCTTGACGTCACCTTCTTATACCTTATTTTCGTTTTTTTTTTTTCCTTTTTTTTTAATTCATGTTTTTGACGATGCACGCACCTCATAACTCATAATTGCACGACTAATCTCTTGGGGTTTGAGTGATACCGCGATGAGCCGACGACTTTGTTTACGTGGACACGTGCACGCGCGACTGCGCGGACTTGACTGATCTGCACCATCATCATCATCACCACCATCGTGACTATCTTGGTAATGTTAATCCCATAAGACATGACCCTTCATTACTAGTGATTTTTTTATTTTTATTTTTTTTTACCTACAACCCTTTGATGTGACTTTTTTTTTTTATAAATGTCGTGTTGGTGTTAAATAAGTGTTTTTTGGTGTTTGTTTAATTTATCGGTAGTGATTATATTCTTTGAGTTTAATTTCAACGATGGATAAACGAAATTTTTTTTGTTTTGTAGTTTAAAAAATTAAGTAAATGTGTAGATGTTGTTACTAAATTTTTCAAATGTACGGTAAAAAAACTTTGAAAAATATTTAATTTTTTTAAATAGTACTCATTAAATTCAAATTTAAATAATTAAAATTACAATTACTAATTTTTTTCTCATAAAATTTAAAAAATTTTAAATCACCATTAATATAAAGTAGGATTTTATATAAAAAATCTATTTAATTTTTTAAAATAATTTAAACAATTTAAAAAATTCAACATTAGTTTTTTAAATTTATAAATTGTAAGCTAGATTTACGAATAAAACTAGACTAATATTTTTCAAAGTTGTATATTTTGGAACGAGACCTAAAAAAAAAAATAATTTATTCAACTCACCTCGTTTAAGATTTTGAATAACTTTAAAATTCGAACACTGTACCGAGTGCCTCGGCTTTACAACAATTGATCCCGAAGAAGGCGCAGACTCGTTCCTCCGAAGGACGTTGCGTGAGCGAGCCGATGCCGTGATTCGCGGGCGCTGTTCGATAATCTTTTTTTCTTCCCTCCCCGCGAAACGCCGCAGTGCTTCGAGCCTTTCAAATTTAAAAATCGATGTCCGTACTTTCAGATTGCTCGCAAAACGTACTCCCGATTTATTAATTTTTAATTACGATGTACACCATTATTGAAGAATCCAATAAGCTAAAGAGGAACCGAGTCCTTGAACGGTTTTCAGCCCGCAAATTCTATTTGGCGATTACGCGCGCACGCGTGCTCCTCGGGTCCGCATAAATCGGTTCGAATTAGGGAGTAACGCTTGATTGGCCTCGTTTTTTTTTTTTCGCTTGATTATCGTCGTGTTTTGAATTCGAATTCGATTCCAAAGGTAAACGACGATTGATTCGGAAAAGATTTAATTGACACTGGATATCAAAGCCTTCTTTTTTTTTAGTTTTTTTGGAAACGAGGAAATCAAATTTTTCGATTGATCACCTTCTTGATTATTCTAGCAATTAAAAAAAAAAACCGAATTTGATTTAAAAAACGTACTTTGAAATCAATTTTTTAGAATTTTCCTAATTTTTTATTTTTAAAGAGTGATTGAAAATTAATAAAATCAAAAAATAAAATTACGCTTTTTCAAATTATTCATATTTGCTGATATTATTTTTCTAAATTTTATGAAAAGATACGATTCTTTCAGAATTTTTTTTTTCTATTGATTTTTTCTAAGACTACTAACAGTGTCAGTCGTAAGCTTCATTGATTTTCATGAATTTTTTAAACTATACGTAACCCTCGAGTCCCTCTAGCGGACAACAGGTAAAAAAAAAATGCGAATTACGTAACGGTTGCTTTGAATTTAAAAATCCATATCTCGTCTTTCTTTCATTTTTTATCAACATAATAATCGTCGATAATTTCAAGCGAAAAAAAATGAGCAAGCAATAAATTTTTGGCTCGTGCACAAAGGCTCAAACTCATCCTTGCCAAAATTCCCCACCCAAACTGCTTCTTAACGATCATCGTTACAAAGAAACTTGACTCGACGAATTACACACGGGGTTTATTTATTTCGATTCATTGTCTGTAATCTTTTCACTGCACGCCATTTTGAATCTAAACGAACGGATGTAACGTTAAACCATCACCGAGGAACTCTGGACGCTGAAGTGATGTCAAACTTTTGTTTTATGGTAAGATACGCATCCTGTTACTCGCTTGATAGCACCAGTCAATGACGGGAAACTTTATCGGCCGGTCACGATAATGACAATCGATCGAGGCCCATAAAGTTATCCTAGATAATAATTTCAGCACAATGCACATCTATTTGATTATGAAAGGCTTATTACGGATTCTGATTCAAATGAAAATTATACGTGGTTATGGCACAAGGCCATTTAATGTGTTCAAAAATCAGAAAATAGAATCCCTTTGTTATAATTAATCAATGAAAAAGTAAATAAACATTTATTACGTTATGAAAAGACTGTTAATATTTCATTTGAATCGATATGTATTATTAAAAACATTATTATTCTTTGTTGAAAAAAAATAAAGTATAAAAAATGAGTTTAGATTTTTTAAAAATAACCCATAGGAATACTTTTCGTGAGGTGCTCTTCGATAAAACCAATTAATTAAAAAAAAAAAAAAAAAAAAAAAAAAAAAAAAAAAAAAAATCACAACGGAAAATAAATAGAGGATGGGAGCGAAAAGTCACAAGGTCGCTTATCAGCTTCCGCGTCCCGTGACAAAGGGCTTTTTCCGGGGCGCCGCCGTTTCTTCTTTTTTTACAACCAACAGGGCGAAGAAAAAAAGACGCGCGAGACCGCGAAAAGTCCCCCGGATTTCCCGAGAGGCTACACAATGACCAGCTTCCTTTGCGAGGAAAATATTTGGCTGTAGAATCGTCCCCTCTCGTAATGCATGGATTTATCATTATTTAGAATATATTTTTATTTAGTTTTTTAGTAAGGTGAACCGCAAGGTATTTTTGATAAGATCCTATTGATGTGTAATATAGTAGATTTACAAAATGCAGTGTCCAGATATAAAATCACAAGTCCGAGTCCAAGCCAGAGTTTTTGTACTTAAACAGAATTCATAAATTCAAAATTTCGAGTTTGAAGACTGTCAGCAGACTAGTAATCAGTGAAATCAAGAGTCTAATCTTTGAAAATAAAAATTTTTACTCGAGAAGCAGTTTATTTGTTACTCATAAAATTTTAAAAAACTATACTAAAAAAGTTTGAATTTCATAAACTTGATTTTTTTGCTCATCTCTGATAATGAGGTTTGGAAGAATCAAATTTTAAAATTTACAAGTCTAATATTTTAGTTTGAAAAGACTCTTTAGGCTCAGACTCGGGTTTGGAATTGAGACTAAATCGTTCTCCAAGGGTTGTAGAAATGTTGTTTGTTAAGGAATGAAAAACTTTTGTAGGTGCCCTTCTTCATTTGCTGTTATTAATTTGTATGATAAATTAATTTTGAATATACTTCTAAAACTATGATGTGATAAAATTCGAGTTAGAACTATTGTAAAATCTAGAAAAATACTCAAAATGGAGCTAATACGAATTTTAGAATCACTAAATGAATTACAGATTGAATCAATACGATCAATAAAACATTATTTCGAGTGAATATCTACAAAAAAAAAAACACTCGAAGGTGATTCGGAGACACTAAACACATTAACTTTTCTAAAACAATCATTATTGTCAACAGTTTACAACTCCTCGACTCAAAAATTATTATTTAATTTATGTATCATCAATTTTTATATTATTTATGGTTCAAAAAATCATATATGCAGGTATACGATGGGAACTCTTGGTTTACTCGTTTATTTTTCATAAAAATACAATTTATTCCCAGAAGCACTTTCTATTAAGTTGATTCGATCCCTCTCCAATATTTTGAATTAAAAATTAAAAATTATTCTGTCATTAGCAAGCAAAATATAATGGCAGTTGAATTTTCGAAAGGTTCATAATCATCGGAACGTCAGTGAGGGCATTATTTCCCCTAAATTCAATAAATCTCAAAACTCTCAAGGGCGAAGCGTTCAATTGCATTCGTTTTGAAATAAAATACGCTGGCCTTACGGTATCGATTTATTCGGAAATAAATGAAGTTAACATCAGGGTTCGTTCCTTCGTCCGTTCATTTTTTTTTTTTTTTTTTTTTTTTATCCCCGCGATAACGATACGAACATCTTGAAAACGCTGAGCAATCGCTGAATTGCATTCTTATCTCTGTTCGTGCCGTTCGGCTCGCTATCGGGCGTGTGACTTCGGGCTCGACGAAGCTGCTTCGATTCTAGATAAATATGGGCAATTTACTTTTTGCGCGCCACTCACGCGTTTTCATATTTCTCAGGCGGTCTTTATTTCTATGTAAATCTTGGAATGATTCAGCAAAAAAGAATCGGAAGTTTTATAAAAAATTTTTTCAAAATTTCGAGTTGCTAGAGATTTTATTGAATATCAGTGAAATTAATATATATATATATATTCGATATTAAATCATGCAATAATGAAAATTCATGAATAAATTATACAAGCTCTTATTATAAATTTAATGAGTGTATTTCATGTCCAGTTTTACTTTACCGTCAGTAAATTACCAATTATCATTAACAATAATATTTCATTATCATACAAATATGTAATTTTCAAATCAACAAATTGATAAATCATTTTGCTGAATTTGTTCTTTCAATTTTTCGAGCTTGTGCTAATTAAAATTAAAACATTAAATTAT
Source organism: Encarsia formosa (assembly GCA_038277355.1). Taxonomy (NCBI): domain Eukaryota; kingdom Metazoa; phylum Arthropoda; class Insecta; order Hymenoptera; family Aphelinidae; genus Encarsia; species Encarsia formosa. Next base: position 3,390,974 of record CM076188.1, on the reverse strand, counting down.
TACAAACGAATAAATTAAGTATCCAAAAAAGTGTTCAAAAAGCATCAATTTTATAATTATTTGAAAACGCTCTCTTACCCTACAAGCATCGAAAACTTAAGATGATTTGTAGAACTAAACTTGATCTCATTCTAACGATTGGAAAAATCTCTCTCCTTCGGCCCTTTGCCCACTCCAGCCAATCTTGGTTAACAGCCCTGCAGACTGCCCGCAAATTACAAACTCCGTCAGCACACGAGATCGCGAATTCCCGCGACGTAGGACAAACTTCGCGCGTCCGTCCCGTCGCGTCGTATTTACTCCGGCGATGCGACTCCGCCGGGTTATTCGATTAAACATCGAACGGCCGCGCCGTCCAGCCCTATGTATCACGGAATTTTGTTAGCCGACCGGAGCGTCCCTAGAGCGGGACCCAAAGTTTTTGGGTTGCTGAAAGCACGACCGTATCCTTTAATTGGGGGGTTAACTGGCTGCTTGAAGTGAAAAACGAATCCCTTGCTGGATGCAAACGTTTGGATTTACGGGTTGATAAACTTTTGGAGAGCGATTATCGGTGTCGATGTGTGTGGAAAGTACGTTCAATATCTGTTGAATTGTTACTAAGTTTCTTCAGGCAAAAATAATTTTTACAATCACTTTTCGTTTTTACGTAATTTTTTTTTCTTGAAATATTTATTAGCCCTAGGACAATTATTGGTGAATCAATCTAGTTATAACCTTGTTTTGAAGGAGAAAAAATAGCTTGGAAACCAGATACTAAGAAACTTATCTGATAATGAGGGTATCCAGGGTTGAAGTGAAAAATACTTGACCGGATTTTTTATAAAGCTTTGATAAAGCACTCAACGTCTAAATTTTATGATACAAGATGTATGATAGCTCCTGTATATACATATAAACGTAAAAAAATTTCTTGGTAAAAATCTGTTACGGATAATGGTGATTCTGTGAAATTATAGTAAAAAATCAATTTTTGTCAAATTATCTTAATTATTATTGAATTTTGTCTATGTTTTTGTTAGCAAAAAAAAATTGTGTTCTTCGAAATCTTCTCTACATTAAAATACATTTTCTTCTAAAGTTTGTCAGAGAATAAATTATCTCTTTATTAAGGTGGTTTTCTACCAGAGCTAGTCAAGTTCAAGACTAAAAAAAAATTATTTCACCAAATTACTAACAATTGGTTATTAAAATTTATTTTTTAACTTTTTATGGCTTCTGAAATTATTTTCTACCAAAAAAACATTGACAATCACAACAAAACATTTTATAAAAACTTTCAACCTCACCTTTGAATACTGCAGTTTTGGAGGTTATTCGCGTGAAAATTATTTTTGAAAAATTACTGTAAAATTTGTAAAAGGTCAATTTTTTGCAGTTTGAACAAACGAATTCTTTGATAGTGAAACTATATGTATGCGGTTTTTCTAAAGGATCTCTATTGTAAGAAGATAAATATTAATAATTTAGTACACTTTTTCAGCGTAGCGGCCATACACGTAATGAAAAAAATTCAATCTTTAACTTGCTGTAACTTTCAAACTATATGGTCAATTTTGATCAGACTTCGTAGAAATGTTTATTAATATCTAATAAACACTTCCATAAAATTTGAGCTGATTCTCTATTATCATGCATTTGGTAGAACCACCACCTTAATCGAACATAGTATTCCTACTTAATTAAATTTTTTTTTAAGTAAAAGAAAGTATTGAATTTCAATAGTAGATTTGAGTTTATCTGTTTTTCTTACATTTCGAAGCAATCATTTTTTCTATTGAAGATTGTCGCTACAACAGAAGTAGCAATTGTGGCGATATAACAAAGTCCGATATCTATGGAAGATGCAGGCTTTTTTAGAGCCCGATATTGATTGCCTGTCAATGTCATTACCGAATTCGATTTTCTTCTTTCTTCTACATCGATTTTAGAAGTTAACCAACGTATCAATACCTCCACGTCTAGCAAATAAGATTCGACTTCCAGCTCGCTAATCCTTCTACGATCAGCTACGGTAACCAAGTTCCTTTTACCATCCAATTTTATCATCACGCGTCTCCAAGCTGGGCACCATTCATTCGTGGGTGTCCACTCTTTGTCATTATTGCACCTGTGCCAATCGTAAGACGGTGAAATTTTGGTGTAGAGGTACTCGCCATAGTTGATGCAATTAGAACAATCATTTTCTTGAGTCCTGACATATCCAAACAGGTAATCATCATACAAGCGACTCAAGTTACATGACCACGCCATTGGCTCACTATCACTGCGTGCTTCCATCGAAACTTTCATTACATCTGAGATGAACATGCTCCACAGGAATTTTGTTGAGTGCTTTTCTTGAGACGACGCTTCGGAGTGATTGACGGACCTTTCGAGTCTTGGAGGTGATCTTTTGATAATCCAAAACTTTCTTTTAGTCAATTCCTTTCTCAACGCAATCGCAACGTTTCTCAATTCTTCATCCTCAGGTTCTCGTTCTTCCCACTGAGAGTACACCAGTGGCGATGGACCATGTGGTGCCAGCGATATCGACATTGAGATGAATAAACTGAACCCATCTAGTAATCTCTGAAAGGGATACATTTCTCCGGCACGGTTGACAAAATCTAGCAGTCCGTGAAACAAAACCAGCAGTATCTCGTAGTGCCTTCTCCCTACTATCGGTTCTACGTCGTACTCAAAAGCTTCCAATAGCTCTTCCTCTGACTTCTGGTATCTTGGATCGAATAAACCTCTGTTCCTAGGACCAAAGAATATGTTCCCGTTGAACCAGCTGTCACTGTACTCTAAGCTCAGTGCATCCTGTGCGCTAAAAAGTACGCCCTCAGATTCTGAGAATAACCGTGACTTTTTGAGGTGGACCAGAAGTAGCTTCTGCAGTGACCTCTTCAATCGCCCAAAGAGCGCGTGCACGCAGCCGTTGAACTGGTTGTCAGGGTAACTTTCCGGTTCATCGGACAACCACAGTCTGAAGAACTTGGAAATCAGTTCCAGTGGAATAATGTGATATACCGAAGCTTCCTCAATCAACTTTTTGTTGTTTCTCTTATACTCCATGTAAATTCTGTCTGACTTCTTTGGACTTGGTAGTCTCAATGGTAAACTCAAAGTTGATCGCTCTGTATGGTTGCTAGAGCATACGCAATCGTCCGGATGATTGCTGAGTGTATGGTGGAATCTAATTTTGTTCTCTTCGTGGTCGTATGTGTAGGACAATTTTATTTGACAGTGAGAGGCACAGGACTTCTCAACTAGCACCAAGAAAAACTGATACATTTTTATACTGAAAGACTCGAGTCTTCTCTCTCTAATAATATGAGATCCCATAATGGTATCGTTATTTCTCCTGTATTCAGCATTCGCGATGATGGTGATTACTTCGTTGTAAAAAGCTTCTGCCTCGATAGATTCATCGCTAATTATTCTCGAAAGGTTTTCAGCCCTGGTGTCTTCCGCGGTCATCAAGAGTACTAACCTCGACGCGTAGTTATAGAGCTCGCAGTGCTCGCAGATATCCTCGTGTCTGGATGTTGATGCACCTTCGTTTATTCTATTTCCGTTTGTTAGATGGAAATGAATTGAAATCATGATTAAATAAATATAAATCGGCCTCATTTTCAAAAATATTCAGAGACTAGAATTGAACACAGTTTAATTGTTTTGTAAAATATTATATTTAATACTTACAACATACAACTATACTCTTATCTTCTTTTCACAAACCCAAATCACACGTGCGGTCGAAAATTTTTTTATTAGCTTTACTTCTTGATAGTGTTATTACAAATTTATTACATTATTTCTTCATTTATAACACCTGCAAAAACAGTTCAAACATGAATATTCAGCGTCTGTAATAATGTAGACTCAGACCAACTAATGACTTTATTTATAAATACTAAAAATATAAAATGTTTTTTGTGAAGTTTTAAGATAATGAACACGAAATCCAGAGGAAAAAGGGTTAACCGCGTGCTTTAATAAAGCTCTGATAAGCTCTTAAAGCTGCTAAATTTATTAACAAGAGCAGACAAGGCAACTCGACCTTCCACCAGCTCTCTAAATTCTCACGCTCCTCTTCGTAACAACCTTAAAATTTGGTCACTAAATTGACACCTTTGGAGACATAAATTTTTTACAGTTTTATATCATTTTCCAGAGACTGCAGAGATTTTTTTATTTAGAGAGAGCAAGTAGAGTCTGAAGAAAGAACGATTATTTTATTGTTTCTCTGATAACGATTTTTTTACATCTTAAATTTATGTAAGGCAACAAAAAAATTTCGTCTCTGAGAAAGAGTTTAATTAGTTCCTTCAATTTTTAAATTTGAGTATAAAGTCACGTGACGTCATGACAAACATTGAAATTTTCAAAAACTAATCTAACTTGGCCGAGCGTACTGAACTTGGTAGAACTAAATTTAATTCTTACAAGTTATGATTTGGTTTTCATCAAATATTTCCTGACAGAATGAATAAGCCTGTACTGTTTAAATTTTCCTCCTGTTTAATTAACAAGCTTCGTGTAAATTTGCTTAATATCAAATTTACAAGACACCACTGCTCTGTTTATAATTGTAACAAAAACGACAGATGACGATCATAAAAAATTAGTGTCTTGCTCACTAGGGCGACAAGTTTGAAGCTCATATCCCATGGTTATCCCGCAAGCACGCTTGCTGCCTTAATTGGTGAAACTATTTGCTAAATATCCGTGGCCTCTCGTAAAACCGCATCTAATTACTTGTTATCCCTGTTGCAACAACGGCTCATTATTAACGTTACGACGCTCGTGGGTCAAGTTGGCACTCCTGGGAGATTTTGAGAACGCTTGGTCACTCCTGAAACTATGCGTCTTCATTTTCTTTGAAGCAAGTACTTTTTAACAACAATTTAATGTACAAATTATGTCTGCATTTTAATTAAATCTAAGATCATGAATTATTTTATGACAAATATTACCGCTATTTTGACGTTATTAATACTTATTAAAAATTGAGAGAGAAATGACAAAGAGAATTAGTCAAAGTGTCTTCTAAATTGGAAACTCGAAAATAAAGCCTTTAACTAAAACCAACCCGGAAAACTAGTTTTCTTTTAGCAATTCCGATAATCTGGCTTTGTTTTCGAGCTTTTCAACTTTGGACTTAAATAAAATCTTAACTAATTCTCTTTGTAGTATTACTTCGGAATCTTCTACTAATTAAAAAAAAAAAAAAAAAAATTTCTTTGAAAATTTGAATCATAACCATTGAAGTTTCGTAATAAACTCGGTTTGATCGCGTCCCTCTAAAATAATTCATACCTGTTTAACTTTCAGCCCCCGAGGTTCGTTACTTTGGGTGGCTTCCTAAAAAAAGAAACGAGTCGCGAGCTGGCGACACACGAATAAGGAGCCAGCCGTGTTCCAGTTAACCTCTTTGACCTGCTTATTATTATTTTTTCTGGTTCTACTTTTTTTTTCCTTCGCTCTTCACGGCTCTCTTCTCTTTGACTTTGCGGTCGCAGTCGACTACGACGACGAGACGAAACGTCCAAAGAAAGAAGCCTTGGCCCGATGTCTTCTCGCTCAAGTTCTTTGCTCTCCTCGAGTAGCGCATCAAAGAGCTGCTTTTTTTTTTCTTTTCAAGATTGTTTAAATTTTCTATTTTTTTTTTTTTTTTTAACTTTTTGAAAATTCTTTTGTCGTAATCCTTGATGAATTTTTTTCCTTTTTTTCGAGAATCTTTTGAGTTGAAAGTAGATATTTACTAAACATTAAACAAAAAAATAGTTATGTAATTAAATAATAAAAATTTCAAACCTTGATTTTTTCTCCTTGCATACTAAATCAAATTCTACCGTCCAAGTGAGTTGTATCAAAGATGAACAATAACTTTGCAAGTCTATTCAAAAATTAGCAATAAATATTTTGGCAATAAATATTAACAAAATTTTCATAAGATCTAAACTTTTAATTAATTTTTGAGCACATTTTCTACAACTAATAATCTTCAAATACGTATAGAAAATACGTTTGAAAGTAAACTTTTTCATGAAAAAATTAATAAACTTTTTTTTTGAATTCTTAATCAACAAAATAATTGTAATTCTTTACACATAAAATATCTTATTTTTTCCTAAACAGATGAACAAACGTTCGTTCTGACGCACCATAAAAACAAAAAAATTATACCATGCGAGAAAATAAATGTTCAAGAATCTCTCTACTTGATCATTCAGATCGAATCAAAGACACCTTCTTCTTCATCAAAGACCGGAACAAATTCGTTGCGAAAATTCGGCACAACACGCAACCCCTTGGTTCAAGGCGCTCGGGTCCCCTTATTTACACTTTTCTCGTGCTATTTTTAGCCAGAGTTTTTACTTTTTTTTTTTCTCAGAACTTGATTTTTTTTTTTTTGAGTGTTTAGCGAGCGACTTGTTTACGAGATTCGGAAAGATCGATCGGTTTGTCGGTTTTGGAACGGATATGTTTGCCGTGGATGAATATTTAACGACGCCTTGAGCTCTTCAAAATACCTCCAAACTTTTTTCTTTTGCTAATATTTTACCAGAAATATCGGGCTGGATTGATTAATTTTTTTTAAATTAAAAACTACAAAGTTTATCTTTCTCTAACAATATTAATTTTTCATGCTTGTAACTATTTCAAAAGTGTATGTAGATTTTTTCGATAGCCGTGTAGTAATTAGATTTTTTTCTACTAAAAAACAAATTCGACAAAAAAAATTTAACTTTTTTTATCAGAATTACAAAAAACACAAATACTTTTTGTAATTATTTTGTCAAATAATTTAGATTCAATCTGCCACAAATGAAAACAAAAATTTGTCCCGCAAAAGATTAAACTCTGAGTATTTAATAAAAAATTGTAAACCAAAATAAAGGAATAAAAAATGAAGGATTTTTTTCCACGAAACACATTTGCTAATGAAAACGTAACCCAAGCAAGCTCCTAAATCATCGAAAATAATTAAACAATTTTCTCTCGCAAGCACGTGTGGCGTGGCGCGACACGAAAAACACATTAATCAGTTGTATATCAAAGTGTGAATAAATGTACCGAGTGGGGGCGGGGGGGGGGGGTAGAAAGAATTGTAAACACGAGGAAATAAAGCGCTCGAGTGCGCATTATGTACCTTTTTTTTTCTGCGGCGGTCGAGTGGTGTACCTAAACTTTGATGGGAGGGGGCAAAAATAATTTTGGTAAACATCGAATAAAGTCGTTTATCAATGTTGAAAAACCCACACTTTTTCTGTTTTCTTTTAATTTTTGATTTACGAGAGTGATTTTTTTACGGGGATTCAATAAGGGCTTAGTGTTGTTTTAATGTTTATTGTAGATTATGAGTGATTGATAATACCAAATTTTCAAAAACTACTGGGTGACGTCAATCGGTAATAAAATAAGCTTTGCGACTTTTTTATTTAAATTTTTCAAGTGAGTCATTTTTTAAATTGTCAAACTTCGTTTGTCAGCTAAATTTATCATTAATTTAACTAAAAATATACCATTATTTATTATTATTGGTGAATATCTATTAAATGTAAGATTAAATATTTTACTGTCAACCTAAATCATGTTTTGTCTAAAAAATACAAAAATTAATGAAAAAAGTTACGGTTCGATCAGTAACCAGATTTATCATGTAAATATTTGCCTCACGCCGAAATCAAAAGGACTTCGTGACCTTTCCTTTTCGTCAATACACAACCGAGAAGAGAAAATCCCCGGATAATCCACTGCGATCGCGACTGTAACTGAAAGATTCAGAAAGACATTTATACCACGCCGACCGCATAAACTTCTTTATTCAATGTACAAAGTTTACGAGACTTTTCGCGGTCAGACAGCCGTAAAAAGACTAGCTTGAAACAGCTACTCGAAACAAACTTTATCGCCTTATTAAGAAATTAAAACAAACAAGATCAGCAAACTCCCAAAGTATTGTTCAAAAGTAAACCGAAAAATGCAAGTCTGAAACTTTGGGCGCAAATAACTCTTGATAAATAAGCTAAAACATCGTAGATTTGCCTGAAGCCAAAGACAAATTCCTCGGAAGCCGAAGTTTGCCGAAGATACCAAGCACCCGCGTCCCGAAAGAATGTTTGACTATTTCGTACCTGCACTTTTAGCGAGGTTGTTTTAAGAGGATAAACTTAGCCTGCTCCAACAATTTTCCAGATAAAAAATTATCCCGCAGTAAAAACTTTTTAGGATTCGGCCGGGGTAAGCTCGCACAATCGGAAAACCGTGCTTCATATCGGCTCTCCAATCTCCACGTCTTCGGCGGCGGGCGAGCCCGAACACCTCGTAAAAAATTTCCGACGACGTTGCGCTTTTCGAAAACCTCGAGCAGCTATCGGTCGATCTCGGGTCGCAATCAAGCCCCTCCCGTTAACAAAGAGGATCTCTCTCGTGACATTATTGGTGCTCTAAAAAAAGGAGGGAGGCGTGAGAATCTTTTTTAATTCGTTTTTGAGGTTATGTAAGCGAGATGGTTGCGATGGTACTTGTATACGTCAGCGGGAATTCTAATCTTCACTTGGGAAAAATTTTTTTAATTAGCTCTTCAGGCTGTTACTTACTGCATGGGAATTATAAAAATGAATTTTTTTGTTAAAAGTATGATTTTAACTGAGCTAACAGAAAAACGCGGCTTTTTAATTCGTTTTGAGGTTATGTAACCAAGGTAATTGCGATGGTTTCTTAAAAGATTAGAAAAGGCACTGCACTGAAAATAATTATTAGCTAATATGAATTTCTCAACAGAATGATTGTGACTGTACCAATAGAAAAAAAAACTTTTAATTTAATTTGTTTTAAGGTTATGTAAATGAAAAATTTATGTAATTTTTTGTAATTTTGAGTAATATACTGTGCAGAAAATAATTTTTTATAAATATAAATTTTTTCAAAAATACGATTGTGACTAATGAGTATTTTATTTTTCTTGTTTCAGGTGAGTCTTATCAACAACTTTTGTACATTCTAATTTGTAGATTCTACAAATAAACTAACGTAAGTTACGATAAAAATCATTGATGAATAAAAATGAGAATAGAACTTGATTCCCAGCAATAATTTATACGAAACCGCTGCCACAAAAGTTAAGGTAGGACCGCACCTACGGCTCTAGTCAAGATGCATTTTCGGTTAAACATTTGACTAGCTTCACGCGTATATAGATATAGAAATGCATTAGCAGCAGGAGCTTTTTTAACCTAAAACACATATTTTTGTTTTTTATTAATACTTAGAGGAACCGAAAGAATGATTTAATTAATTCTATGTGATTCTTGTGCATTCTAGTTAAACTGACAAATATTCTGAAAACCTGATCATATATAAATATGTAAAAATTTTATTAAAAATGTGCTCTACCATAAGACTACGAGTTAAATCGACGCGATGTTAATATTCAATTACTCAAAAACGAAAAATCCCCTTGTTCTGAAAATTTAGTGGCATCATTTTTTAATATTTATCTTCGACTTCCTAAAGTTTTAGATTTTTAACACATCTCTTTCTAGTTTGTCCGGTCCTACCTTAAAAACTAAAAAAGATTAAAAATTGAATAACGACCTTTAGTAATCTATAAAAATTTCACAATCTTGAAAAAATTCACGAATATACGTTAAATTAGATTCTACCAGTGCAGTTTACGACTTGCCATTATTACTTTCATTGTTCTTTTTCTTGGCTGGCTATTGCTTCATATAATGATCAATAAAAAAATAAAATTAAGTACTGGCTAATATTTCACCAAAATGAATATTTTTATTAAACAAACAGTGAAAAAAATCTGAAAATTTGATGTTTTCTTATCGGACAAAAATAAAAAAACTTTTGTTCCAAGAAAAAAAATGTTTGCTCAACTCTTACCAGTATTATATTACTCTCTGTATTATAAAGCACTGTCAAAAGTTAGAGCAAGTCAAACGCTTGTCGAAAAAGCATCGGGGAAATCAATGCTGACACACGAGTTGTCAACATTCGTAGAATCGCTTATTTGTCGGGGGTAAACGTCCAACTGTACCGAGAGACAGAGTCTCGAAGCTTTGACCCTCCTTCAAACAAAGAACGCCCGACATGCTTGTTAATCAGCTGCATAATTAAGGTCCCTATGATAAATTGACCTTAGCCCATCAAAACCGATGGTCATTTTTTTTCTCTTACAATATTTTTGATTTTTTTGTTTTTTTTGTTTATTTTAAAGTTTTATATTCTAGAACAACATTCTAAGTATCGTAAAATAAAGGATCTTTAAGTTTTAAGAATATTTTTTCTGAAAAATCATATAAAAATTTGTTTCAGTAATTTAAATTTTATTCATTGAAAAGAATTTTTTATTTATTGCAAAAAAAAAGTTAAAATAAAACAAAGGTTCTGATAATTGATTCGTACAGAAGAGCAGCTTGAATTTATAGAAAAAAAATTGACTTTATTCAAATGCAATTAATGGAATTTTCATCCTTCCAGTAAATGATCACAGCGAAGTCGAGTGAGCTTAATTTAATTGATTAAAATTTATATAATCAGCTTTTCCTGCAGTGTTTCTCACAAGTCAACGCGCTGGCGCATTGAATTCGAATAATACGCTGACAACGTATATATATATACCATAATAAGAAGACCTTTGACAGAATTTATCTTGCCCTAATTACTCATGAATTAATTAAAACTCGACAACTCGTCTGAGAAAGCCTACCTCTCACAATCGTGCCGCGCCATCTTTCTCTAAAACAAAATAATTGATTTTTCGTTCGTTATATTCCGATTTCAACTTTAATCTCATCAAGCACTCTCGAGTAAACTATTGCTCCTAAGATTTTTTTTTTTTTCGTCAGTCAATAAAGCACCGGAAAGATCCTTCTTATTTTTAGCTCAAAGAAGAAATAAAGGTAGTAATTAGTTTTTGAATGGGACGAGAAACTTAAAAAAAAAATTTTCCACCTCGTTTTGAACGTAAAATTTAAATCGGATTCGATAAGAAATAAAGAGAAGAAAATTTTAGCTGTTCGGTACAAATGAAGTCTTTAAACGAATTTTCTCCGTACCTAGCAATACATCCGATCTACATGCTAACAGAGGCATGCATGAGGCTAGTCTGCGACAAATCGCGTTTCCACGCGGGAAAAAAGGTAAATGCAATAAAGTACCGACCGAGGTACAGACGACCGTGCGCGCGACTGAAATTTCTTCGGGTAACGCAATTCCGTCAATAGCATAAATCTTTTTTTTTTTTAATTTCTAAATCAAAGGAAGTGTAATTTCAGGCATGCTTTGTAAGGCACATTGAAAATCATTCGAAACCCACGATTTTAAATGTTTTATCATTTTCACAAAGTCCAAAATTGTTTGGATTGTACATAACTCGAGTAAAAACTTCGAGTTTTCAGGATATTTTTTATTTTTCAAAATAGTTCAGAAATAATAGTTTCGAATCTTTTTAATATTTTTCAAAAATATAATTCAGATATTCAAATTCAAAGCGATGGTGAAACATTCTGAATTTTTAAAAATATTTAAAACTATTACGAAAATCTTTTATGATTTTTCTTCAATAATCAAATCATAAAATCAGAAGTCCACATCAATAAAGTACATTAGATCTTAGAATTTTTTATATTTTTTTGAAAAATTTCTACAACTGATGATTTTGAATGTTATTTTTTATGGAACCAAAATTAAAAATGAAAAACTGCAAAATTTTTTAGATTCCAAACATTTTATTTTATTTTCTGGCATTGCATGAAGTAATTATCCTTGAATATTTTAAAAACTATAAAATAACTGTCGTGAAATAAAAAATACCCTGAAATATCAAACGTAAAATCTAATTGGTCCCGGTTGTATTTAGAGACGGAAGATTTAAACTTTTCCGAAAGCATCCTGCAAAAAACCACTTTCCTCTCGTTTGTGCCAAAAAAAAGAGGAAAAAAAAAAAAAAAAAGAAGAAGCTTTTTCCGGTACGCTTTTTACGTCCGAGCGATAAATCGAAGATTTTTATTCTACCAAGGGGAAGGGAGGAGCAAAAAAGCTCCAGAGTTTTCAGTGTGTAAGTGTTGGCGCGATATTAATCTCCAGAAAATCGAGGTCGAAAGCCACTGCCAAGGCAAAACCGTTTGTCTTTGCAGTGCGGTTCGGTGGCTTCCGCGGTGGAAATCGCATCCGCTAAAATCGAGCGATTTCCGGGCGTAAAAACACCGAAGTTGTGTGTTCTTTTTTCTTGTCTTGGTCTTATAGTTTCTTCGTTTTAACAGATTATTTTTAGATTATCAAATTCTTTACATTTAACATGGACTATTTGCTCAGAAGAAAATAAGGTATTTTCTACTGAAAAACCTTACTTTCTATAAATTTTTCAATAATGTATTAATAATTACTTGTTATACTCATTTTCTGGATGGATTCTTATTGGTTGATTAATTTTAAATTTCACAATTTTTCAAAGTTGAAATTAATTGAAAAAAATTTTTTTTTCGTAAAAGCTTTTGAAATAAATTAATCCATTGAAATATAAACAATAAATCGTACTATAAACAGAAAAAAGTATATTTTTTGATATTTTTTATTTAATAACTAAATTACAAACACTCAAAGTTCAAACATTGAATCTTCAAATCCATGTCTCGTAAAAATTTGAATAATACAGTGTTATTATAAAAGACCAGGTCTTGAATTTTTTGACTAAAAAAAAATCGCAATATACTCGTCTTTTGGGGCACTCAAATTTCAAAAACACCATTCCAAAATCGCAAAAAAAAATGAAAGAGAAAGCCTCCAGAGCTATTCATCATGGTGGTAAAAAAAATCTCCGAGCATAACGGCTTTTCCACCTCTGAATTGCCAGCCATTTGAATCTCATTCTCGCGGTGATCGGTCTGAAAAGTACGAAAAAATATCCGGTTCCTTATCGACGCTAGGAGAACTCCAAGAAGAAGAAGAAGAATTCTCGGGGGAGGGGAGGAAGGGTAAAGGGGTAGAGCGCCGGCCTCCCGAGCATTCGCAGCTACCAGCCGCATCTTTTATTCAAACTATCGTGTTACCTGCACCCTGCGCGGGAGCGTGTTAAAGGAGTAAAATTTGGAAATATCATGGCCATCTTTTACGCTACTCCAGTCGCTTTTAACGTTATGGAAAGACTGTGGACGGGTTTCAGAATCATGAATATATTACTTATAAACGTAATGTTGTTTCGTTCAGACCGGAAAAATATTTTTAAAATAACTAATAAAAAGTTTGGTTTCTTGTTAGACAAATTTACATTTTTGAAAACCTCAATAATTACAGATCATAAGAATCTACAAGGGAAATAAACTAAAAATTGGCCTAAAAGTTAAGTTAGCTGAAGTTTTAGTGAAGCATTGGCTAATTATTAAACGCTTTTCACTGAACATTCACCGAATATAATATAATTTTTTAATTGAAAATTCTAACTTAATTTTATTATTATTTATGGTTAACCAGAACCTTTCAAATTTTACTATTTATTACCTACATTTTAATGCTAGAATTATTGATTGGTATTTTTCATAGGACGTGTTAGCTTCGTTGAACTGCGTAGCTCTTGCAGAAGTGGTTTCTTTAATTTTTAATCAATTTCTTTTGAAACTTTCCACGTGTCGAAAAAACTAAGCCCGGGGTATTTTTTTATTCATGTTAGACTTCCAAGAACAATCACGTGTAAACACAAAACTTTTACGGCAGTAGTTTTCTTTGCATAAAACTTTAATCACAATGGCACAATGCGTTGGATCTAAAAGGTTTAGTAACCTATAATAATTACGATTTCTTCAAAAATATAGTTTTTTAAAAACTTTTATTTTGATAAAGTTTATTTAAATTATTTGTACACATGAAAAATTTTTTATAAATTTTTGAAAACTTATTTCTTGCAGTATTCTTGATATATCGTTCAACAATGTAATTAAAAAAACCTAAATAACCCAAAATGTGGGACTATTACCCGAAGCGTGTAAATTCAGCTAAAAATATCTTGACGACGGTCGCTCCTTGAGAATTAAGCGCGATATAACAGATCTCCATTTCACGCGGCAACGACTTTTTCTTACCGCCAGGTGAAAATTGTGGTTCTAATTCAACGTCAACACAAGATTTAACCGTTACCAAAACGTCGCTTCGTACCCCACAACCGAAGGTAATTTTTCCGCGAAAGATTTACAGTCGGGTTTTCTTCTTCCCGAGGATATTTGAATTTACAAGACAGCGTTAATTTGATTGACGAGCCGTGTGGAGTCTTCAAGAAAAAAAAATTGCGAGCAAAGTGCGGAACTTTTCACTGCAGAAGCATCAGGGGCTTATAATTCATAATAAGCACTCTTTTAGCTGCGGCCAGGGAAGGGTGTATACCTTGAGAAGTTTTAAAATTTACTTTGCATACAATGAACAGAGCTTTTTAAAGATAATTTGAAAGTTTTTTTTTTTTTTTTTTTTTTTTTTTTTTTTATTCGCGCGCAAAGTAGATAATTCTCCAGGTAAGGACGGGGCTCGAACTTTTTTTATAAAATTTGGAATTGCAAAGTTTGAAGTTGTTCACAGTTTCGTGAACACTTTGTGTAATTTTATACTCCAAATTATTATCTATAAAATATCGGTAGTACTTAGAGTCTTGAGAAAGTTTTTTTACTGTGGGTTGCATCTTTTCGAGCGATTAAAAAAATTCTAATGAATATTTTTTGTTTTTAACGCTGTGGTAAAAAATATTAAAGTTAAAAAAACTTTTATAAGCTTTATCAGAGATTAAAAAAAAAAAAAACCATAACTTTTATGTTTTAACACTGTTTTAATTCTCTCGAGAAAATCTTATGATTTCACGAGAAAATCGTTAATTAAAAAAGAGGGCCAAGAGCGTGTAAATATGCGTGAGTCATGAGCTCGGCAGATTTTAAATTTTTAAAAGTGGGTCGCACGACGAGTGTCATGAATCGATTCTTTTAATCTCCGAATGCTGAGCATCGTCAGCTATTCTCTTTTGTCAAGATCTGCAAGGATCACGAAACCCTTTTTTTTTTGTACAGAGAATATTTGAGCAGCAATTTTCATATCGATTATTTTTTTGAATTCTAATTAGTGCGGCGCACTGAAATTTTTGCATTGCTTCGTCCGAAACTTTTGTCAATTAAAAATTTTTCATTATTATTCTGGGTTTTAAACGAGCTCTGACACTCATTGTCTTTAATTAATCCGACACTGTTGTTTCGAGTCAGCGATGTCAATATTTTTAAAATGAAAAAATTCATGCAACTATTAAATTAAAATTTTTTTATCATGTTAATCAAAATATTGAATTTTTTTAAAATTTAAAATAATTAAAATAATATTTAACTTTTTTAATTTAAAACATTTTTCACGTGTAAACTTTATTGCTGTTAGTGAGATTAATCAATAAAAAAATGTTACCCTTTTTCCTCCACTTTATGTACCGGATATGCGAGTAAACAAGTTTAAAACTTTAATTTGCTAAATTTCGAGTCTCTATAGAATTGTCGGGGAGATGTTGAAAACTCGGTTCGGATATATGAGAAGTTAGCGGAATATTTTCAGTAAGCTACTCTGCATGCCGTAATTAAATTATCGAACTTCAGGGAAGAGGAATTCATGAATGTTTTTAGAATTTTCCAGTGATGTTTTACCAAGATTACTTTCTACAAAATTTCTTAAATAATTTGTAAAATAAATTTTTGGGCCTAGATCTAATGTCATCGATTTTGAAATTTTTTATAATAAAAATAAGTTTGAAAATTTCGATATTTTAATTAATAAGATGTTACAAAATAATATTAATTTTTATTTTCCAAAATATTGAAAAAGTATCATTTTCTTATGGAGACCACAAATATCACGCGTATTTCAAATTTTAGAAAAATTTTTAAATTTTGTACAACTTGTTTTACCAATAACTCAATAAAATATTTAAAAAATTCACACCGACAGTGTCTGACCATTCGCTCTCTATTCTACTTTCGGCTCAAAAAATTTTTGTTTCCCCGCTTCGAATTACATTTTTTCAAGAAGAAGATCCATTGTGCCGGTGTTGAAAATAAAATCCTCGCCACCATAAAAAGCCAGCCTATAAAAAACGAGCCCCATCTCAATTACTCCAGCGTGAAGTTGCGAAAGAAAAGCTGAGCTAAATCATAAGGCTAATAAATGAGTAATTTTTTCATGCCTGGGACGACGGTTGGTCGGCTGCATTATATTTTACACTTTTTTATAGCTCGTCGTGTATCGTCAACGCGCGGGGGGTAGGGAAGAAAAAAAAAGTCCATGACTTTCATTTCGCCGGAGGGAATAAGAAAAGAAGTGATTGCAGCGGTAGGAGTTGTTGTTGTTGAGATTTTTTTTTTTTTTTTTTTTTTTTTTTTTTACTTCTCTCTCGTTGAGCATGTGATGAATGCACACGGGGCAACAAAAGACGGCATCTGGGCTTTATGGCCTTGATTTATCACGCTTTGTATCGCCGCGACTAAGCACTGCATAAACAAAGCCGCGATGAAGCTACGCACCCCGCGCCCCGTATTAATCTCGGGAACTATGACTTAATGGCCCTTATTGCGTGTTTTATCTTTGATTAACTTTGGTAGATCGAATGTTAATCATTCGTAATTGGCAATCATTTTGAGGAGGATTTTGATTGAAAGTAGACTAGAAAAAAATGGGACTCGATCCTGGCACTATTGTTTGTTTTCTACCTTTGAAGCTACGGCTTGAAAAAAATAAACAATAGCGCCGGATCAAAGTATGTAGGTTTTTCACATCGACTACTCGCAGTTTCTGTAATTTTTGATGTTTCAAAATCATACCTAAAAAATGTGCTCGTTTTTTACCCAAAGATCTTGCTTTGATCTTCAGCTGTTGTTTATTTTTTTCTGAAGCTATGGAGTAGCGTATCTTCAGAGAAATGTCAAAGTAAAATTTTAAATTTTTACAGCAACTACTCACAATTTTCATCTATTCTATATAACTCGAAATCACGGAATGTGATAAATAAATTGACAATGATTTTTGTGGTATGATTAGGCTTGTACGTTTTTAGTAAAAAATTGTTGTTACATTTTAAGTTTTTTTTTTAACAAATCACTGGTTTTTCGAATTATGAATGACAAATTAATTAATTACTGTCAAATGTAAAGTATTATATTCTTAGAGATTAAAATTGTTTTAAAACAAGTCCACATGACTAGAGGTACATGAAATTCGGAAATTCTTACACCTGATCGAGCTTGGTTCGAATCTTTCGGCCAATTTGATAAAAGTAGTTCCTTACTAGGCTTAGTATCATGCAAACACAACCTTATAATCAAGATTAAAAAAAAAATTAGTGTTCAGCATTTTATTAGTATTCTTTCTTTTCATCACTTTTGTTTTAAGCATTTTTACTGTCTTTTTTTTATATTTTATAACTTGCAAACTTCACAACTTCAGAACGAAGAAAGTTGAAAGAGCAAAACTGTAAGTGTTGATCTGCAGTGAAATTTTTCTACAAAGCAGTTTCAAAATTAACGTCTCGATGAGTGGCCTCGAGCATCTGCCGAGTCTTCCGTCTTTCCCCGCCCGCGGGCTAGCAACTAATAACTAATAAAACTTCTTTGAACCCATTTAACGTCTACGCCTCCCGGGAAAACACGTGCAGCCAGCCCTTAATAGCCTGCGCCCGGGTTGATATTTTCCGACGAACCTCGGCGCAGAAAAATTACAACGAAGAAAAGATTTGAAAGTCTCGTGCTGGCAAACGTAAAAGGTCAAACGGCGAAATCGATAACGCGTTACACACACGAGAATGTGTTTAAATATGTGTTAGCTTGCAGCGTGTTTGTCTCCTCGATGTTTCGCGAGTCATCCGATTAAGACGTTCTTCCATTGGCTTCCCTTTAATTTTCTTTTTTTCAGCGAGCAACGGTTTTTCAGGGAAAAATTTAAATAAAATTTATTTGCATGAAATTTCAAATGCATTGGATTCTGGTGAATAAAAAAAAATATCGCTTACAAATTTTTTTTTTACATGGAAAAATAGATGATAAAAATTTTGATAGCTCCGAGGGAAAAAAATCGTAGCTTTACGGGTCCACACTGTGAATGCTCACAAAATGCATTAACCATGGCAACAACTTCGTAAATTGAATAGCGAGTTCACGTATTTCGCTTTGAAATCTTGTTATAAAGTAGACTATTAAAACAAAATTGACTTATAACCGGTTAAAATGTGCTTTAAACGGGATCTCATAATCCAATATAAGGCGTTAGTCCTCATCTGACTCCAGGGATAAAAAGGTAAAAGGCGTTATCAATGATGGACCTCATTTCATTTGGAGCACTTAAACTTATACTATTTTTTTTTATCTGTTGCACTGAACGATAAAAAAATTTTCTTCTTTTATGAATTTTGAAGTGCCTTTAAAAAATAATCATACCCACAAAAAATATATTTCTTTATTATAAAAAAATTATTTTCAAGAGTTTTGTAACAAATTTATTGTTGTTTATCAAACTAAAAAACGAAAAAAAAATTGTTTTAAAACTAAACATCTAAAAAAAGATTTTCATTAAATTTTGTAAATAAAACTGTATCCGAAACTCTCAAGGTTTTTCCTTCAAAATTTAAAATCCAAAAAGGAAGAGATCGAGGATTAACATTTTCGTATCCTCCTCCCCTAGGGCGAGTTACAAGGTCTCGTTCGAGCGTGATGGTGTCGTTGATTCTGCCCCGGAGCCGGCGCTTCCTTAGCTTCCTCGCTAGCGTTGTATCGCACCCCGGGGGACGAGTCAAGACGGACTAATTTCGGTGCGGACCGAGCGAGAGCGTTACCCGATAGCCCCCCGAGGTGGTCAAGCTTTAAATTTTATTGAAAGTACCGAGTACGTTCGACGATCGGGTTGTAAATTTCGTATATGAGAATAAAAAATTCAAGAAAATTTCATTTCGAACTATTCGTGCTTTTATGGGTTGATGGGCTTTTAAACTTATAAAAATATTGCAATTATCTTCGGCATTCTTGGATAGAGCAGGATTTTGAGAACAAAACTACAAACTAAGATTAATCGAAAAGAAGGTATGATCTCGATTTAGCTTTTAGATTGATGGATTTCGAAATCACTCTTTTCATCAATGCCATAAGGTCTAAATTCTTGTTTCCTTGAATTTTAAGTTTACATCTTTTCGTGACAGAATTGTTTTTTTTAAATCTTGAATTAGTAAGAAATTTTTTCATTCAATATGTCATCATCGAGTAGCATAAATTTTCGAGTAATTTTTATTGTAATAACTAGAAAAAAAAATTTATTACCTCTTGATACTAATAAGTTATTTTTACGACAAAATTTGACAATGATAAATAGTTACAATCGTAAAAAAAATCTAATGTAAAATAAAATAAAAAAAATCATCCTCTAGCAAAAATACAAATTCATCCAAGTTAATCACCAAAATATTTGAAAATTTTAAAATTTTTGTTTGTTTCAATGTCTTTAGGGGCGGTAGGCGGCGATGGAGAGGGCGAAGATGACAAGGAGAAGGAGGAGGAGGCCGAGAGGGAACGCCAGGAGGCGATCCGGGAGGCCGAGGAGCGACGAAAAGAGAAGCATCGTAAGATGGAGGAGGAGCGAGAGAAGATGCGACAGGAAATCAGGGATAAGGTGAGAATTTTTTCTGTACATGCATTTCTTCACTTTTTTGTACCCTCTATTGGATGCAGAAGATCTTGATTACAACTGATTTAGTTTATTATTCACCAGGAAAATCATGACCCCTTTTTTCTTTGAAAACTTACCTGGAGGCTCTGAAAAATTCAAACAATGGGGGGGATTATTCACAAAGGGAATTTTTTTGCCCCATACGCGTGATTCGGGTAAAAAACCTTGACCGGGAAATTCGAAATTCTAAAATAAAATGGTTATTTATGCAAAAGAAAAAAAGAAATTCGAGCTCTCTGGAGATTGTAAGGAGTATGATAAACTGAAGCTAATGGAATCAAAATCAACCAAGCACTGGTAGACAACTTTCAAGTAAAATTGAAAAATGCATCTTTGAGAAATGCGAAGCATGCTTGATGAAATAAAATCTTTAAAAAATGTCCCCGGCTGGTTCTGAAACAAACACTATTTCACATAAAATTCAAAAAGTAGCAACTTCTTGTAATAAAGACTGAGAGTAGCGCGACTTGCAGTTGAGAAACGATACCGTTTTAGCGGAACACAAGCATCGTAAATAAGCTGCCATTCAATACGAAATTTTCTCCCGAGTCTCCGAAATTACGGTACCAACAAACACGATTCAATCCCTGAGGATAAAGGCGTCATAAATCCCGGGCTCTCGATATTCAGTCAAGCTATGAAACTCGGCAGTTTGCAGGCGCACCGGGGCCGCCTCGCCGATCACGAGGATAATCATGTTTCGACGACATTTACGAGCATCGCTCGAGGCTCTTAGATCGGTCCTGTACCCCCAATTTTACAACCCGTGTCGCGTACAACTCTGATTGGCTACAGTTGCCCTTTCCAGGAGTTTCAAATATTTGTATTACAAAAAATACTCTGTGCGAAATTCCTGTATGATCATTTGAATAAGAACGTTGATCGAATCTCAAAAAGCGAATTATTTACAAACTGATTTTTTTAGCACTAGTAACGAAAAATATTTTATGAAATGGTGCCAAAATTCATACTTACACTAGAAAAAACGGTATTAATTTTGCTCTAGTGCTGATGAAACTTAAAATTATGTTACTCCTTCTTATACAAATGGACTTAATATAGGTACACAAAGAAAAAAAACAAAATTATTACTCCAAAAATAACCTTAAATAATAATAATTCACTTTGAAACCTAAACACCATATCAATTAACTCCTGAAAGCAAAATCGAACAGTCAAACCACGTAATTTTCCGATCCGCATTTAGGAGCCGCGGGTATGGGCACACACACACACACAAACACAAAAAAAAAATCCCGGATTTGCCGGGCTGGAGGCAGCAATAACCAAATTCGAGTTTCCCCAAATACCAGTCGGCAAAGTTTTGTCACAGTGGCACTGCAGCCGTCGATTGCTAATGTCGAGTTCGACCGCAATGCGCTTCGCGTTCTCCTGCTGCTGCTGCTGTTGCATGCATGATCGTCCCGTGAATCCAATTGCGGATTGGATGGCGAACTAACGCCCGCGGGCCCGCCTGCCGAGCTTTCGGGCTGCTGGGGATATTGTATTTTGTTTCGAGATTTTTATTGCACCAGCGACACCGTTCTCTCGCGCTAATTTAAAATCTATAACTTTTCTTTTTCACTTTGTTTTCGGGGCTTTTTTATTGAAAAAACGTGGCTTTATCCACTAGTGAGAATTCGAATTAACAAACTATGAAATTTTCCAAAATGGATTGATACGTTGATAAAACTCATCTTTTTAAAAAATAGTAATATTTATTAGTTGGAACAAAATTTTTACTTCCCTTCTAGAAATGAGTGAAAAATTTCAACAGATTTTGGGCAGATCTGGGCAGATCCGAGCAAATTTTTCTTGCCTTCTGGTGAAATTTCTGGCAGGGATTAAAATCTTTGAATAAACGAAAAATTATTGTAATAGCAAAGATTTATTTATCAAACGTCACCAGAATCGTAATTGATACGGAAAAATTGTTATAAATCGTCAAAAAATTAATAATTATATCAGTATCAAGTCGAACAATAATTCATTGACAATATTACAAAAATACGAGCAAAAATACATTGAGAATGAATCACTAAGAAGAAGAACAAACTCAATAATAAGTAAACAAAAACCAAAGAATGAAATATAGTTTTAACTTTAATTAAACGGAAATTAAGACTATTATACAGCAAAGTAAAGTAAAAAATATAACATCAAATAAACTCAATTCAAGTTTAAAGAAACAACGAAATTTGCAGTAGCTATAAAACTTCAAGAATTTAATCTAGTAAAATTCCACTGCAGATAACCGAGGATTTACCGCATTGAATTCAAGTCTCTTTATTACCAGCTCCTCGTTGTATAAAACCCCGCTGGTCGTGTTTCTTTTTAAACTTTACGCCGATTTTTCGTGAACGAATTTTTCCAGCTTCTTTTCTCGTATTCCGCGCGTGTGCTATCGTATTTACCTCCTAAAGGCAATTTTGCTGCTCGAGCGAAGAGGGGATTAAAAAAAACAAAAACGAAACAAAGAACTAAAACAGGACCTTAAAACTACCGCCTTTTGTTCCAAAAGAGCCTGTATCCAAACTGTTTTATCTAAAAATCAATTTGAATAAATAAAAAATTACTTTTCGAAACTTTTTTTCATAAACTAAAAAAGTCAATGAAGAATTCGACTTATTTCCATGATTATACGTTAATTTTCAAGATGCATTATGCATGTATTCTCAAGTAAGCTCTTGATCTTGAACAAAACAAGGAGAAACAGGGAAAATGAAAACCATATCAGTGTCGGAAACTTCAAGTCTAATGTTAATCTTGAGCTGCGTCACATTATTCAGTTACAAACCTACACACCTGCTCACCTTGTGCACACATCTCACGTCTTCTCTTCAAAATTAAAAAAAAAAAGCTGCTTCTTGAAAAAAAAAGCTTGAGCTGAAAAGCTCAAGCTCGCTGCACATGTCACGCCTATCAAACGGAATAATTTATACGAACTCGCTAGAAAAAAAAAAACCACCGCTGCAGCTGTAAATTTACACAGAAAACTAGTAATCCAGGATCTTTTTTTTTTTTTTTTTTTTTTTTTTTTTAATTTCACGTGGGACAAAAAAAAGGATTGGATTGCGATGCAATTTGTTTTGGACTGGGTTTAGCCCGAAAACTCATTTGTATTTCTTGGCTATTATTGTTTAAATCTAGAGAAGGGTAAAATTGTGTTGAGTTTCAGAAGAAAATTTCGTTAAAACGAATTTTAATCGTTAAGCGCATTGCAGCAGGTATCAACACAAAGATTAAATCAATTTTTCATCTGAGATTTATGATTTCATAAGTGGATTTAAAAACAAAGTAAATTGAAAAATTCTTTTAAATATTTGAATGTTTAATTTTAAGAAAAACAAACTAATGGTTGATGCTAAATGCAAGAGAAAAAAAATCAAAGCGACTGTATGTAAATATTTTCTCGGCACTTTGATCAATCATTTATTTAAAACGATTCGCTGTAAAACTAGAAATTGAAAATAAAATAACAAATTTTTATTGCGGAGTGTACGTAAAAAAGCATGTTTGTGTTAAACAAACCGATGCGATCGAACGAATTTCTGAAATGGATTTCTGTATCTATCAAGCCCGCAGTTTTATACAAAATATTCATAATACTCGAGCTTTCGAGTATTTCATTGTTGGGTATGGAAAATGATAAAACTGGCCGGCACTCTGTATTTCAGGTCGTTACTTCAGGAAAACTAAAAAAAAAAAAAAAAGTTTGAAATAAAAATAAAATAAAAATGAATTTTTTACAGCTCCAACAATGCAAAATTCACCATGAATGCAACAACTGACACGAAAGTTTTACACGCTTTTTATTCATGAAACGGCAAATAAGGTAGCGCGGCATTTTTATAATTTTAAAGCGGCTACAGATGCAGCTCGAAGCTGTTTTTTCATCCATCAAACTAAAAAGTGTTCGTAAACTTTTTCATCGCTCATTCCTATTTTTTTTTTTTTTTTATTATTCAATGGGAAAAGTATTGAAAAAGTTTTGTTACTTTCATTCGTCAAATATCTGTTTTTTTCAAGAAACAGTACTTTTTGATTTTGTTAACTATAATAAAAAATATTTTTATGAGAAAAATTCATTGAGCTGAATATGCTAGTTCATATCATAATGAGTAAAAGAAAAAAGTATTAATGTAATATATAAACTATTCTTTTTTTTTTTTTTTTTTTTTTTAATTTATGTCGCATACGAAAAATTTTAGTAAACCCAGAAAAACTTAAAAAAGTCCATTTAAACTTTAAAACTAATATTTTCTCAAGAAATCTTCTTTCTTCTCTAAAAACAA
The DNA here is from genome assembly GCA_038277355.1 of Encarsia formosa. NCBI lineage: Eukaryota > Metazoa > Arthropoda > Insecta > Hymenoptera > Aphelinidae > Encarsia > Encarsia formosa. The sequence continues at coordinate 3,366,957 of CM076188.1, read as the reverse complement.
ACAGAATTGGTGTTAATACAATACGAATGTCAAATCGGTCAGATCTAACATCTCAAATCACATAAAGTGACAAAAAAGTAAAATAAGAACAAAAGAATGTAAAACCTGACCCACATATTCGAAATCATCAAACAAAAAGTTCACTCAAAATATGTTACCATTCAATCGAAAAAAAAAAAAAAAAAAAAAAAAAAAAAAAAAAAAAAAAAAAAAAAAAAAGATTAAATTGAAGCGCAAAGGTAAAAGTTAGCTTTGATAGTATAAACTACAAGGCGCGAATGCGAATAACGTGAAATCTCTTTTCGCTGGGAATTTTCGCAAAAATCGGTTCCGTCTGTTCCTTTTTAATTGCGTTTTTTCAATTTTTGCAACTATTCCTAAACTCGTTACAGAATCGATGAGAAACACAAAAAACGTAAAAAACTATTTTTTCCGTTACAAGTTTGAACAAAAAAACATTTGAAAATGCTACGTGAAGTCAAGGTTTTTTTCACATTGGTACCATTGTAATTCAAAAAATTTGCATCCAATTTACCTTTTTTTAACTTTACTCGCAAATTTCTTTTTCAAATTTTTTTGAATAAAACATATTTAGAAGGCTATAATTAATTTTAAATACCATAATATAAAAAAATTTTGTCGCATTTTCTTAATTTGAAATTGATGATTCTTGATTATTTTTCATGTTTTCTTAATTTGTATGAACCTTTTAAGATACTGCAAGACATAAAATAATTTTTTTTTCAATTTAATTAATTACATTTTTATTTGCTATTTTGATATCAGTTAAATTAAAATATTTTAACATTACTTTTTTATTATTAAATTGTACAAGCGATTACTCTTGAAGAATGTAGGAACGAAAGCATAAACAAACAGATTCGAGCCCATTGACTTTTAAAAATATCTACAAGAACCTCGATTTGAGTGTCACCGTTACCACATCGAGTTCGAGTGGAACGTCTGCGTCTCCTTCTCTTTTATGGGCATCCATCCCCTCGCACGATTTTTCGTCACCTCTTTTCTGTTTCGCGTGAGCATTGTTTTGACGAGAAGGCAGGTACGGTTTTGAGTGGTCTCGAGAGCCGTTTCGAACGAGCGGAAATGTTTTTTTATCGATATTAAAATATTCAATCGATTGGGAGTACCGAAAATCGAGTAATAGCGATGAATGACCGATGACAATATTTTTCAACCCGATTGAAAAATTGTGGGACCTTTCATTTTTAGAAAAAATGGAAAAGTGACGTCATTAAGTTTTCAAAGATTTCGAGACTTTTATTTTGAACAAAGTTTCGCGCTTTGATTATACACAAACTATACGCTCTCGAAACAATCTTCGAACACGAGTTTTCAGGAATAGTGAGAAACTTTGTTAACTTCGTAGGAGCGTGGGACGAAATTAGGATAGTTTGCGCTGGTTCAGATACAGAAAAGCTGCGTGATTTTTAAGGACACTTTAACGAGCTCCACTCGACGCAAAGGACCATTTGATCAAAAATTCAAAATTCAAATTCTCGGGAGATTTATTCAAAGATTTCCCTCCCGGTATGATAGTATGGTTCTTTTTCTTAACCCAGTTCAAGGCAAGTAAAAATTTAGTAGCCCTTAACGAAGATTTTCAAAGCTTTTCTCAAGAAAGAATCTCGGTTTTTGTAAAAAGAAAATCTTGAATTAGCAAAAACTGTCTGATTGTGCCAAAAGGGAATAAAGCAAACCTAATTAAATAGCAAGAAATCGGCTATTATTTGTGATTGGCGAATGAGATAAAAGATCAAAATTTTATTTTAAAAAGCAGTCAGCAACTTTTTATAACAAAATTTTTTTTTTTTCTTTTAACTAATTCAATAATACTGTAAAAATAAATTTTTAGTTAGTTATGTTGTGCCATTCACCGCAAAAAGAGATTTTTCGGTACATAAGATTAAACCATCTTTATTGAATACGAGTGATTGAAGCTAATAATAGTGTAACAAAAATATATATTTTTCGTTTTTAATTAAACATTTGGAAAAAAATACTTAGATAATAGGTTTTTGTAAAAAAAAAAAAAAATTTCCACGTGGGTTCATATTAAATTAATCGAGTAGAATAGAAACTTCATTCCACCACACGCGAACTTTTCCTAAAGATTAACGATTCGAAGTTGTTCGGCTCGCCTAAATGCCTAAGTAGAAAATAGCGCCGGAACGCGAGCGGCGACTCTTGAAAACTCGCACGCGGTATCAAGAAATTGCAGCATCATCGACTGCAGGCAAACTATCCCCACCGAAATTTTCAGGCTCCCTTTGCTGTAACTATGCGCGCCTCGCCATTCTCCGAATTTTCGCCAAATTATTTCGCCTACTGCATACCAGCGTTCCTCCATCAAAGCTCAATTAGCTGGTCAAAGTAAGCCTTTTTTTTGCTTTGGTTGTAAATTATTTTGTGAATTTGCAAAGGAAATTTTTAATTTTTTATGTATTTGCATTTATCATTTCTTTGATGGATTACAAAAAAATATAACAAAATTATGTTAAGTTTGTATAAGAAAGAATCTCTTGAAGATAGGTGTCATTGAAAAAAAGAATCTATAAACTAGTTTTATGCTACTTATTGTTAAAATTATTACCAAAAATGAAAAAAAAATTCCCATACCGGGAATCGAACCCGAGCCTCCTGGGTGAGAGCCAGGTATCCTAGCCACTAGACCATATGGGACTTGTGAACGATGCACCTTAATTTGCCATGACCTTATCATTTTTCACTTAATGTTTAGCTTAATATTTGTTAACTTTGAGATCCTTATTTGTCTTGAATAAATACAATTAAACTTTCACAATAAAACACGCAAACACTGAACAAAGATCCAAAATATATTAACAAGTTCTTATCGCTAGCTGATAACGCTCAAACGTCTCTAGCGTATTGAGGGAAGATTAATTGGAAGCTTCGGTGTTATGTAATTTACGGCTTGTACCAAAAGCATTGCGTCAAGTGGCAAAAAAATCGATTTGGGTACTCTTTAACTATTTCCTAGTTTATTTCAAACTGATAATAATTTTTATAGTAATTGATTAGGCAAAAACTAACTAATAACAAAATTACTGCCAAAAAGAAAAAAAAAAAAAAATTCCCATACCGGGAATCGAACCCGAGCCTCCTGGGTGAAAGCCAGGTATCCTAGCCACTAGACCATATGGGAGTTGTTATAAAAACATCTTAATTTCGCACCACCTCCTCGTTACTCGGTTTTCTCAGAATTTGCATCAACTTTCATTTTTACACTTTGATATTAGACATTTAATAGAAAACAAATACCAAATTTGACTTGTTTGCCATCATCTGACAACGATAAAGAATAGCTTTTATATGAAGAAATGCGATTTGAAGGGACTATGTTCTAAAAAATAATTTTTTGTTGTTAAATATTGTACAATTTGTTATCGTTTCCTAACTAGAATCGATTGACAAACAAAACTATAATATTCAAGTAGTTTTTCAGTTTTTTGGCAAAACTACAAAAAATTTTCAGAGAGTGTACCAGTTTAAATGTTTTTAATAGTACTCACGCTATGCTTAGCGTGTAGAATAAAGATAATACTGGTTCATGTGTTCATTTCTTTTTTTAAGCTCTGAGCTTACGCCATTTTTGACTCTTGACGCCATGTTAACTGTGCAACCCTTTTCATGAAAAATCGAGAGGAGTATAAAATACTTTAAAATATAATTATGAACACTTTCATAATATATTATCAAAATCTTGATAGTCTATCTTATGATGCAATAGCTGTCCCCCATTAATTAATCAATGATAAAGTGTTCTTAACCATGACTGCTGTTAGAACTAACGATCAAAATCGTTAACACTCTCATTAAATTTAAGTTAGAGCTCAATTGAAGCATTAATTTAAACTATTAACGTACATCGTAATAATAACTCTAAATATAAAAAATGCTTCCTATCGTTTAAACTAAAATGTTAATAAATAAATCCATTTTTTTTATAACGTTGGATGTAAACTTTTGAAAATTTACAAATAGAACTAGCTTCTGACCGGTGGTGACGACTTTTAATATTGATCCTGTAATAAAGTGGAGAGGCACTAATTTACAATCAAATATACTCAATTATATTTGACATTCCGTAAACTGCAATTAAATGGATTGCTGTAAAAAGGGCAGATAGGATTTTAATTTCCATGAGTATGAAATTCGTGTGAAAAAAATTCTAGAGAAAAAATTTTCTTCTATAAGGCAGGAATTTTACTAATAAAATTCCTTTACTTGGGTGATAAAATTCCTCAACGAAATTAAATGACTTTCAACAAAGGCACGAAGGTTCGATACCCTAATAATTGTGACGTTTCAACGGATGTGGAACGAAAAGAAAAAAAAATAATAACGGTAAAACAATTTCATGGGGGTTCGATTATTAGATTCTGTTGATTGATATTGATCATTTATTTTTATTACTGCTAATTTTCTCAAATCAAATATTTTACTAGTTGACATATTAGTTTAGAAAAATAAAGTTGACTCTGTTTAGATTAATCATGACGGAATCACGTTAAAAGATTATTTAGTAATATTAACTTAAAGATACTTAAAAAATTTTACATCTGTGAACGTATGAAATTTTGTTTCTAAATTCCATGTTAACATTAAAATTCATTAAGCTAAGACCCTTAAATATTTTTATTTAAAAAAAAGCAAGTTTAAAATCTTTGCAATTACATAGTTAAGATGCAAAACTATATAAAAAGCTAAAGAATATAATTTGCAATTCAATTTTAATCGATCCATACTCGATGATATTTTTCTTGAATAATAATTCGAAGAAAGTTAACTTCTTTATTATTTATTGTTATATTTTAAATAAAAAAAATTGATTAAATTTATTTTTTTTTAATTTTGATAAAAAAATAATGATTGTCTGCCTACATATTTTTATATGCATAAGCCGAACGTTGCACAAAATCTCATAAAAACTCGTTTTCACTAGAACTCGAGTACCCGATGCTCTTAACTTTGATGCTCTTTTGAATCAGGGGAAAAAATACATCAAAGGTTCAATTTATTTCGAGAGAGACCTTGAATTTCATTTTCATAAATCACTACTATGTGTCTGTAACACAAAAGTGAATAAATAAATAATTTTTTTTATTAACAATGCTAATTTTGATGTTGTTGTTTAAGAATTCATTTATAAACGAATAGCAAAAAAATCTTCTACGTCGAATTAATATGTCGATATCCATACTATTTAACAATATTAATAATATTATAATAACTATTTTTTGTTTATTTTTATGTTTCAGGTAAGACATTAAGACTGTTTAATAGTGGTACTCATTATACGTAAGTGACACATTCGAAATATTGTCAACCACTGTATTTTTTTTACTGTACATTGTTACCTGTGAGTACGCTATATTTTCTACAACAAAGATTTTTCAATTTTCTTTTTTTTTATTTCAAAAATTTATAAAAAAGAAAAGCTTTTGACAAAATCGTCTTAAATTTTTTTTTCCACTCAAAATTTATTTGAAAAAATAGTAATAAAACAAACCGAAAAAAAATCCATCAAAACGCAACTACACTCAACGCCAAAACAATAGTCTCTTGGCAATTTATTTAAAAATTCCTCGTTCGAGTGTCAGCTGTTCGGGATTACAAAAAAAAGTGCACCGGTTCGAGGTGACAGCTGCAAGTGAATCTTGAATAGAAAAAAAAAAAAAAAAAAAATTAAAAATTGAGTAAAAAAAGTTGAAAGAAAGAGAGACAAAATAATATGAAAAGAATCAAAAACGATGAAGTACTCTGCGTTATTGACAGACTCGGTTCTCGATATCTCGCTTTCCCGTCATTCGCACGCGTTATTCATTCAATCAGGATGATGTGTCACAATAGAGGGAGGTAAACGAAAATGGTCATGAAAATATCAAAAAAATACAATAATTGAATATGATTTTTATATCCAGAAGACCCAGATTACATTTTTTTAGTAAACAAATTGTTTTGAAAAAGATGAATTTCTTCTATCTTTCATAAAAAATTAATACTGTGACAAAAATATCCTCGCATTTTAAAATTGTAAAAAAAAGGAGTTAGTGAAATCAATTATATTTGTTCAAATTACAAACAAAGAAACTCAAAATAGATAAAGTGCTTTTGTGAAAATATCTGACTATGAGATTATTGACAAAGAAAAATTTCCTCTCTGTCAAATCTGTTTTAATCTTTAAAACACGCACATTAAGAGACAGAGAGAGCGATATTTTTCTATTGTTATACTTTCGGAAGTATGCTATGTGGGTAAGATAGCCAACGAAAGTAAAAAGAAAGTAAACTCGAAGAAAAGGCGATTACGAAGAGAGAAGAAGAAGAAGAACAAGAAGAAAGAAGACTTAACTTAACTGGGGTCAAATTGACTCTAGTAGGGAGTCCCTGCATTCAATATGGCGACTTCCTAATAGAGTCAGGCTGACTCCTTTTAAGACGTTCACCGGCTTTATATCATTTGCATTTATTTAAGCTCGATTGTAAATATTCGATCATTTGATTTCAAAACGTACTTACGCGTACTTACGTTCAAACTTTTTGTCGGTTAATCTCTGTTGTAAAGAGCGAAAAAAAAGTAGTATGGACATAATTGCTTTAGTTTGAAAAAAAATTTTACAGTTTCTAATCTGAATGTACAACAAATTTGTAAGTGTTTGTAAAAAATTATAAAGCTTATGATAACTGTCATTATGAAAAATCGAAGAAAATTAATTTTTATTGCTGTACTAAAAAATCTAAAAAAGTAATCTGGAAGAAATCTACTCAAAAATGTGTAACACAATGGAGACCATTTTTTTTTTCCTTGTCAATATCTTACTAGACGCAAAGGCTTGTTTTGGAGAGAGAAAAATTAACAAGAGTTTGTTAATTTTTCGCATGTTCTTTTGAGGTAATGGAAAATCGAAACCACGATCTAATAATTTCACGTCTCTTTCTCACGCCAACCAAGTAACAAATTCTTTGTCTCGATTAAAAAAATTTCCCTAATCTTTACAAAGTAACAATTATTTTTTTACAAAATACAGCATCAAAATTTCTACATGATCCCTGGATAATTTTCCGTCACGCGTGATATCTCGCGACAAAGAACTACGACGGTGGAACGAAAAACAGAACAAGAATAACCGGCAGTTTTTGAATAAAATCAAGCTAATTGAATCGCATTCAGGTGTAATTGGACGAAAAGTCTAATTAAAATTCTGGCCCCGTGTTTGCGCGTGACATTATGTGAAAGCCGCTAGCGCTGCTAGCTTCACTTCGCCTCTATTAAATTCCGTTTGTGATGAGCTGCCTTACCGACGACTGCACTACTGTGCTTAGTTACAAAAGAGTTGTATACCCTTTATAATTTTTCTTTTTTTTTTTTTTTTTTTAACTTTTTTTTTTGTTAAATAAACTTATCACCGAGCTTGTATTTGCTAACTCATTACGATATATTTTCCTTTTGTTTTAGAGTAATTCAACTCAACTCAAATATCATTATTATTTATTTACGATTAATGATGTCCTTTAATGATGATGTGATCGAGTAATATAACATCAAGTTCAGTAATAATGTACATGGCAATTATGTTTAATAAAAATAACTATAATTGGTGAAGGTGTCTTAGTATTTAAACTAAATGTTTATTGCATTGCAGGAGTATCATTATTAAAAATAATATATAAAATGAAAATTTTTTAATGAAATATAAATTTTACCTTGTAGTTTTTTTTTTATTTCTCATAAAGATTCTTATTAAGATTGAATTCTCCTGTATGCTTTGATTAAAATTTTAATAAAAAAAAGTACCCACAGCTCAATCACAAGAACCCAATTTTCTCGAAAAAATTTCCCGTCAAAAATCGGACATCCGAGTTTTTAAAAGGTATAGGGCGGAGCCGACGAGAAAATTTAGCAGCGAGTCGCTTTGGTGTCGGTGCGCGCGCGACACGCGATGTAAGCCGATACGGAAAGCCACAATGCGGGAGTCGCCGCAGCCTCGTCGCGTCGTGTCCGGCAGCGATTATTATTGCCATCCCCCTACGCCCCCCCCCCATTTTTTTCAACCCTTTTTTCATATAACTCGTGTGGTTTCTACGGGAAAACTTTTTTTAAACGTTGAACACTTTTTTTTGTTACTAGAAAGCAATTTTAAAAAGATTGAGTAAAAATAATGAAAAAACAATTTCATAAATGTATTTATGACAACTTATTAAAAAAAAAAAAAAAAAAAAAATTAACGGTTAGGTTGGATACGTATCTCTATAATTACGGCATTTTTTCTAATTTTTTAATCAATAAATTTGTTCTTGTTTTGTAAAATTCAAACTACTTATATATTTTTAAAACAAAAATTATAATCTGTATCATTTCATTATTTAAATAATTTTTTTGACTGTGTAAAATGTTTATAAGAAAACTTAGTCTAAGAGAGCTATTGAAAAATTTATCATTTAATTTTTTGAAATTATTCAATACCATTGTGGACTATTTTAATCATATAAGAACGCAATTAAGCAAAAATATAAAAACTAATTAACGATAAAGAGTTGTGCGTTGCTTAATTGTGCTTTTGCAGAGCGGGTGTTTCAAACGCAAAAAGTTGAATCGTACGTACGTGCTTTGTTTTACGTTTCGAAATTAACGATACCTCAATCTGCTGTCATTTCACATTGTTTCAAATTTATTTGTATTGAAACAGCGGTATATAAAAGAAATGGTAAATATTATTATCTCTTTATCAAAGCTGGATATTATTTAAGATAATTATCGGCATAATTTCAGTTCGTAATAAAATCATATAACGTGCGTGCTTGACCGTTCGATAGATTTTAATATTCATCGAGTTTGATTGGCAAAAAGCGTGTGCTTAAAAAGAAAATACTCGTAATACATAAAATTATTATTAACTTTCATTAAAAATTTTTCTACGAAATACACGTATAAAAAAAAAAGGGGGAAATTAAATGAAATGAACTAATGTAAGCCTCTTAAGAGTTAAAAACCGTTGAATCTCAAAAATCAACGACCACTCATCAGAAAATTATTTTCTTCTGTCCGAACACGTGTGATGCACTCGCGAAATCCCCGTTAGTTATTGATTTTCAAGAATTAATGTCAATAACGCTTGATTAAATTTTTTTTTATCATAAAACATTTAGTAATCTTTTAATATAGATTATGACGTTGAAGAAAATATAAATTTGAATAGATAATATACTAAATTATGTATAATGTACATGTTTTCCAAGATCTTGAACATTTTCAACCTGATTAACAATTAGCGTAACGCCTGCTTGTCGTAATCCAAAGTCTTCCTTCTTAATGACTCTTCCCTTTCGCGTATAAACATGCCTCGTACCCGAAAGTCGTTTCACATCAATTCCCGGGTGCATCGTTCGTAGGCGGAAAATCCGTCCCCGGCGACGATTTACCACCGCTGTATAATCGAGAGCGACGCGCATAAATCCGACGAGTTGATGGATCAAGTTTATGCGTGTAGCGCTCCGGGTGTCACCGAGCTTCCGCACATACAACTTCTGATTCGAGGGTAACTTTGTTTATTTTGGTTACGAAGGCTCAAGCCTTGGTGCTGAACGAAACAGAATTAATCGCGCGTTTTGGAATCGAAGGATTACAGAAAATTTAAAATGGAAAAACCTTTACTAAATAATTTGAAAAAAAAAATAATAATCAATTTTTTTTATTATTAATAATAAGTTATAAAATTATTAGGTAAATAAAATTTAGTAATCATTAAATTTTTTTGTATAGCATTAATAATCCTTTAAGAATATTTACCAAATCATTAATATTTCAAAGCAATTTTCAAATAATCTTTCATTTTATTTTTCTAGGCTTATGTTACATTTATAAAATAAAACTTTTATCAAGAAAGGATATTATTATTTGGCACTTTTAATCGGCCCGATTAAAAGTGCTGAATGCACGCAATAAATAGTCTGTTTACACATAATTTTCATAGTATCCACTAAATACACAGACGAGACGGGCTTATTTGACAAATGTATGCCTTCTAAAACATACAAATTTAAGGGAGATCTATGTTCTGGCGGTAAAAACAGCAAAGACAGAGTGACTGTTTTGGTGGGCGCAAACATGGATGGATCCGAAAAACTGCCGTTATTATTTGGTAAATTGGCCAAACCTCGTTGCTTTAATCATGTTAAAACAAAACCAACAGAATATAAATCAATAACGACTCTGTTATTATTATTGTTAGAATTATTATATAGAATTTGTGTAAATAATAACTTTGAAAATGACACAACCTTGATAATTCGAAATTTTTTCGATTTCACCAAAATTTTACCTCGATAATTCGAAGTCACAGCCTGCTCCCTTGAGCTTCGAATTATCGAAGTTTTACTGTAATAAACATATCACAAATAAAAAATAATTTTATCTACAAAAAAGAGAAGTTTGCACGAAATATTTGGAGTTTCAACGAAAAAAGAAACTTATCATGAAATATAAATAACTTATCCCGAAAAATTAAAAGAAATACAATACTATTTTTAAAAAACTTTCATTTTCAATGAAATAATGTATCAAATTAAGAGCTTTATTTGCTTTCGATGGTTCTTCCTCTCTTTCTTTTCTGTTCCACGGGGATATTTTTTGCTTCAAGCGGCACTTCAACTTCTTTACATTTGATTCGTATACCATCAGAATGTGTTACTTGATGTAGTTCCATATTAATAATAATAAATTAAAAAACAAAACACAGTCAAGTTTTTTGTGGGCTTCACAAATTTATTTAATAGTAACAGCTGTTTCAACGACTTAGCGTTTTCTTCAGACTTATTTACAAACTGTAACTCTAATGTAGTTTTCATTACATGTATCGTAGTAGGTGCGGTCAATTAATCCAAAACAAGGAATTACAAAACTCAAAATTCTGAATAACTAAGTAAGACTCACAAAATTCTTCCCTTTACACTACTCCAAATTCAAATAAAAATTAATAGATAAAATAAAAAATAAATAAAAAATAACAAAAAAGTTAAAAATTTTTTTTTTTTAATTAAAAAAATATATAAACAAACATTAATTAGGTTCGAAATAAATTTAGTAATGGTGAGTTATTAAAATCCACCTGATTATTTAACAAACAATCAAAATTTCTCATTCTATTTATCTCGAGAGATTCTAAAATATTAAGTAAACTTCCTTTCTGGCAAACATGCAAAACATCATACTCTCCATTAAATAAATGATTTTCTTCATTAAAGTGCCTCGAATAATTTGGTTCATTCTTCCCAATATTATAATCATACAAATGCTCACCAATTCTAGATTCAATTTTGCGACCGGTCTGTCCAATATAAACTTTATTACAACTTCCACAATTTAGTTTGTATACACCTGATTTTGAGACAAATTTGTTAATTTGAATGTAATACTTGATTATAAAATGACTATTGCAAAAAAATTTGTAATCAAATGTTCTCGACCAATCAGATCAATTGAGCAGCTCCATACATTAAGGGGACGCTCGAGACGCTCGAAATCGGGCTCAGGCAGCCCGACCCGCTGTTTCAAAAATGCTGTCATTTTTTTACTTATTCAGTAAGTACATCGGTTTGAAACTTTCCAGAAATATTCATCGAAGCTCAATGAAAAATTTCTTCGCGAGAAGTTTTTTCAGCTCTTAATTTTTATGCGTTTTTTTTTAACCCGAAGTTTTAGGTTAGAAATTGATGATTTTTTATTTTTAATAGTTAATTACTCGGTTTTATATCACTTGTGAAACATCTGGACAATTCTGTTGGCAGCGGAAAGGGTTTAAAAATATGCTGATAAAATTTCATTAAAAAATATTCAGTAGTTTCCGAGTTCTTGCGAGTTGAATAAAAAATGCGTTTATCGAGAAACTTTTAAATCTTTTTTTCAACTCGCAAGAACTCGGAAACTACTGAATATTTTCGAATAAAATTTTAGCAGTATATTTTTAAACCGTTTCTGCTGCCAGCAGAATAGTCCAGATGTTTCACAAGTGTTATAAACCCGAGTAATTAACTATTAAAAATAAAAAATCATCAATTTCTAACCTAAAACTTTGGATTAAAAAAAAAACACATAAAAATTAAGAGCTGAAAATACTTCTCACGAAGAAGTTTTTCATTGAGCTTCGATGAATATTTCTGTAAAGTTTCAAACCGATATACTGAATAGGTAAAAAATGACAGCGGATCAGGCTGCCTGAGCCCAATCTCGAGCGTCTCGAGCGCTTATTTTTCTTCTTTACCGACTTCTAGATGTAGCATCCTTACATAACGGTTGTTTCTCTTATCTAAAACACAAGATACAAGTGTTTTCGTCCAAAATATTTAAGATATACCCATAAAAAGCATCTAAAACGAGTTTTATAACAAAATAAGCATAAAAATAGATAAAGGAGTTAGTTGAGGTCCAAAAAAAGATGAAAAAAAGGCAAAAAAATGCATCAGCCGGGAATCGAACCTTTTTTTTTTTTTTTTTTTTTTTTTAAATAGATCTTTATTTGCTCAAAATATATATTACAAAAACAGTATTGGCGCAAACACAATATCCTTACAAAAAAGCCAGAAAAATATATTATTAATAAATGTATACGCAGACTCTTTCGCATTTAATTATGCAGTTTTACAGGTACATATTTTACTTCCAGGCACAGGTGTGACGTTTCCGTCGGGTCCTTACATTACTTATATTTTATGAATGGAAAAATAGGAAAAGTTTCATAAAAACCTATCTAACATTATATATAAGAAAAAATAAATAAAATTAAATTAAATAAAAAAGAAAAAGAATTATAATATAAATTATGCATAACTTATATATATTAAATACATCTAATCGCATTAAAATTACTTTTAAGTACATTCTCAGACAGTCTAATCTCTTGCCTATGAGTAGTTCACCCTGTTTTAGGATGAGAGGGTATTATTTTTGATTAAGGTAAAATGACTTTGGTTTAAATTGGTTTAATGCTGTCTATGTCTGAGTGAGTGAATTTTCCTTCTCCTAAACTCATCAATGAATTTACCGTCCTCGGTCAACCAGTGATACTTGTTTTTGAGGCGTGAAAAATCGTCACGGTCGTGGTCTAGGATTGGGCGGGAGTATTTAAGGTTGGGGATATCAACGGTTCGTGTCGGGAGTTTGTTGTGTCGGGAGTTTGTTTAAGGTTTTGCTTACTGTTTTCTTCGATTATCATGGCGTAGTGCATTAGGAGTTCTTACCTCAAGGTCGTACGGTTAAAAAGGAGTATTACCTTGAAGCAATCAGAAAAAAACTCTTCGATTTATGGCAAAACAATTCATGGCTTTCGCACCACGATAATGCACCTGCTAACTCGTCGTTTCTTGTTCGTAATTTTTGGGCCAAAAACAACACCGTAGTCATACCCTAAATCCGTATTCACCAGATATGGTTCCGTGTGAGATACATAGTATAAAATAAAGTAGTATTCAACCAGTAACTATTTATTGAACTAAATTACTAATAAAGTATAGTAAACCATAAGATCAAAAGATTTTCTTCGATGTATAAAAACTTAAAAAATTTGAAATTGCAAGGCTCAAAATTAAGTCTGTGCTACTTCCAGTAGCGAACGTTAAACGTCGCGAGTGATCTAGGAAACAGGCCGGACAAGCCCCTAATCCCGTAGCCATCTGGTGTTGTTGCACTTACACGCGTATAACCAAGCCTCAAGCCGATCGATCGAGTCTATGTACCGCGCGTGGCTTCCCTATTAGATATTCAATGGATTTTGGGGTCCGGAGGACGAGGTGATGTCGCCCGATTGATTGGCCGACATGTTTGATCGAGGGGAAAACCACCGAAGGGCCATCATCGTCACTTGGACCGCTATCAAGGATGCTGCCACTGGCGTCAGGTGTCAACCTCTATATCATGACTTCAATCAAAATGGTCTTTAGAAGTTTTAAAAGTAAAGCTTGGTTGATCGAATTTGAAATTTCAGAAGGTTGAAATGATTTATTGTTGTACTTGAGAAAATGACTGAAACCAAATTTCGTCAAGACGTGCATTCAAATTTATGGATCTACCTGTTCTAGTGCTAACTATAACGATTGCTACAACAAAGAGAATGTTCAATTTATTAAGGACGTTCAACTCGAAAAATTAATCATGGTGAATAAATTATGAAAATTTAGAGATATCATGATTGAATAATAAGAAGTCCTCTGTTAAAATCTGGAAGCAATTAGGAGTCTAATAACAAAGATATCAATAATTATTGTTTTGACCCATTAACACGGTGTCATATGGGAAATCGAACTTTCTCGTGCTTCTTAACAAAGTCTCTCCATAATGGATGATGACACAAAGCACAGTTTTTTTGAGGTTTTGAAAGAGCATTTGAGGATTATTTTAAGATGTTTACGGACACGATTAGGAGAATATTAATAATAGAAAAAAATAGTCAAAGAAAAAAAAATAGTACTTTTGGGGTTAGGTTAGACTCGAGCAACCAATCAGCGTGTTTCTATATCGGAAAAATAGTCATACGAGAAGACTTGACTTGAGTAGTCAAACAACTTCAATATCCTTAAAGTCAAAGGGTTCAAGTTGAATTAATAACGTCAGGTTATTACGCACTAAAATTTTCTCTAACAAAAATAATAAATGAAAATTATTTTTAAAACATTGAATAAATTTTTTGACAAAAAATTTTACATCCATCAACAGTATTTAGACTGAATAAATGAAAAAAAAAGTTTTTCTTATCAAAACCAACAGCTTGTTCAGGTAAATGACAGCCGTCTAGAAATTTAAAATCCCTCGGCTGTCGAAAACAGTCGATACATTATTCAACTCAAAAGTCACGCTCCTCAACCAAAGCCAACCCACCCCGAGTATCGACCGGACCGCAAAGTTAAACACAGGATTTTAATGAAACAACGGTTTAAACAAAAGATTGGTAGTGGATTAAGCGTATATAACTACAAAATAATAATCGACCGAGAAAAAGCCACCGAGCTGGCACAGCGAGAGCTGAAGTACGCGCCTCGGCGACAGGATGACAATGGAAGCGTCGCGATTCTATTATTATGTAAAGTTATAACCGACTCGCCACCGAACAATAAATCCCAGGACGGCCCACCCGAATGCTATGCGAGGGGCAGCTTGACGAATGCGACGGACTTGAGTCTCTGCCAACTTGTAAAGCCGAGGGACACTTCGGGCTTAGATGTGGCTGTTGTTTGAAAAGAAAATTTGGCATCGATCTTTGAATGAATAATAGGGATCGAAAGTAATAAGATTTTCATTATATTAAAACATATGATATAAAAAAATAATACTTAAAAAAACATTACTGAAATTAGTAACAAATTTACAATAGATGTCAAATTGCTTATCCAGATGATTGAGAATACTTTTTGAAGCATATGATCAATGGTTTTCATAATTTTCTACATATTTACTTATTTTATAATTGTTTTTAGATGGAAATATGTTTGAATATTGTTGATTGCGTATACATATAGATTAATTCAAATCCAAAACAATAATCTCAATATTTGGTCAATGGCAATGATCAAATATACATCCATCATAAAATTTCAAAGTACTAAATGTTAAAAAATTTCTAAAACTACTTTAAAGTTAACCTAATGCAACTCAAAATTTTTTCATGAATTTCAAATTTTTTAAATTTATTCACAACTCGATTATGCACAGTTGGCTCTTATGCATGAAAATAACAAAATATACGTTAAAAATTTTTTTGATACCGTCCTTACTTCTCTTTCAAACGTGAAACAAATAATATTTGCAAGAAAAAGAAATAAATATTTAGGACACTTTCAGCCATCGGTCCGTAACATTAATTATTTCATACCAGAAACGCACATCGAATGGCTGATGCGGGCGAGAGCAGCTGAGCTGATGTTTCGTCTCCTAATTTATTGATAAATCGACGATTGACTTCATGTGCAAAATACTGCGGTCGATGAATTTTGCAAATGAATAAGCGGAACAAGTTTATTTTACGAACTGCTCGTTATGACGCTGATGCGACTCTGATAACCGCGGACGCGTTCGGTTTAATTTTAAAAGCGATAATGTGGGATTTTTAAATGAACCCATTCAATTATCTAAATTTTTACTTTCTTTCTCGTCACTGCTTACAAAATAAATATGTAAGATATGAATAAAAATATGAATACAAAATCTTAGAATCAGCTTATAATTTAATGTCAATTTATATTTTAGAGTGCTCATTATAATGAAATTTTTAATTCCTTTTTGAGTGCAAGAAAATCGAAACTGACTTAAATCGTTTAAGCTGCTGAAATCAATGAAAAAAACCGCCATCAAATATTGATAATTATATTGTAGGATGAGAATTGTATTATTGTGATAAATCATTTAATTTTTTATGATTGAAAAAACATGAATATAAAAGTCTACTTTTTATCATATAAAAATATAAAAATTAAGTTCTGATTTTTTCTGAGTTCTCTCACTGCAGTAAAAAATGATCAGACATAATGAGCCCAAGTTCGCTGCGTTTCCTCTGTTTTATGATCCACATTAGGGCCACATAATTTGGAACGCATTACGAGCATTAGGACTACCATAAGTACGAATTGCAAATTGAAATATGCTCGCGCGATGCTTTGCAAAACCAATAACGCGGACAGTAAATGGATTCAGACCTCGTATTAAGCCTCCAACTTTGCATTGAAAAACTAAAATGTATGTGCATCTGTGCGGTTTCATTTATTTATTTTACGTCCATTTCAATTAAAAAATATTTCAATAGGTATATGTCCTTAGTTTCCACATCGAAAAAATATTCGTACCAACTCTACCGTTGAGATTTTTTTAATAAACTTGATGAAATCCTTGGTCAACGTTGGTAAATTGAAAAAAACAATTACCGTATGACGATCGAAGTTTTAAATTGAAGATTTCATCTAGTGAAAAAACTTAAACCGCATCTTATCAAAACCGTCTTTCGTATAAGGTCGACGCTGCATCGTGTTCCACACGCAATGCGGCGAAAACTGTGCGACAGGTGTTAGAACTGACAATTTTGGGGAAAGGGAAGACGATGCGAGAGTTGCATGTTTCATCTCCGGTGGGACAAATTTTATCGCAGCCAGAATTTGGGTTACATTTCACTTAGTTTTGAATTAGTAATGACTGCTCTTTTCCTACACTAAAATTTTTAATTCTTATTGATTAAAAAAAAACAGCCTATCGTGATGATACAAATTTGTCTATTGAATTAACTTTTTTAATTTTTGAACAATAAAAATTAAACAAGCTAATCTACTGTTTTTGTCAAAAGCTTTGAAGGGGTACTTTTGGGGTTGAGGGTACACACACTTATGTAGTAAACTTGAAACTAGAGTATCTAGGTGTATACTAAAGTTCGTATTCTCTGTGTTTGTCTTTGCAGTATAACATAAAGAAGAAGGAGGAGGTGCAGGAACAGCTGCCACCAGAGCCGGATAATCCACTGATGCGCAAGAAGAAGACGCCCGAAGAGTTGGCAGCTGAGGCCGAAATGGAGGACGAGGACGAATTCACAAGTGAGTTGCACTGTCCAGGAGACATCTACCTTTTTTATGCGCATGCATGCAATATTTAAATTATAAAAAAGTTCAAACCTTCACATATTTGACTGGTTGTACTAGCAAAAGTTCACTGCTGTTTTAAAATTTGCGTGCTTATAACTTATTGCTTTCACGACAAATTTGAATAAATAATAAGCACCTAAAGAATCAGATATAAAAATCTAAAATTTAACTTTGAAGTAAAATATACTTGAGTAAATTCTTATTATAGTCCGTTAAACAATAATAGCACTTTGTTTTAAAAATTCGCGCACTTGTAGTGTCAGCGCCGTTTTTGAATTTTGACTCAAATAAAAACGAAAGATTTAAGAATCTGCTTTGTTGTAAAGCAAACAAATCCTATTTAAACAGTTTTTGATTTATAAAGCTATCCTTATGATTTTAATTTGTTTTCATTTATTTTTGCAGAACTGAAGAACACGATAACGACACAGGTGGATGAGATTAAAACGCAAATCGAAGCAAGGTGCAGCCTCCAATGAGTACGCCCATGCGAGCTGCCAGACCAACAAAACGGTCAGCGAGTAATCATCGTAACCTCCTCCTCAAACTCCTCCACCCATCACGAGCCAAAGACAACGACGACAACGACGACAATGACGACAGCCACGACCAGCAGTATAAAAAATCCATTTGGCGCCAGAGATTATTGTCTGGTGATTACGGCTTAGAAAAATCGTAAAGGCACTCGAGTTAAAAGAAAAAAAAAAAAAACAAAAAAAAAAAGAAATCCTCTCCCTTCCTCTCTTGGAGGATGATTTATCGAGTAAACAAAGTAAACGATGAGGGGGAGAGAGAGAGGATAGCCAGTAGATTTCGACGACGAAGATAAGTTTAGAACATCAAACAATGGTAGAAGCTTGTGAGACACCCTATGCACACACCACATTGTATAGTGCTTTGCTTTTCGAGGCCAAGTAGAAAAAGAGAAGAGAGACACAATAAACCACAACTATTACGACAGGGCTGATGGTGGAAGATTAATAAAAAAAAAAAAAAGTGAAAATATATAAATATATAAATAATTATTATTAAAAAAAATCATGATACGATGATGACGACAGATGAAAAAAGTATCTAGCGTTTAAGTTTTTAGTGATGAAATTTAAGAAGGAAAAAATTGAAAAAACGAAAAAAAAAGAAAATTTACGATTAGCGAAATTAAGCGGTAGCGGAGTTATGTAGTTGCTAGTTGAATAATATTAATATTTATTAACAATGATTAAAACCATGCGACGATTGTTCTAATGATTATAATAATGATGATACTGGAATGAACGACTAGAGTGAAATAACGCGACGAGAGGTTACACGGATGAAAATTACTACTATTGTTCATTATTGTGATTATTATTAATGATTAAGTAGCGTAAATGAAAAAAAAAAAAATAAACAAACAAGGTTTCAAGCCAGTTGATTTTACATAATGAAAGATAAAAACAAAAACAAGAAAATAAAAACACACTCATACACAAGTATAACCAAAGCGTGCGTTTGTAAAATTAGATGCGTTTTTTCGTAAGCGCCTGAGATTTGATTCCAGGCAGTAGTTTATTCATTAGAAGTGACGGATGCTGACTAAGTGCGAGCAGTTGGCTTGACATTAACAAGTAAAATATTAAATAAAAAAATGTAACAAATTATGCACCATGTGATGCAAAAAGATTACTGGCAAGTGCAGTTTGTGAGTGATGGACGGTAGTTCTTGTTCAGCCATCCGTCCGAATTCTCGACCAAGCGGCATACGCGCCAACTGAATCTCGATGCGTAGGGCACGTAAATTTATTTAAAAGAAAAAAAAAAAAAAAAAAAACGCGCTTTTACGAAAAAGAAAAAAAAGCGCGTATTGTTGTTGTTATTGTTAAATTTTTTGCTAAGCGAGACACAAAAACCACACAAAAACACTCGTACACTGTTTATCTATTTCACAATTAGTCGCGGACCCCGAGGAACCTTGACCCAAGTTCGATTTTTTTCTAAAATAAGATGAAAAAAATGTTTTTAGATGGTTGTTGGCGGCTGTGTACGCCAAATTTATTCGAGTTAAAGTCGTTATCTAGATAGATATAAATTTTTTCTTATTGTTAAACATTGAAAAAAAATTTCGGTGAAATTGTTATCGACACACTGTTTTACCGACTGTTGGTGTTCAATTTTCACGTTAGCATACTCGACGCCAAGCTTATATAGAGACCGAATGTGATTTTAATGAAAACGTGGGGTAATGTTCTTAAAGTTTTTAACTGTTATTCGTGAGAAAAAAAATTGTTGAAATTTCACTTTGCGCTACTACACCAGTTACGTTTGAAGTATCTAGGTTTTGAGGTTAGTCATTGCAATGGACTTTATAGAACTTAGGTTCTTCGGAGTCTCGGGCGCTGGTGAGTTTGAAAATAACTAAAACAGCCAATAAACCTCACAATGATGAGACAGATGTTCAAGCATTAGTGACACAATTTTTTAAGGTGTAAAAAACAATGGTAGCCAGACAGATAACGTAATATACGAAAAAAAATGGAACAGACATTCCATTTGACATTGGATTAATAATAATTATTTCCCATGACAAACGTCCCCCACGCATCGAGTTTAGACCGGGCCAATGAGTTTGTCGTTGTGGTGAGGTGCGCATACACACGCCAATGAAAGTTTGGAACAAAATATTTGTTGAAGTTATAATATTATAGTTCGATGTTGAGACGTTTCCAAATTAAATCGGCGTGCGAATGCATACTTTAAAAAAGAGAAACCCGTGGACTATGATGGTTTTCAAAACGAGCACCAGCTGCCGGGTGGTGATGCATGCCTTATTTATAATATACATTATTATATTATATAAATACATATATAAACTTTTACCTACGATATGTAATAAAAATTACACCACACACCGACACACACACTTACACACAGAAACACGCATACACTTGTAAATGTAGAAATTATTATTAATAATAAGAAAAATAAACAAATGTTTTTTGCGTGTTTACATGCAATGCGAATTTGTGTGACTGTGAGCCGTACACGTGCGATTATTATTAAGATTAATCTGGGAAAGAGAGCGAGAGAGAAAGTAAATAAATAAATCATGATAATCGACGTTAAACACGAATAGGATCGAGAAAAGTTTCAGGCAGTTTGATAAAAATATACAATTATAATAACCACACGTTAGAAAAAAAAAAGTTCAAACACGTGAATTTTGTTTTGTTTGTTACTAATAAAAGTCATCTGTTTTAAATCAGAAGTATACTTTTCCACGTTTGTACGATCAGTGTAATGTTTCATAAAAACGAAAAAATAAAAATAAATAAATCAATGATTAAAACTAATTAAAAAATAAATAAATAAACGTGAAATTACGGTAAATAATATTGTTTATTTTCCTGCGCTAGGCAGGAACTGATTATTGTGTAACACAATAGCCGAAAAATAAAAAGATTGATTCAGACAAAAGCAAATCGTATTGTGCTATGACAGAGCAAATAAAAATAAAAACGACTATGTGAGGAAAAAAAAACTCAATTTTGTTA
Source organism: Encarsia formosa (assembly GCA_038277355.1). Lineage (NCBI taxonomy): Eukaryota > Metazoa > Arthropoda > Insecta > Hymenoptera > Aphelinidae > Encarsia > Encarsia formosa. The sequence goes on along the minus strand of CM076188.1, from coordinate 3,345,778 downwards.
AAATAAATATAAAATCGATTTTAGAATTTTCGCGAACAGTAGAAAAAAAAAAATTACGAATGTATAATAAAAAAGACTAATCGTGTGTGACAAACAAAGCTAGAAATGATACATAAGAAGAACTTCAAAATTAAAGAATAAACGAAAAAAGCCAACTATGTGCGTGGTGATGTTTTTGTACGTGAAAACAATCCGGGAAAAAATGTATTTTTTTATTTTCAATGTGAGGGGTTGAAAAAAAAAAACTGTATAAATAGTGATGTTTAACTTTAAAATAAATAAATTCACTTTTTTTTGTCGCACCAGCGAAAATTTTTCAATCTTTCACGAGGACGGGGATTAAAACGATAAAATGAAAAACATCTCTTTTTAAAATCGAGTAAATGTGTCTTGAACGATACTTACATAAGGTTTTTATGAAATAATTTTTTTTAAAATAAATTTAAAAAACAATTTTTGAAAAACTAGAAACTAATATTTTTAGTTAAAACTTAAAGCCATCAAATCCTTTCTTTTCAAACGAAAATTCTAAATTACTCCAAGTAAAAAATTTAATCCATCGTTTAAGATAAAGAGTTGAATAAACATAGATTTGTACAAATAAAAACATTGACGCCATGACAATATTAATAGTTGGTGCAAGTTAAAATTTTCAATGTTCACAGTATAAACTTTAGGATTTTCAAAAGTTTAATACTAAAAATATATAAGCAATGATAAAGTATGAAGATACTTATGTGCAAGTGAGAAAATTAACAAATAAGAACCTAAAAGTTTGAAAAAATTCGTCATTAAAATATTTCAGCTTAGTGTTAACTCGTGCTTAGTGCAACAATGTCGCTGCTGTACACCTCTTATCTTGAAAACATTCGATTTTGAAATGAGAAACTTGAATACTTGAAAAAAAAGAACATGTTTTAGCAATTTCAAGATTGGGAATTGGTAGAGACGAAAAAAATCTCATTTCAAAATTGTCAAACTCTAAAACGACACGTTAAAAATCTGCCATTTTATGTGTTATTAATAAACTAACTTCTCTCTTCATAGTCGTAAAACAATCGAACAACAAATGCTCTTTCTGCACAGAAAAAATATGATCGCAATTCTTTTTCTTTGAAAACTAAAAATAAAAAGCTTTATTTGCCTGCCGATACCAGAAATTCGTTTTCTCCACTACTTTTGGCTATTTGTTAAGAATATTTTAGTTTATTTACTGAAACAACAAACCTTAATAATTCTTTAACAATCAAAGAATAGCGACCAAATTTTAATTTACTCTTGCACGAAAACAATTGATACAATAAAAACAACATAAATTTGCACAATACTAATTTAAAACTATCTATGGTTGACTTCAAAAAGAAAAAAAAATGAAGTTTGAAAAACAAAAAATAATAATTGCTAAAACTCTCTGTCTGAAAAGCTTTGAGCAAAAAGCTAACACTACCAAAACAACTCACCTTTAAATCCAAATAACAATAATAATAATAATAACGAATGAAAACAACAACTGTAAAAACGATCCGCTCTACAGAAAAAAAAAACGTAATAATAATCTGTCTCTCTCGTGTCTCGATGTTGCATGCCTATTTATGTGCTTATTACAACTGTCAATTTTTCAATTAAAAGCTTGATATTAAAATAAAAACCTCCTCATCGGGCTGTTGCAGCTTTACTCGTCGTCGGAAGCTCGGTCGGAGAGGGTCTCAAAAGTTATCCGATTATAAAAAAAATTTTAAAAATAAATAAAATAAAAAAAATCTTAATCGAATATAAAAAAAAAAAAAAGCTAACAATAGAGTGAGGAGAAAAATGTTGTAGCTATTAGCATTTAAAGATTCAGAAAAAAAAAATTTAAGCAGGATATAAAAAAAAAATCACAAAACAAACTATATTAAAAAATAAATAAAAAAGTGAGAAGGGTAACGGATAGCATATCAGTAATAATAATGACTGTTGGCCTTTTTTCAGTGACGGCTTTTAAGATATTTTCAGAGAAATATTTTTATAAGATTTTTCAGGACTAATGATTAATCAATCCTCCCAACCTACTTCAGCCTCTTTATTTTCCTTAAAAAAACGAGAAAAATTAGCTTTAAAGTGAATAGCTATAGAATTAAAAAAAGGCTACCATTTGAAACTATGAATTGGCCCAATTCCAGCCTAAAAGTAATGCAATTTGCATAAAATTTTATAACTCTCGCTACGTTTATTTGCCAGATGAAAGCAATATTTTTCAAACAAACAAAACCTTACGGGCCGTCATGAAGAAGAACCACAAGAATTCCTTAAAGTACCAAATCATACACACGCGAAAGTAACCAGACATGAAACGATAGAAGAGAAATTAAAAAAAATGTCTATATTTTGTTACACGGCAGTTTGATGAACGCGAAAAAACGTAATTAAGAAAAAAAAAAATTAAATTAAATTAAACGGGGAGGCTCGATAGTTAAATTAGATAAAAAGCGTCAGTTAAATGAAGAAAAAAAAAATTAAATAAAATCAGAGAAAAGGAGGATGCCAAGAGTACTGCTTGTTAAAAAAAAAAATGGCTAGCGGATAACTTGCGAGAGGCCGGAATCGTCCGGGTTGCGCTGTTTTTCTCTCTATGATCAATTTTTTTCTATGGTAAAGACTATTTTTTTTTCTTTTTTTTTTTATTCTAGATGAAAGACGCTTTGAACGTATGTACCTTTGTCGAGCATCTCTCCAAAGACCTTGTTCTCTTTAAATTCTGGGACATAAATCATAGATTATTAACATTATACACATTTTTTGATCGCACCAGATATCGACGCTTCTAATAAATGTTCAATGTTTCATTTCAATAATCTATTGCTTTTTAGTTTTTCACTTGTCGGACTTTCAATCACTACTGTGACAGAATAATTAAACTGAAATCGGCTCAGCTGGATTCAGAATCAAGACAATTACGTTGACCATTTTGTATTTGACTGTACTGTTACCAATTATTTATGATAACGTAAAAATAAGAAATCAATTGGAAGCGACGATTTTCTGCTCCGATCCTTGTCCAATTAATATTCTGCCTGAAAATTAAAAAAATTGAAAAAAAATTTCAAGAGAAACTATATATATATATATATATATATACAGTAAAAAAATATAAACAATATACTTCAAGTCAATTACTCCTACATTGTATTTATTATTAAACGAAGAAATAATCACTATGCCGAGATTGTAAATTTCAATTATAGAAAAAAAAAAATTGTATGAAACAAAGAAGCTAAAAAAGAGAAATCCACATGCAAATAATCAACTAATGCAATTATTTGAAAAAAAAAAGTTATTAATTCAGTTAACTTTAAACGAATTTGAGCCGAATACGAGTACTCTTATGTAAGTTATTCAAAATTATCCCACACGATAACACTACGATCAATCATTTGTTCTCGTTTTAAAAAACATACAAATTGCACTTGAAAAATCATAAAATACACTTATAAATACACGAGTTTAAACTCAAAGCTGATGATTAAAAAAAAAAAATAATAAAAAAAAAATAAATAAATAAATGAATAAAATATACTTTTAAACAAAAAAAAATCTCTCTTTAAATGTTTTGTGTATTCGCAAAATGAAAAATAATGCATAAAAACTTCAGATCTCTCTTTAATTGCGCATTCGATGTTTCTACATGCATGTAAACTATATTTCTCTAATAGTTGAATCGTGTGGACTTAGCTAATTAATTGTACGCTCGATGTCGAAGATCAAATCCAGGCGAATTTTTTGTTGTTAAAATTTTTCCTTACAATATTTCTAAAGATACAACTTTCAAAATTTTATTTTTTCAAACTTATGTTCACTTGGTTGTACTTAATTGTTATCAAAAAAACTTTTTATTGATTCATTTTATAATAATTTTTTTTAATCGTTAAGATTATTTTTTACAAAATGTATACGATTCGCCTGGATTTAGGTCAGCGAGGTATCTTCTCTATTTCCTCGCAACTTTCTAGCGAGACATACTCGTAGCAGTGACATTCGTCTGTAACTATAATTATATATAATTTATTGATGTTGTAAATAATAAATGAAAGTTAAGTCAAGAAGGAATATTAAAACATTGTTGACACATTTGTTATGACTACATAAACCACTGCATGTCCTAATCTGTTTATCTTTGTGTTTATTTACTTTTTTTATTCTTTTTGTTTCAGAAATTTTCAATATTTTTATTCCAGCTTTAATTTTTTTTTTTTTTTTTTTTTTTTTAAATAAATGGGTTCTTTTGCATATTGATGCTGACTCAAAAGCTATCTAAGCTCTCTACATGGTATAAAAAAAAAAAAAAAAAAACAAAAAATTTCTTCAGCTAACATAGTGCTGTAAGTGTGTGTAGGTGCAGGTGTGTATCGCTGTTGTTTTTGTTACTGTCTCTTCATGCTCTCAGTGTTGTTTTACAAAACAAACAGTTTGACTCGCCACTATAAAAAACTACACCTTCAAACTTGTACCAGGTTTAATACGATATACTACGAGTGTATGCATTAGTATGGAAATACGTTTTAATCCCATCCACCTCCTGCCTTTGAACAACGTACTCGGTAAAATATCTTATGAATTATATTAAAACAATTGATTAAAAAATTTAAAATGCCAACGACTCAAACTTATTTTATTTCTTCTATTGAACTGAATCAGAAATAAGGTAAGCAAAAAAATACCAAGTCTTTCGACCTAAAAAAGTATGACTAATCATTTGATGCATGAAAAAATTTACTTCATTGATTAAATACAAATTCATAACATGCCTACATTACACTGAGCGTAGCATTAAGTAAAATGTTAAAATACATTGAATAAAAAAAAATAAATTGTTTTTCGAATCAACAACTAAAAAAAAAACAACCCTTTGCCATCCTACATGTACAACGTGGTTCGTGATACAATACGCTTATTACTGATAAAATAAAATATTCACTAGTGTATTTTAAGAAATTTGTGTTTCGCGTATTTGTATGGTTATAGAATTATATTCATACATCAAATATTTAAAGTGACAATTACTATTAATTTATGTAAATAATTAACGTTTCAGTTATTTCAATAGTCAGAAAATATTTTAATACTAATATTTAACGAGTTCATATAATAGAATTAGTCATAAATTAAAGAGTTATGCATAGAAACTTAGAGAAAGCATTCAATAGTGTCAAATTTTTCTTTTGTAGTTAACATCAAACTTTAGGGCATAAAATTATGTATTTGATAAATCTTGTAACGAATTTAAAAAATAATGTAAACTAGATTTTCAAGTGACAGATGTAAACTGAGAAAACTTTGAAAACAGCAGATGTAGAACTTTTTAAAGTAACAGTTACTTATTGTTATAAAGGCTCCCTTCAAATATTTATCATCACTAAACATTATTTATACCCAAACAGATGTTTTCAGGAAAATTACTTTAAATTCCTAACGATTAAAAATGCAAATTGTTTATTGAAATATGAATATTAAGTAAAAAAATTTTTTTTCAACTATTCCAATAGTTTACAAAAATAACTAACGAAAGTCAAAATCAGTACTAAAAAATTGAATAATTTATGTATTTAAAAGAGCTTAAATCAAATCGTAAACAAAATTATAATATTTCAAAAAATTTTTTTAAGTTATATTAGTTGTACAGAATTATTCAAAAATTTTTCATTTTTTAATTTTTGATTCCATGAGTGAATTAAAAATAGTTTTTTCATCTCTCTTGGAATGGTTATCATAAAAATATTGTTTTCAAGAACCATTAACTAAAAAGCAATATTATTGATGCCTATCGATTAAAAAGATACAAGCCTTTCTACCAAAGCAAGAGTTAAACTGAAAAACATTCAAACATCTTTTACGAAAATAGAGCATAAAAGCGAAAAAACATCTGCAGTATCTATACACGAATAATTAGTGACACCAAAATCATGAGCATCGTAGTAAAAAAAATAGAAATTGTTTCTTGTAAAAACGATTTTATTGCTTCAAAATTTCTGGTTTTACAAAAACCAATAAAAAAAATTTTTCATTTTGTGAGATCGAATATGGCAAGAAATAAAAAAAAAATATCACACATTACGAAATTTAATTAGTAAGAAGACTTTATATAAAACGTAAGAATAAGGGCACTGTTTATGATTAAAATGCAGTTTTTAAATTAATACCACTATCACCAAAAAAAGAGATTCATCCTTTTAAATTTACCTTTTAAAAAAGTTTTGATTTGAAATTATTCATGATTTTATAATAAAAAAAATGGTACAACCCTGAACGGCGAAACTAAATAAACATTGCGAATCACATTTGACAAGAGTATATAGTTAATTAATTCATAAACGTCGTGAAAGTTAAAATACCATATCTATTAAAAAAAATCGAAGCGTTGGAAATATTAAATTGCATTAGGAATTTACGTACTTATACTACAAAGAACAATCAAGTACAGTATGAACGAAAGAGAGCACAAACAAGAGAGAATGTGAATAAACGAGCGAAAGTAATGGAGTAAAGATTAAATTACATAAGCTTGTTGTTAAACCTTATATATATTACGGGAAATTTAAAAAGAAGTGGCGATTATGCAATTAATAATAACACTGTATATTGTTGTTAGATATATATTATATAAATACTCTATATTGATATATAATGATCCATAAATAAAATAAATTATACCTAAAAGTTAAGAAAGTCTCTTTTACAAATATAAATCACTTCCATTCACCTGGAAATTTAATTTAAAAAAATGAAGACTCGATATCAGTTTGATCTAATCAAAATAGGAAATTTTATATTGTTTTTTTATCTATTTATTGTTTACTCATTATTTTTTGATATCATGTTTTTAAAACAGAGCTTTTTTAAAATTTGAAATGATGGTAAGTTTTATGGTATTATTCCATGTTCTTACAAACAACGGTACTCCAACTAATACTTGGGATTAACTTTCGTTTCGCAGAATCTACAGCAAAAATAAGTATACAAGTATCCATTTCATAAGAAAGTTCTCCATAAATTTATAAGCCTCACAATTGATTTATCAGGTATTATTTCACCTTATGCTCATAAAAGAAAGAGAAGCTGTAAGATGCAGGTTTCATAAACAATTAATTTTGAAGCTGTAAGCTCACTCATTTCAACTGATGATTTTAATGATAAAGGTACAAGTACGAGAAGTCGATAAAAGTACAAGAAAAATTCATTGTCACGAAAAAACTGGCGATCCCTGCTAAAAAAACAAAACTTTGATTTTTTCAGGAATAAATTCTACTTTTTTTAGCCAAGGTTGGGTAGCATCTATAATGAACACCACGGAGTCCAAATCAAAAACTCTCACCTCATGTCAACTATATCCATAGTATTTTTATTTAATAATATTGAAATTAATGATTATTTTAAAACGTAACAGCTCAAGATTTAGGACTGTTTGTTGTGAGTTTTACTTTCGAGATGAAGTTTTTAAAATTACTTTAAACGATTCTCAAGTGCGTACGTCGAAATCAAGATTCGTCAGCATAAAAGGTAGTCGTATAAAAATTTAGCTTTGAAATAAAAAAATGAGCAATCAATTTTAATGAGTTACATTCAATTTCATATTTTGTTGGTAATAATTAAATCAAAATAGAATTTTCAGAGAATAAAAAAATTCATGACATGGCTATAGGTAACGGCTTTCAAGTGCTTTAATTTAGAAATATTCAAAAAATTTTTAAAATACTTATTTCTTAATTTATTTAAGAGGCACGTATCAATCGTTTAAAGAGTTGTAGTATTAGAATTTTAAAAACTTAAATAAAAAGAGAATTGTCTTTTTTTAAATTCCACTTTTGATTATTAAACATCGTTGAATTCAACAATCTTTCCCAATCTCCAAAATAAGTTGCTTGGAAGCGCACTTGGAAATCTTTTCGCTGCGCCAGCAAAACTACTGACCCAAATTCCATATACCAAACAATGCAAAATTATTAATTTCAAAATCGCGAAGAAAAATTTCGCATGCTGCAATTTTTTTCGTTACTCCAATTCATCGCTGAATTTCGCCAGTGATCGAACGGACGCCACAACGCGTGGTTCGCTTCTTTTTTTTTATACTTTTGTACTATGTGTTTTTTTGTACACCTTTGGTAATAGCTTAAGATAGGATAGAGATTTTTTTATTGCAAAAAAATGGCTAAAAGTGTAATTGTAGCAGTCGCCATAGCGGCCCTTTGTTTTATTGGTGTTTCGTCGGAGGAAATAACGCTGAACGTCTACGTCAAGAAACCAATAGCCGTTGTCAGTGACAAATTCTTGAGTATCACTTTGGATCCGGTGGTTTTGTTCAATGGTGATTCATTGAGGTAATTTTGATGCATCCATACCACGCGAATTTTAAGTAAAATTACAATAAAAATTTTTATTTAATTGTTAAAGAATAAAAATGAATACCGTTATCACGAGATTTTTAAATAAAATGATCATTTCATGTCAAAAAAAAAATTAATCCTTAATTTTTAACTTTAAAAATGTTTTTAGAATAAATTATAAATCAGACTTTAAACAAGCATGAAAAATATATTTCAGTAAAGCTTTTCGCGAATACATACTCAACTCCTTATAGTTTTTCAAAAACTGGCATATTTATGTAATATTAGTAGACAGAATCTGTATGCTTATTTGTTTTAAATTTTTAACGCATATATAAATTAAAAGATATCTAAATGATGTACCCATAAGTACCGAAAAAATTAAAATATCTCAGCTTTCAAAATTAACAAGAAAAAAATCTTTTTTAAATTTACTAAAAGTATGTACAGTGTTGCTCAGTCTATATTTCAAGTAATCTAACATCGTAGACTCGAATCGTATTGGCTGCGGTTCTCAGTAAAACTTGCAGACATTGATCTGATAGTACGAAAACAGAAAAGGCAATTTAAAAAAAAAAAAAAAAAAACTTGGTTTTTAAATATCTGTAACTTAGATGCATAATACATTTTTCAAGTAAAAATAGCCTAAAAATTTTTTTTGTCGAATAAATTTGACTAAAGTTCTCTGACTTATTTAAACTAAAATTAATCCCAAGTATTCGATTAATTATACGAAAAAAACTGTAAGTATGATTAAATAAAATGGATCAATGCCCAACAGCAATGACATCGAAAGAAGTACGAACATGGCCAAAGCTCTCGCGCCAGCTTACGTGCGTATCGCTGGTCCGAAAAGCAACTCGTACGTTTTCGAACGAGGCTTGTACCCTGAGGATGCCAAAGACAATCCAGGATACACTTTTACAGGTAAAAAATCAAATTAACGAGGGAATTTGCGATTTTTTCACTTTTCAAACATCCCTATGTAATAATTACAGTATCTACTTAGCTTGCTACAGTCTTCATAACACATTAAAAAAATAAATTGCAGCTATAATTTTTTCTAGTGACGTGATTCTGATACTTTTTTATGTACATCGCCACGCAAAATCACTGATCAAATTTTTTTTGATTTAGAAAATGAGTAGGTTTTTTTTTTAAATTCAACTCAAACTAAAATAGTAATGCTGAATAAAATTTTGTTTTTTGACAGAAATGAAATCAAAAAAAGCTTCTGTTCAATTTAAAAAAATTATCCACATCAGTTAGATCACTTAAATCATTTCCAAGCCCAAAACTCATTCACCTGTAATACCACTTTCAGTCAATCTTTTTTCAAAATACACACGAGAAATCAAAATTACCCACCGAGAAAAAATAAATCTGTAAAAAGTGAGAGAATGAAGACACTAGCCCGGAAACGGAGATATTTTACGAGCCCGTTAAATCCGCGCGTTTCGTAGGATCACCGTAGGTACTTTTATTTATGCTCACGCGCCCGTACGTAGTGGCAATAAACGTACGAAAATTGATCGTCAATCTCTCCTGCCCGATCGGATTTATTAGTTTCTGACATTTATATTTTCCTCGCGGGGCCTTTAGTTACCACCCAGACGTTATTTCTCACTTTTCTGCACGTTTTTTTTTTCTTGCTGTAAAAATTCCACGATATATTATTTCGAAAAACCCTAAAATATTTTTATTTTTTTACTTTCGCTTAAAAGCTTTCGAAAAATTAAAATTAAAACAACTTGCAGAAAAGCACTGGACGCAGGTACACCAGTGGGCCGACGGTTCGGGACTGGACGTCGTTGCGAGTATAGCGACTCAACAGGAGCACCAGAACAACGAAAAGTTCAAGTGGGATCCCAGGAACGCCCTCGACCTCATATCCTTCAGCGACCACATGGGGTACAACGGAAGCTGGCAGCTTGGATATGGTTCGCTATGAATTTATATTTTATTATTCATGTTGCGAGAATCAATGATGTTTTATTTTTTTAAATGAAAATTCAATTGTGCACATAATGGTATTTTTTCTCAGAATGTCAGGCGCTGTGCGACAACGTGAGCGGTGCCGATCTCGGTCGGTACGTCAAGCAACTCCGAAACATGCTGGACGCGTTTCCGCGTTATGCCGAGAACGGACTCCTGGTGGGACCCGACGTTGTCACCTGGAAGACCAGACAGGAGCAGCAGTACCTCATGGACTTTTTCAACATGGCTTCTGCCTCTTTGTCGGCCGTCACCTGGCTTCCGTAAGCATGATTTCTTTTATCAAATAAATAATGTCAGAGTAGAATTTTATGTAATTTGTTTTTAAATTTCTAGGGAATTTGCCGGAGTTACCTTGGAAAGCGACGGAGTGTCGATGGAGCAAGACGATCTTGCTCTAGACAAGGACAGCCTATTCCGGGTCGTGGGACGTTACATCTACAAAAAGCCGTTGTGGCTAGGTAAAACAAAAATTCATACTTAAATTTTACAGCACAGTAAAAAACTCATCATCTTTTATTTCAGCCGAATCAAAGTCAGAAGAATGCAAGTCGCAATTCTTGGGGGCCCTCGTATGGGCGAGGCGACTTGGTAACGCGGCCAGACTCGGTGCTCAGGTGATCATGAGACAGCCGGACAACTCGAACCTCTTCAAACCGACTCCGGTAAGTGTCATCACCTTAAATCAACCTTACTCCTATCCCATAGTTCAAAACTCAATGTTGTGTTTGCAGGACTACTGGGTTAGCGTACTTCACAAGATGCTGGTTGGCCCGGAGGTTCTGGACACGAGGGTATTCTTGGGCAATCGTAGCCACGTACACTTCTACGGACACTGTACCCGCCCGTCCTCCATGTACGAGCCTGGCTCATTGACTATTTTTGGAATAAATCTTACACCTAGTAAGGTAACTGTAAATCTCAGAGGAGTCAAGGTCAACCTACTTCACAAGTACATTCTGCTTCCTGGGTTCGATGCGACGAACCGAATGTTCTCCGAGTGAGTTCTGTTATTGTTGGTACTTACAAGGAGATGGCTTGTCCTTTGGGACCTGGATTTTCATGAAACCTTGCACACAGTTTTTATTCATCATAAAAAGAAGCCCTTCAGTGATCTTTTTCTAGAATGGGCTTTTTTTCACCTACTTCCCATATAACCCCTGTGTTAAAAAGTAGGCTGTTTCCTATAAAAAGCCGTTTTTGGCCTCATTTTCAAAAAATTCCTCCTTGGACCGTATTGCACTTAGAAATATCTGGAACCATGCATTTTTTTCGTTTTTCCAAGTTCTTTTGAATAAAAATTATTAAAAAAAATTTTTTTTTTTTCAAAAGTTCTTAGAAAAACGAAAAAAATGCGAGGTTCCAGATATTTTTAAATGCAATACGGTCCAAGGAGGAATTTTTTGAAAACGAGGCCAAGAACGGCTTTTTATAGGAAACAGCCAACTTTTTAACACAGGGGTTATATGGGAAGTGGGTGAAAAAAGGCCCATTCTGGAAAAAGAACACTCAAGGGCTAGTTTTTATGATGAATAAAAACTGTGTGCAAAGTTTCATGAAAATCCAGGTCCCAAAGGACAAACTATCTCCTTGTTAGTGAAAAATTTATCATTTTCATGTTTTTTAAAGAAAAATTTATTTAGTAATAATTGTATTTAGTAATAATTTCACTTTCCATATATGTTAAAAACTATGTATTGAAAAATTGCAGAACTGTACTTCTTAACAATGAACCTTTAAATCTGGTTGGCGGAAAAGAGGTGCCAAACTTACAGCCGGCTATTTGCAATTCAGACAAAGGACTCAAGCTCAAGTTGCCGTCTGGAGGAATTGGTTTTTGGGTTTTGCCCGATCTCAAGGTAAGAAAATTTTTTTATAATTTTATAAGTATTTGTTGTATGTAATTTAAAAAATATGGAATTTTATTAATACAGATTAAAAGCTGCATGGGCCACGACGATGAGAATCCTGACAGGAATCTCTTAAAAAACTCGGCCAAGCGCATAGAGGACTTCGAGATAGAAGTTGAATCAGAGCCGGAGGAGTACGATTTGAGCCAAGAGACTGGCTCCGAAGACTCGATCGAGGATGGAAAGTTATCGCCGATCCTTCGGGAAACTCAAAAACGACAATTACTGCGACGTACAAGCCGTCACAGCCGGGACGAAATTAGGGATCAGCTGGAGAGAAGGCTCCGACCTCGTGGTAGACCCCAAGCTGCTAAACGTGATTCCGATAGGATTTTGCGAAGAAAGGAACATCAGATTCTTGCTAAGGTATAATATAAAAATATTTTTACCCTAGTTTCACTAATTGTGAGCTTAAATTTATCATTTTTGCAACAGTGATATTTTTCATAATGTCTAAACTATAGTACCTCAGAATTTTTTTTTTTTTTTTTTCACATTAATGGTAAGTTTTTTACTTTTTTTGTTAGAATCCTGGAAAACTATTTGTAAAATCAAACGACGATGGATTAAACTCAGATTCCGAGGAAAAATTGGTCAAAAGTATACCTAGGAAACCTAAATTTGGTACACTTCCCCCGCTCAAACCGCGTCATCACAAAATACAGAACAACCAAAAGCGTCATACAGATGAATTTAGAAGAAAACAGCAGGAAGAGAGAACTAATTTAAAAAAAAGTCATATTAAAAGTGAACAAGATGAATCAGATGAAAAGGTATTAAAATTTTATCACCAAAAAGTATTTAATAAATGAAAACCATATATATATATATTTTTTTTTATTTAATAAAAGAGCATGGACACTGGAAAAGTTATCGAAGCATTAACACTGATGACGAAAGTTGAGAACTCAATGAAAGGGGTGGAAAAAAATAACACTCCCGCAGATCCCAACGATGAATTGCTTGACGAGGTACTGAACACAGAGAAATCAAAGAGAACGGCCATTCCGACTAAAATCGAGGATCAAATTAAAGCCTTATACAATTTGCTATCCGAGAAAAAGGAGAAAAAAATCGGTGAGTTGAAGCTATTTTTTAATTCATTTTTGCTTGTATATTTCCAATAATTAATTATTTCACTTAAATTTTTCTTAGACACCCCAGCTCACCGACAAAGACGTGATATCGATGGTGACCAAATGGGTGGAATGATCATTCGAAGTCATTCAAGAGCCGATGATGAACGTCAATCTCTAAAGGATCGACACAAACAGCGATTTCAAGAACTCAAGCAGCGAATTCAGGAAATACACGAACGCAGACATGCAAAATATGATCGAAATGACAGCGAAGAGAACAATTCTTATGGTCTTTTACCAAACAAACCAGTAATCAACTTTCCAAAAGGTGACGTTTACTACCCACCAAGTTCTGGGTCCAGAGATCTAAGGAAAAAAAATAAAAGCCTTCGTAAAGTTAAGAACGATGTATACGCAACAGTCGCTAAGGATGGTGAGTGGTCCGAAGAAAGAGTCAATGACCAAATACCTCATGAATTTTATGAGAACCTAATGCTACCTTTATCTGAATCCCTATCTTCTGGTTACTATCGAGATGTCACACCGAAAGATGTAAAAAATTCTATGCCTGTGGAGATAACAAGTAAGTACCAAACGTGAAATAAGAAAACTAAAAACCTTAAAATTCTAAATAATTTCTCTTAATTTTTTCAGCCGAGTATCAAAAACACGAAGATCAAAAGATTAAAGAAAAATCCCAAGAGCAGACAAAAAAGTACAGTCAAAGCAATGATTATCAAGATTACAAAGATACAGCCCAAAATCAACAGTCTGAGTACGGACCAGCTTATGAAACATACGAAACAGCAACTGGTGAGTTAATTAAGTTCAAAATTATTAACTGAAGAAAAATAATTTTTTAATTTTAATTTATATCTCCTATGATTTAAGGCTACGAAGATTACCAACCAGCCATGAGCTACCAGCAAAAGCCATCGTATCGTTATGCGCATCAGGACCCTTCGAGTCAAAGCTACCAACCTTTGTACCCAAGAGAGAAAAGAGAAGCAAACAATCTCGAAGATATATTGCACTGGGAGATGATTGCTCAAGACGATAACAATCTCCGAGATTGTCAGTGTCGGGTGATTCGAGGAGTTCAAGACTGCACGGAATGTCAGCTCCATGATTATCCACAGGCTTTCGGTTATTCATACGGAGTGGTAACTGGCCCTGGTCTGCCATTACCCAACCAAAATTATTATGTAAATTATTACGATGATAGAATGAGGGAAAGAAGAAATTTGAAAGAAACTGGTGCACTAGAATATCAACCTGAGATCACAGCGCCAAGTCAAATACAAGAGATTAGAATAAATACTCAAAATCAACAAGAAATACAAAAAACAACATCCTCCAAGACTCAAAATAAAAGAGTTAAGATAAAGTCTCAAGAAAAACAAGAAATCCAAAAACCGATGACTTCTAAATCTCAAAACGAAGACGCAGTTAAAAAATCACCAGTTGCACAAAAAATAGTAGATTCTGGATCTTCCAAAGTTCAAAAAGAAAATGCAACCAAGGAACATCAGTTGGCTCGAGAAGTACCAATTTCAGTACCTGTGCAAGTTCAAGTTGAAGAAACCAAAGTGTTATCTTTTGATAAACAAGATCCGCAAAATTCAACTTTCGCTAAAACTGAAAACAAAGATTCGCAATTGATACCTATTGAAAAACAAGAAACCCGAGAGATTTTGACATCATCCATTCCATACGAAGAAATAATTGCAAGTCAAAAAACAAAAAGACAAGAACCACAAGAAATGATTCTTCCAAAAGAAGGCGCTGGAAATCCTGCTGAAGCCAAAACCGAACAGGAAGTTGCACTTCAAGCAGATGAACCATATTCATCAAATGTTGACGCGTATCTGTCTACTGCGTCATCTAGTACTGAAGACATGCTGAATCTAGAAAGTCAAAGCGACAAGTTGACAGCAAGCCGTTTACCTAGAAAAATCGGTGATCCTCCGACGAAGTTTTTTCTTTTCAAAGATGAAAATGACCCCACCCAGATCGCCAAAAGAGATCACAAAGCCGTTACCCAGGCAAAAGGAAAGAGCCCTAAAAGCTCTACCCCTAATGACAGCGCTACCGACACCGTTACCAACGTTGAAGCTCGCCCAATCTCTCGCTCAGCCAGCACACGTCAAGCTTCTGTCGGACTCGCTGCAGTGTCTCGGAACGATAGCAACGCAGGTGCTCAAATCCCAAGTCCCAGATCAAAGTCTGCACCTGAAAAAGTTACAGTTTCTTCCGTCAACGACTCAAAAGACGCCATTGTTTCCAAACTTGTCAAGTCTGACACAAAAAATATCTTCAATACAAAGGTCAACTCTGAGTCCATTCTTACCAAAAGCGAACCCAAAAGTGAAAAATCAAAGCCTCGTGCAGAGCCCAAGGGCAACGTTAACTCTAAAGCAGACTCCGATTCTCAGTCCAAGTTTGAAAAAAAGTCCGTCACTCAGATTGTCACTGAGCCTAAACACTCCAACAAATCAAAAGCTCGAATTAACATTCGAACCAGCACTGAGCCCACCATTACTTCAAGAATCAGTCCCGACTCTCAAGCCAATTCTGACGAAAAATTTAGAAACAATCTTGAAGAAGAAAAGATTGAAAGAGTAACCAAGAAAGTTGAACCTAAATTTACAACCAAGCAAAGAGAACAAATGACTGAAAGTTCGATCAAAAGCGAAAGCTCTGTGACTCCAAAACCAGAATCAGAAACAACCCAAAACATTAAAAAAGCTTCAGAAGGGTTGACAACGGTTAAACCTAAAATTACCACAGTAAATCCAGAAGATCAAGCTAAAGTCAATCCAGCAAGATTAACGCTTAGAGCCGAAGCTTTAGCAGCTTTGAGAAAAGAAAATGGAAATAAGCGAGCCAAGATGATTGAAACAAGAATGAAGCGTTTGGAAAACGAAGGGGCTAGATTTGAAAAAAGATATAAAAGTCAACTAGAGAGATTAAAGATGAAGTTACGAGCCAAACGTGAAAAAATGTTACACGACTACAGAGAGGAACTCTTAGAAGTGGTAAACGAAAACTTGAACGAAAAAGAATCTTCTTTGATTCGTCGAGATGTAGATGATAAAGTTGAAGATGGTGGTTCTAATAAGAAATTTGAATCTGTTGAAAAAGTACCTCCTATCATGAAAAATAAGCATGTAAAACCTATACCTAAACAAACGGCTGATAAAATTTTGAAAAAACCGCATCGTAGATCAATATCTGATGAGGCATCGTTTAAACACAGCAGAAAACGTAGTTTGTCACCGGAAGATCAGTTTTACGCCGCAGATGACGATCATGAATATCAAACTTCTAGTGAAAAAAGAAATTATGATTACACAGATGATAGTAATGTCAGGAGAAACTATCGTCAATTACCAGACAGTCATTTTTCCCAAGGCTACGTCTTGTACGAAGATACAAATAAACAAGATTCTTACCAAAACACCAAAGAAACTTATCAAAAACAACAGCCTGAAAGTCACCAAGAAGACCAGCTGAAACCACAAAATAATTACAGTCAAGCGAATGATACCGAAAATTATGAGCAACAAACAAAGCAAATTGATGATAAAACTGATCAAACCAAAAAAATTCAAATCAATTCAAACTACTACAAAGAAAATTTAGAAAATGACGACTTCGACGGTGATCTCGAAGACGAACCTGATATGAATCTGTCTCTTGATGATGAAATTGAAGATGATTATTTTGAACGCCGCGCCTACCCAAAGTCGAAAAGATCTAACTTGAGAATAATTGAAGTCGGTCCTCCATTCTACGAAGATGAACCAAACTATGACATGCAAGAATTTTACACCAGACCATATTATCAAAGAAATTACAGACACTATCCTCATGAAATTTCCAACCGCAGATACAGAAGAGAAACTTTACATAACAGGGGAGAGAATCTAGACGGACCTTTGTCGTTTTCTTTGAGCTTAGAAAAGTCAAAAATGTTTAAGAAAAAAGGACGAATTTTTGAAGGTAATTAAAAAATTAAATTAATTAATTATTTTATTAGAAATTTATTAGAATAAATACTTTTACTATTAACCGAATTTTTTTCGAATGTTCATTCTTGTAATTCAAAATTTGTTGTTTTTCTAAATTCTACTTTTCATGATTTGAATCATAACGTATTTTTAGTTGTCTATTGATTAATTTTATTGAAAAAAAAAAAAAGTATACTAATAAAAAACACTTTTTTTTAGCATCCGAAGAATCAGCCAGAAGAAAACGATCAGCAAATGAAATGTACCGTGAACCAAATGAGAACATCAAGAAGTTTTATAAAAATTCCGCGGTCACATTAAAAAAAACTAAAAAACCAAACAAGGAATCACTGAAGACTCGAAACAAAAGTTCAAGTCGCCAAAAACGATCATTAGATGAAACTTTTAGCCCTACGTTTATAAGTAACAACGAAATCAGTCGTGAAGATCCAGAAATGGACGAAATATTAAATAACATTGTTGAGATGAAACAAGATGAAAAACTTCTTGAAGAATTCGATCATCAAAAATCGATTTTAATAGATAATTATCGTAAAAATCAAGAAAACTTGAACAAAATATTCCGAAACTCTGAAGAAATTATCAACCCAACGACCACCGAAAAAACAGAGTCCACACAAACAAATATCGAAACAATAATTAACGATGCCATGCCAAAACTTGAGACAGTAATAACTGGAAGCATTAAAAAAGCACAAAATTTTTCAGAAAATTTCGAAGATTTTATTGAAAATTTTGATGATGAAGAAGCCGAGACGACAGAGCCCCCCAAAGCAAAAGAAACATCAAACGGTCCTTCATCGTACGTGGACGATGGTAGAATAACAAGTCACATTTTTATGACTGTTGCGGGAAAAGTGAAAAAAATTTTTGATATGATTTCTAGATTTGCTCAAGTTTTTCAATACAACTGATTTGTTGCTGTACTAATTAATCGTATCGAGTAAATTAAAATACCCTACGGGGGTTTGCATTTGTTAATGAACTTTGTTTTAAAGAAATACTTGTTTTAGTTATGATATAATTAAGTTTATTATTTACTTAAAATACCTTTTGTAATTATTATTTTTATATTTTCAAATAAACTAAATAAAATATTATTTATGGAAAAGTGAAATTTTTCATGTAACTAATTAAAAAATAGAAATTATTTATGAATGAAATGTACTCAATTTTTACAATTCTTATTTAGCAAATTAGAGCTAATATAATAAATTAAAAATAAAATTTTTTCTCATAGTGTTGGGAATTTGATAACAAAATAAAATAAAATTTTTGTAAAACTGAAATATCTAAAAATTTGTTAAAACTATGATTAATTAAATCATTTATGGATTATTCCTTCATTGTAAAGTGTGTTTATTTCATATTCAAGCTAGTTTTTTTTCGAATTCTTATTGAATTTGAAGTACAAAATTTTAGTAAAATACTTTTAAAAACTTAAGTGAACAATATTATCAAAATTTTTTGAATAATTAAAAAAAATTCATTTTTTACAGAAATAATTAAAATACATTCATATATATAATCGTATATTACTGATAACAAAAAAATAAAAAATAAAATAGAAAAAGAATTCATTATAATAATTATTATTTTATTATAATGTTATTAAATCATATAATACTTTATTATTTTTCAATACAACTTTCTATTAGCATAACTTTTAGCAAATATCAAATCATTTTTGTTTGATGATAACTTATTTATTTTTTGTAATAAGCCGATTACAAAAATTCTTTTATCGATCTTTTTAGTTTTAAAGTTTAGCTTATTGTAATTTTAATACTAAAATTTGAATGGTGAGGATGGAAAATTATTCAATGTGGAAGTATGGTGGTCAACAGTAGTTATTAAAAAAATATCCAACTGCAATGTTAGTAAGTTTACAAGTTGACCTGTGCTACGTACTACGTGATTCGGTTTTTTTTTTTTTTTTTTTCGAAACCACAACATCAAAAAGTCAAAAATAATATCAACTTGTGAGTATAATAATAAGGTATATAAATTTACAAACAGTATTAGAAAGCTAGCTTTAGTTTTTTCTTTCTTCAAGTCACAACCAAGGATCCTCTATTTCCGTATTTAATGTCGAACTATTGTCCGACACTTCAAACTTTGTGTACCTATACATGTTTCATCATTTTCATTAAGCTTTCACAATAATGGTTTGACCGAGCATCAAACAACTGCTGACAATTCCCAGGTCGCTCAGTCGTTCACATCCTTTCGAGACATTCAGTTGCATACGCTGTTAATGTATTGTTGATTCTTTTCATAAAAAATTTTTTAAGTGATCAGATTGCCAATAAATCAATTATTACAATAATTTTAATTCAGACATGAAATAAGGTCCGTAAAAAGTTTGATCAGTGCAGTGAGTTATGTTATTTGCAAAAGATCTGTAAGATGAAAAATATATGCGTAGTTCAGATTTTAATCGTAGGATTAATACTCAACAGCTCTTTTGATGAAATTCTTTGCTGTACTTCTAGGTGAGTCTTTACTATTAATGCATTAGATCATAAGTATTCTTCAAATATATTAATTTAAAGTTGTAAAATTCGAATATTACTGAGTTAAATTTTTTATTTTTTATTTCATACAAATTTTTTTAAAGTTTTTAATTATAGTCGTACAATCAAATTATACCAATCATAATATTTTTTTTGTTTTTAAACTGAATCAGGGCATTCTTTTAGCATCGCGTTCATTGATTGATTTTAAAAGAGAGGATTAAATTACTTGCTTACAAAAAATATACTTTCGAAGATGTTTGAAATGATGTAATCAACAATGTCAATGAAACGAATTCACAAATAAATTCAACTCGCGAAATTTCTGGAAACAAATAAAATCAAATTTCCAAGAAAAAATTTTAAAGGAAAAAATTTTCGTTTACACTTCCGAAACAATTTATTTTGATTCACCTTAAATTTTTCAAGTTCAAGAACCCTACTTTTCAATTGCCCGTGAATCATTTTAATTACTCGTTTAACATTAGTTCATTTAATTCTTTTTTACATTTTAATAAAGTTTAATGATAAGCGATATTTTATGTAGTAGTATTCTCATAAAAATGGACATCAAAATTATAAAATATTTTAACAATAGCTTTAAATAATAACTGCAAAAATTCATTTTTTTTTTTTTTTTTTTTTTTTTTTTTTTTTTTTTTTTTTTTTTTTTTTGAGATTATTAAGATGAACTTTATAGAAAAATAAACACTTAATAAAATGAATGAAAAATAAAATTTTTTAAAAATCTTTATTATAAATTGTGTATGTTCTTACAATTCTTAATACTTTTTTGCAGCTCCCACAATGCAGGATTAACAGAAAGAACCAAGCGAGGATTAAATTTATTTGAATCTATTGAAAATAAAACGACATTGGACAACAATAAGAACTCGGCAGAAAATTTATCTTTAGACAATAGAGAAAGCACCGATTCGAAATTAAATCAATCACTCTCAGCAATAACTCGAAGTAAGCGAGATCCTCCAGAAACTTCTAAAAATCTTATACGCCACAATGACATGCTTAGAAACAATAGTCCAGCAGTTACTGAATTCACAGATGATAAAAATTATGAGTCTGAAGAAATGAATCTCACTGATCAAACAGAGTCTACTTCTAATTCATCAGAAGTCATGAAAAATTTCGTAAGCTCTCGGAAGACTTTAGTGGATAGAAAAAAGTCTGAATTCGATGGTTCTGTTAATGTTAAACGAAAAAATAACGTTCCTCCAAAACAAAGGAACAGAAATAATTTTTTTTTCAAAATACCAGACCTACTAGATAAACAGTATGCTTCGAATTACGACTCAAAAGACTATGCCGAAGATGACTCGGATGAAAACAACTCTGCTGAAAACACAGAGGAAGATGACTATGCTGATAATAAGAACACGAAACGTTACATTTCATCACCCACGAGATTCCAAATTCCAACCAACATTTTAAACAGCAATGTTTATTACTCCCATCCATTCGATATTTTAAAAGCACCTCTGGATTATATTTTAAAGCCGATCTCACGTCCTCCTAACGTTATACCGAAGAATAAAATTAATAAAGTGTCCGTAGAAACACCGAAAAAAAAAGTTGACGAACCGTCGGAGGATTGTACTCAGTATTCATTTAAAATTTGTGAACATTCATCAGTCAGCGAAATTGTTAGTCCAACTTCCAAGTCACCCTATAAAAAAGTGGGCTTGAAGGATGTCTCTGTATCTTCAGAAGTTCCTACGATACCAACTATTTACACTACTATACCAATAGACTCAACACCATATACAACACTAGAATCAGAAAACTCATCAAGCACATTACTTCCAGACTCTCATATTTCTAAACAAGAAGAAATTGAAAACTCTGAAAAATCAACTACTACGAGAGACATAGATTTAACCGAGTATCCAAGTACACTAGCTCAGTTCATACCTTTGAGTAGCACCAATAAAAATTACAACGAAGTGACTCTAACGAACGAAGATATCATACAAACAACAGTCAAATCTTTTAATGAAAAACGTGATGACCAGACTACTGTGGAACCAGAAATAACAACGAGTTTACCCGACGATGATTTGAATCCAGTTCCACAAAACAACATAAATAATGCACTCGTTCAAAATTCCCTTAAAATAGTCATTAATAATTTTGTTCCAGGAAAATCGCAGGATTTATTGGCGAACTATGCTAACAAAAATGAAACAGAACTTTCAAATACAGTTAGAGAAAGGTTGCTTCCTGAAATAAAAAATGCACCGACGATTAAAAAACTTATAAAAAATTCGATGATAAAAGATATGATCATTGACAAAACTAGTGAATTCATATCTGAAATAACAGAACAACCTGTAACCAATAAAACGCGTAAATCAATTATAGACGTATTGCAGAATATACTAAATCAAGAAATGGTACCTTCAAACAGCGTGGAAAATAAAGATGAAATCAATTCGTGGGTGACCGATCGCATTGATTCTCTAGAAAAATCTCCAGAAGGTCCTCCTACAGAGGTATTCGAAAAAATACGAGGAATCATTCAGCAACTGGATCTCAGCAAAGAAATTCAACCAGATCTTTTGACTCAAAATATGATCGTGAAGGCGGTTAAACATTCACTGGATAAGGAAAAAGGAGTTATTGGGGAAGGTACAATACGCCGAGCTTTGAAACTCATTTTCGACCCGAGCAGTGTAAAAAATTCCGGAAAAAAGAAGAGAGAAAATCCAGAGTACGGACCACTGATTCTAGATGAGAAGCAAAAAAATGACTTCATGGAAAAAAATCCAATGAACTACAATCATCCAGAATACGGGTATCTCAACCCATTAGACAGCTCAATTTATGATGAAATGCTGAACAATGAACATGAAGAAAATAGCGCAGAAGTTATCACTGATAATTTACGACCCTTGAAATCTACTGTAAAATCAGAAAATCGAGTTCAAATTGAACAGGCATTTAACAAAACAAGCCCATTATCAACGGAATCTAGCCTCAACTTAGGGACTCTGATTACCGAAGGTCTGAAAACTCCCGTAGAATTGGGTAGCGGTGAAAATTTATACGACTACAGTGAAGAAATCCCAGATTACTCACCACCTTTGACACGGCCTTGGATAAACTCTGAAAGTCTTGTGGGTAAGGGAATAAAATTTTTTGAACAGATGTTCAACAATAAAAACAAGCCCAGGTACGAGCCAGTGATACCAGTAAGTTTTAGACCAACCCCGCCACAGTCTAAAGTCAAACCAGGAAATATACTTGGTGACGGTCTGAAGATGTTTGGCCAAATGTTGAACAAAAAAAATGACTACGACAACGATGAGGAGTTGCCTGATTATGGACTGGCTCCAACGCAACCTAAAACAAAGTCAGAAAGCCAAGTGTACAGAGGTCAAAAAAATAAAAAAATTTACCTACTGATAGAAACTTCGGACAAAGTGAAATTGAGCGATGATCAATCAGCAAAGTATGCTTACTCCTACGATTCTTTGAACTCTCAAGACTCGGAAGCTGTCGGTACACTTATACCCATAAACTCAACGATCATGTCCGACTTGAAAAACTTGAAGCTCGCTTACGTTAGCAATGGCATGAGACTGCCACTGGCCGTGAGACCACTGGATGATGGCTCGTTGGCGATAACACTTTCGGAAGCAATGTGCAGGCAATTCGCTAGTAAAAAATGTCCCTGTTGCATTCCAAGCGACGTTGAAGGTACCATAGTTCGAGAAAAAAGCTTCAGCGCAGAAATCGACTATTCAGGTGAGATTATTTAAGAAAAAAAATTTCTGTATCTGTATTTTTGTATTAAATAAAATAGTTTAAATTTAAAAAATAAATTTTTGACTTAAAAGTTTGATACTTTATAGTGTGAAAAAAAAATTTTTAAACCATAGATTGAAAATAAGATGTTTATTCTTGAAAATTTTTTGTCCGAACTTTTAAGCTTTAAATTTATTTAACACTGAATTTAAAAAAATTCAAACACATCATACGATAGAAAACTTTGAATAGTTTCTAAAAAACTTTCACACCGGTTCACACCGTTGATCCTAAATTCCGATAAGGTAGTTGAAAGAAATTATTATTCATAAAATTTCGGGAAGAAAATGAGTGAGACCAAAAATATTTAAGAGCCCAAAACTAAAATATGGTTTTTAGGCCAAACAAAGAATCGAATCTGAAATGAAGTAAAATACCTTCAAATGAAAATATAAATTTTATACATAATAAAATATTAATTCTTTTTATTTAATTTGAATAAAACGTCTGTATCTTTCAAAAAAAAGTACTTCCTAATCTAGAAATTTTAAATAGATCGTACATTTTCCCATAACGAATCTTTAAATAAAAATTTCACATCGATTTCGAATGTTACAGTGTATGAAAAAGGTTAATTTTGGTCTCATTCTTTAAAAAATTTAAATTTGAGGTACATGCAAATTTGGTGACGTTTAAAACAGCTATCATTAAATTTTATAGACGAAATGGGAGAAGACGATGATGGGTATCGCCACAATGAAGAGGAAGATTTTCAAAATCTTGAAATATCGAAAAACGCTAATTATCGGAGAACTCGAAGAGAATCTGGAGAGAAATTCGATCCTAAACTAAAAAAAATTCACCGAAGAAAACCCAAAATCAGAGAAAACAAATTTAACGGCCGCCGAAAATACATACCACGAAAAAATTATCGCTACGTAAGATACGGCAGAGGACCACCCTACGACTACCAAAGATATGCGGTTGAAGATCATCTGGTCAACTTGAGAACGAGCGCCGTCAGAAACGTACTCTACTGGTTGAAAGACATTTTATCTCTTTTGCCGAACAAAAAATAATTTTTTAGTTTTCACTTTTTTTTAATTGTACGAATATCTTTTTTTAAAATAAGAATTGTTATCATTACGTTGTTTATAATTTTTTTTTCTTTTTTATTTAGTTTTTTATGCACGATTATTTAATAATTAATAAGTTATTTTAGAATTAATTTAATAATACTGATATAGGATAATAAAAAATTGTATTGTTAATAAATAAATTAAAGTTTGCAAAAAAAAAAAATTAAAGTCTGATTATTCCTTGACTAAACTGAATGATTCATAATTATACAAATTTGATTATTTCATTTCACAAAATGTTTATTATATTTGTCAAGGCCTGGGATTAAAAAAAAAAAAAGATCAATAACTATTATTTTTAACAAAAAAAATTATTTTATTTTCAAAAATTCGATTTCGATACTGCGCATTAGATACCCGCCTTTTTATTTCTGCTATTATTCTTCTGCTTGAAGCAGTTTGATGTGAGTTGACGCCGCAAAAGCAAAACACTACAAGAGCCGAGTGAAAATAAGCTTGAAAAATGGGTCTTTTTGGAAAATCGCCTGAAAAAAATCCCAAAGATTTGGTATTTTACGTAACAATATCAAATTCGTTCCTAAATTTATTTTTTTTATCTTTTATTTTACTTATAGGTTAATGAGTGGGCACACAAATTGCGAAAAGAAGGTTATCAGATAGATAGGCAGGTTAGAGGTGAGTCATGAAGATTCTAAAGATAAACACCTTGACAATACTAGAACCAAACATTCTTTTATAATAAATTTGCTATCTTTGGAAGTATTTTCTATTAATGAATTTTAGTTCACCTGCCAAGTTTTACTGTTAATCAAGAAACTTGTTTATTTTTTTTTATCTTACTTCATTCATTGTGTGATACTCTGGTTAATAATTTTTATGAATTTTACAAATTTTTTTAGCCATTCAAAGAGAGGAGGACAAAGTGAAGCGGTCCCTGAAAGAAGCAGCCAAAAAAGGAGATAAAGATGTGTGTAAGGTCTTAGCTAAGGAAGTCATCAGAGCTCGAAGTGCTTGTAAAAAATTGTACACTTCTAAAGCACACCTTAACTCTGTCACATTACAAATGAAAAACCAGCTTGCAACAATTAGAGTGGCAGGCTCTGTTTCAAAGTCAACAGAGGTAATGCAAGCAATGCAGGCACTAGTTAAAGTTCCAGAAGTTGCAGCAACAATGCGAGAGCTTTCAAAAGAAATGATGAAGGCTGGTATTATTGAAGAAATGATGGATGAAACTTTGGACTCAATGGAAGATTCTGAAGAGTTGGAAGATGCTGCTGATGAAGAAGTTGATAAGGTAATTAAAAACAAATATTTTTTATCTGACATATTAATTTAGGCTAAGACATTTTATTTTTTACCCTAAACTAAATTTGCACTATTTTCATGGAAAACAAAGTATATAATTTCAGAATAATTTTTATAAAAAATAAAAAAATAATTAAATTTTATTGCTGATTTCTCATGCAACTTTATTGAACAAAGTTTTAATAATTAAAATGATGTATTCAAGTATAACATTTTAAAAAATTCATTTTAGATCTTGTGGGAAGTAACTGCTGGACAATTAGGACGTGCCCCTGATGTTGAGACAGAAACTCCCGGAGCATCAACTTCGAAAGAAGAAGAAGAAGAGGAAGAAGTTAATGACGACAAAGAATTAGAAGAAATGAAAAATAGATTACAAAGTTTACGTAGCTAGATTTTGATTGGAAGACAAATTAAATTTGTTTTTTTTCTTTCTCATTGTGTATGCAAAATATCTTCACTCAAGCTTGATATGATAAGCAATATAAAAACTACCAATTAATATATTCACAGGCCTTGCTTAAAAGTACTTTAAAGTTAAAAAAAAAATATATATTTAACATTAATATTTCTATCAATGCTGACATCACTAAATAATACTTGTATTTTTGCAGCAATTTAATTTAGAAACATACATAATTAATAAGTATTATTTTTCGTCACCGTAGGTTTAATGATTTTATTTTTATTGTAAAACATTAAAAATAGCATACTTCAAATGTTATTTTAGTCATCAATGAACGGAAGACGCAGCTTTTCTATGTACTTTGTATTAAGCAAAATATAATATGTGAAAACCCTGCAACTTATCAAGTTGTAAATGTAAATATTGTATTTAAACTGGTATTTTATAACCAATTATTATATGCAAAGTGATAATTTCAAAGATTTATTTTAAATGTATTCATGTACATTAATCATTATAGTATTTATCTATAACTTATTTTTTGAAACAAATATTAATAAAATTAATATTTTGTAAAACTGGTATATTGATAATATCTATCATCCAAGTTCTTTAAAAAAATTAATTAACTGGAGTATATATTCAAACATTTATCTTATAAAATTATCTCATTTATTATATTTTTGATTATGTGTCCAGGGCATTGGAAATTTATGTTTTAAGAATAATTTTAAAAAAATTTATTTTTTGATGAAAACAGTATTTTACACCAAAATGTATATACAATAAAAATTTATAATAAATTACTAATCTTAACTTTATACAACAAAAACTTTTTAATCCCTAGCAATTCAATTTTGCTACAAGAAAAAGTTTATATACAATTCTATTATGATACATTCTAAAAATTATGTAAAAAAAAAAAAAAAAAAAAAATTTATTTATTACAGAATTGAAGAAAATTATAATTCTTTTTGACATGTTTTTAATTAAATTAATGAAGCCTTAACTCTAACTACTGAACAAAAGTTAATACTAGCATTAGAAAAAAAAAAATTTTTCACTATTTATTTACAAAATATTTATGCTAATGAATAATATTATGAAAATTCATACTGTAACTGAGAAAAGTTTTAGACTGAAATGAACTATTTTAAATTAAATTTGAATTAAATAATCTTTTCGATTGAAAATTTTTTATAATTGTTCAATCACCATGTTGACTATTGCCAACTTCACTTGAGCTCGAGACTTTTTTGGCAACCTTCTTACATGTGGTTTCAGTTTATGTAAAAAACGTTTCAATTCATTTCGAATAGGTAACATTGTTCTTTTACACCGTGCTGAGGGCTTCAACTTTGTCTTTTTTTCTTCAATTATTATTTCCTCTTCTTTTATTTCTCCTGGGTAAACTTCATCATCATAATTTTCCATTCCATTATCTGAAGTCTCATCAAAAACTATTTCTTGTTTAAGTGAATGACTATTTTTAATCTCTTCCTTTGGTTTAGAATAATAAACTAAGTTATTACCAACATTTTGAACAATGATATGTTTGTTAAGATTATCATTTTGCACTTGAGCACAGGGAATTGAACTAGTTTCAAGCTCTTGTTTCATCTTTTTTTTCTTTTTAACAGACTTTTCTTGGTCAGGCAAATTTATCTTGATAAGTAGACCTGGGGGTATACTGGATAAGCTGTTGACTGGTATTGGAGCTCCTAAGTTTGAAATATTTCCATGAAACGGTAAGATAACTTTTTTAATCTCTGAGGAAGAGCTATTAACTATACTGCTGGATACATTGAATGGTTGGAATTGATTAGCAATCAATTTCCAATTGCTGACTGTGGGTATTGGCAATTTTCTTACAGTAAAATTTTCAACTTTTGTTTCTACCTTTGGAATATTTATTTTCGTAGGTCTTTTTGATTTACCTCTTTTTTTTGCTAATGGCATTGGTTTATTCTGAGGATCCATTTTTGGCTTCTTACTTGAGACAGAAGCTCTAAAAATTTTGTCTTCGATTATTTTAGGTTTATTTCCATCATTTTCATCTTCGAAAACAGCAACAACTTCTATGTCACTGCTGTAATCATGAATTGTAGGTACAGCATCACATGGGGTATTGGTATTATTGAAATTTTGATCAGCTTTAAAATGTCCAGAACACAAAACTAAACGACGTATTTGATTAGGAGACATTTTAAGAATGTCTTCTCTGCCTAGAAATTGACACCATTTCAAACACCTTCCAATTTCATAAGCAGGAAATGGATGAAATTTAAATTTTTCCTTTTTATTTTTAGGATCCGTTCTTGATCGCCCACAAGCTGCACATGCTTGACTTTCTAGGACAGCCATAGGTAAAGGATTTAAAATTTTGATATTTTCAGTAGGAGTTTTAAATAACTCTATCTTCTTTGGAGAATTTCTCGATGGCTTTACATCTTCAAGATTTTCTACTTTTATAGAGCTCTTTGTATTATCAAGAATTTCATCTTCTTCATCAGGATTCCGTATGTTTGGCACTGCATTATCTATCAACCTATTGTGAAATCCTTCCATAAACTGACTTTTATCAAAGTGCTTTGAACATATATAGCAAAACATGATTTCTTTTCTAGTTAATCTATAATAAGAATCTACACCAACAAAATCAAGCCATTTGAGGCACCTAAATTCTTCTCCAGGGAAATGATGGAATGTTGCACCATCATTTTCTGGACCTGGTGGATCTTTCCTGAAACGACCACATAGTACGCAACCAATATTGTATAAACTTTGTTTAGGGTCATATATACTAGGTACTGCAGTGATATTTAATCGATCATAAAACTGATTGACAAAATTAAAATCTTCAAAGTGCTTTGAACAAACCATTCTTTGAAGCAACTGTTTTTTGGATAACTTGTAAAGTTCCTCCCGGCAGCAAAATTCCAACCATTTCTGGCAGCGCTCTTCATCATTTACTGGAAATCCAAAAAATGTATATTCTTCTGCTCTATTGTTGGGGTTCATGCGGGAACGCCCACAAACTGTGCAGGGATGTGGCATTTTTTGATTCAGTAATTATTTTTTCAAAAGAATAATATCTGAATTGATTGTCTGTTTAATCTGAAACAATATTATAAAATTAGTTGAGGAATACTATTTACTTCAAAATATATTTATATTGATTTAAATTTGCATTGATTTTTTTCCTAAAACAGAGTTTGAAAAAATGAAGAAGAAAAAATTGTTCTAAATATCATTCTTTTTCAGTTTAATTTGTTAATAAATATCTTCTGAATTTAACTTGGAATTCATAGTATAAAAGTTGTCTCAATGAAAACAAACTGAGAAGATACACTAAATTTTACTTTTTGTGGGTTAAATAATTATGATCAAGAAAATTTATGCATCTAAAACTCACATTTTTAATATAAATTTTTATTTAAGATATAAGATAAGAACAAAAGCTCTAAAATAAAATAACATAACATACCATGAAAAAAAAACTCGTTTTTGAAAAACATAAGAACTTTTAAATCCTTTTGTAAAATACTAATTAAATTTACAACAATAGCACATTCGTAATTATTTTTTCATAAAAATTTTCTCAAGATTTTTTATTGGAAAATCTTCATTTTAAAACAACAAAGCTTCAAAAACACTAATTGTTATCGGAGGTTAGATTTGCTTTGAGAGAGCAAAAATGATTCGTCGCAAATTCAACAAGTTGGCAACTATTGCATGTTTAATTTTTTGCGAAAATAAAATCTAGAAAATACTTTTAATTTATTAAATTAAACTATTTTTCCACATTTGAATATTTATAATATTATTGATAATTTTCGTTGAATATCACATTAATTTTTGAAGTTTTCGACTTTTTTTTTAAATTATTGCGTCATTGTTACCAACTGTCCAAAAAAAAATGAGATAAACATAACCATAATTTCGGTTTATCACAGTTTATCAGCTGACAATTCAGTAACTCATTACTATCTTACTGCAATTACATTTTTTTCTGTTGAAAATCTATTTTTATCATCATACTAATTATTATTTTATTAAATTTAAAAAGAAAATAAGTTTTAAAAATGGCTTCTGAAAGTTCCAGTAATCCTTATGATATTAACGGAGCTAATTTCAATTCCGAATTATACCTACAAAAATTATTAAAGGTAAAAATTTATTTTAGCTCTTTTTTTACAATTAGAGATCCTTTTTTGTACAAAGTTTAATAAAGTTTTATTGTAAACAAAAATCTTATGAACGTTTAAACAGGACTATAATCTTAAACAAATTATGGATCATGAAGCAGATGTTGTACGGGATACCCAAACTTTACATTCAGACATGCAAACTCTTGTGTATGAAAATTATAACAAATTTATATCAGCAACTGATACTGTTAGAAAGGTGATTTTTATATTTAAATCGTTATTTAAATTTAAGTTACTTTTTATTATTATAATCATTAAATTTATATAAATATAATACTGTTAGAATTATATAAAGTAATGACCCAGTTTTCTAAATTTAGATGAAATATGATTTCAATCAAATGGAGGAGTCTATGGAATCACTGGCAAAAAATATGGACAGTATTACTTCTTTTTCTGATCAGATATCATCAACGTTACAAAGTACTCGACATCAGATTGTAAGGCTGTCTTCTGTTCATTCCCTTTTAACAAAATTACAGTTTTTATTCAAATTACCAAACAATTTAAAAGATAGAATAAATGAAGAAAATTATGGCCAAGTAGGTACTTTTAAAAAAAATTAAAGTAATGTGAACATTATTTTTCATTAAATATTTTTATTTACATCCAGGCTGTACAAGATTATTTGCATGCACAAAAAGTTTTAAATCAGTATGGTAACATGCCTTCTTTTCAAGGAATACAAAAAGATGTTGAAGAGCTTGTAGAAGTATTGAAATCTAAGTTGCGAACTGAATTTCATAAAAGAGATGCATCACCAAAACAACTAGCAGACAGTGTGGATTTGCTGCTTCAATTAAAAGAACCTCCAGATGTACTGTGTGCTGACTTTTTAAATCATGCAGATTCACAATTATCAGAGCAGCTAGAAAATTTGAAGGATATGTGTGAAAATGACATTATTGAATTTGTAGATATGGGTAGTTCTGGTTTTTTGAGTGATCTTTGTTTAATTGTGGCCTCTTATAAAGACATGTTTATTAATCGTACACCCTTAGAAGCTAATGAATTCAGTGATGATTTTGACACCAAAGCTGTGACGCGTTTAAATACATTTATAATGAACAATATGAAAAAATATTTTGATTTAATAGGAAAAAGAGTGGAAAATGTGGCTGATACAGCAGTATTAGTCAGGGCATTAGATAGATTCTACAAAAGATTACAGGCTATGAATGCTTTATGTGAAGATACAGACTTTGGAAGGTAAATGTATATTTAAAATGTTCAATTTTTTATTTCTTATTCATGGTTCTTAAGTTCAAATTATATTGTCCTTTTATAAAAAGGGTAAAAAATTAAAATATTGATGTAAAAGTTTTTTTTTAATATGACAAGATTTGCTAAATACATTGAAAATATTTACAGGACTGGAACTGAAATTGTGATAGGAGCAGGTAGAAAACAGTGTAGAAATCATCTTTCTTCTCTGAAGCAACATTTAAGCGAGACTCTTGCAAAAGTCCGACAAACTCTAGCGTCAAAAGTATCTTCCGACGGTGATGGTGGTTTACCAGAACTTCAAGCAATGCTTGTAATGCCAACCATTGAAAAAGTTAAAGGAATTTTACAAGATTTGTTGGTATGTACTCAGTAGTTCAAATATATTTATTTACATTTACTATTAATAATTTTCAATTCAATATAAATAATTTTAAATTACAGGTATTTTTACAACCAGAGTTATCATTTGGTCTCAAGCCACAATTTTTGCAACGGTTTTGCATTGATGAAGTTAGAGAAGGTTTGGTTGTTGGCTTTTTACATCACATGACAGCTACAGCAAGTGGATTTTGTACCGGACTAGACTCGCCGAAATTTCCGCCCACTTTACTCTTACTTTTAAGCAAAATGTGCCTTGAATTTAAAGACAGTAACGTTCATTATCTTGTAAGTTTATCAAAAATCAAGATTTTGTATATCTTCTACAAATTTTAATGAAAATACTAATTTAAACGAATTAATTGGTATAATTTTCAGTTAACTTCGACAGACGATCTATTCAATATAGAAGAACTGGCATCGTCGAAGAACGACGTAACTTCGGAGACAGAAATTTGTGAAAATTTCCAAAAAGCAGCCCAAGAATTGTTGAACCATTTCGTTCGTCTTCAAGGAATTACTGTGTCGCAAATGTTGAGAAAATCTGTAGAAACCCGCGACTGGCTGCACACGATCGAACCACGAACTGTCAGGGCTGTTATGAAGCGAGTTGTCGAAGACATCACTGCTATTGAGGCGCAGGTCACCGCGTTGTACGATGACACCGATGGACAGATCGACAGAAGTAGTGACAGCAGTAGAAAAACTCATAGGTAATGAATAATCAATGAAAAATTTTATCATTTCGATTCACCATTTATCGTAAAATGACATGTTAAAAGAATCGACTCAAAAGTTGAAGTTTATTTGAAGGTCAAAAAAAGTTTAGCTTTATACTCGGTTCATTTTAACTTAGTTCATCACGTTAAAAACAGAATTAAAAAAAAAAAAAAGCATTATGTCGATAGTAATGAAAACAAAAGTATTAATTTTCTCAAACTTTGATAAAAAATGAGACACTAATTGATTTTTTTTATAAATATTTTTACTTTCTCCTCAAACTATCATTATATATTTTTTTCATAGTATAACCCATACATACATACATTTAAAAAAAAAATTTGTATTTTAGTGTCTCCAGGCATCAATACCGATCCAATTGGTCATCTTACACACCAAGCCATTTGGACTCTTCATTTGTATCGAATATACACAAACTGTTTTCCGAAAGAATTGAAATTTTCTCATCTGTACAGTTCAATAAGGCGTCGATTCTGACGGGAATCATCAAAATTAGTCTCAAAGTAAGTTTACGATTTTTAACTAAAGCTTTAAACCCAACTTAAAATTTTTTTCAATCAAAAGTGAAATTACTTCTAGTTAAAAGTAAAAACCCCCTAAGCGTAAAATTAACTAGCTCTAAAAAGAGAGGCCAGCTTCCAAGCCTCCGCGAGAACGCACATTGCTGGTTGCAGGTGCTGGCTTCGTAGTTCATAAGCTTGCGCAGCGAGTTAAGCCGTGCAATGACAAAATGAGCCGCTCTTAGCCGCGGTCTGTCATTATCCACTTTGTCGTCTCGATCCCTTTCCTTCTGCAACGAGAAGCCTGCGTGTTTTGTATTTTATACGATGCATTTTTTTCTTTCTTCGTCTTAACTTCCTTTTTAATTTAAATTCCAGACATTCCTGGAATGCGTCAGACTCCGAACTTTCAGCAAGTACGGGCTTCAGCAGATCCAAGTGGACACGCACTACCTACAGCTGTATCTTTGGCGATTCGTGAGCGATGAAAAGTAAGTTTCATAACTGGGCTACCACTTATTTGGAAAACCCAGAAATATCTCATGCATAAATTCGTTTTAAATTTACTATCGGTAGAAAATCATGAAGAAATTTTTTTTAACGTTTACAGTATTACATCAGTAACTGTAAGTCTAGCTCTCAAGTTTTAAAATTTTTTAATTTGAAATTCCAATAAAAGTGTCTTTTTATTGAGTAAGGGACTTTGATTTTAGAGGCAGAAAAAATTAAAAAAATTTTTGGACAGCCTAAAAAAACGGGGAATTTCGAAATAAAAAAATGTTAGCTATCCCGTAAAAATATATCAGTATAAAAAAATGTATCTACTTTTAATGAATTTTTTTTTTTTTTAGCCTGGTGCATTTTCTCCTGGACGAAATATTGGGCAGTGCGGTGCACAGATGTCTGGAGCCGGTCCTGATGGAGCCGAGTGTCGTCGATATAATCTGCGAGAGAAATTAATGAAACCACAAGTGACTCACACACACAATCGCATGTACCAGCACTCACGTCCCTGACGTACCAGTGCAGTTACACCGCTTTGAATTTTCAATTGGATAATAATATCCATTCACGGCGCGAATGAGTGCGGCCCTCTTCTCCTCCTACTCCTACTCGAAAATTAGTTCATCGGAATAATCGTGCCGACGAAGTTGTTCACACGTATAACGCGCGTTGTATAATATCTCGCGAGGGTTTTATAGCACTACAAGCCATGTAGGTTCATTACAAACCGAGCGTGTTAACCGATGATGAATTGAAGCGGATTGGAGCTGAAGAAGAGGATGAGCGTAATTGTAATTGTAAATATGTATTGATGATGAAGAGCGAAAGGATTTGATTGCTGTATTGTTGTACTTAATTTTTATGTTTTTTGAACTGTACATAGTTTATTTATATCATTTATACTATTATAAACTGTTAAAAAAAACTTATGTGAGCTTTTTAAGCCTGATTCTATTTGAATTTTTGTGAAAATTCATTGCATATTCTAATTTTTAAGATATAACAACAATAATAAAGCACACGGGTTGCAGAATGGCAGAATGTGCCCACTGCCAGTGAAAAAAAAGATAACGTATTTGTGACAAACTTCACACATGTTTGTTATTGTTTACGTATTCGATAAATTTAAACATAAAATAAAGGGTTAGTTAAAAATACATCAAGTGGTTTTTGTTGATAAAAGAATTATGTTTAAACTCATCAATTTCGTGAAGCACAGTACGAAAAAAAAATATAAAACTCTTGAGGCAAATTCTTTCAGTGCATTTTTATCTAGATCATTTACCTTGAATCATTATGGGTTGAGAGAAAGTGCTGAAAAAGATCCAAAAAGTTACCCTTACTGTTTAGAAGTTGGTGAAATTGAATATTAAAAAAAACTTTTATGCTCATACATGAACATAAAAGTTAGTTACATGCTAAAAAAATTATTAAAAAATTTTACAGATACCTCCTAGAATAAAGACCGTCAAGGTGTACAGATTTAATCCAGAGGATACAAATAATAAACCATACCTACAAAAATTCGAAGTCGATTTAAACGAGTGCGGGCTGATGGTCTTGGACGTACTTCATTACATAAAAGCAACTTTTGAGCCAACCTTAAGCTTCAGAAGAGCATGCGGCGAAGGCGTTTGTGGAACCTGTTCTATGAACATAAACGGGGTCAACACGTTAGCTTGCATCACAAAAATTTCTACAGACCTAAGTGAACCGTTGGTTATTTATCCTCTGCCTCACGCTTATGTTATTCGAGACCTAGTACCAGACATGTCGCATTTTTTAAAACAATACAAAATCATAGAACCTTGTTGTAATCGACCAGGGGAACAGGAGTACATTGGCAAAAGGTCGTTATTTCAGAGTGAGAGAGACAGGAAAAAAGTTGATGGAACATTTGAATGCATACTTTGTGGTTGCTGTTCGTTTTCTTGTCCCCCCTACTGGTGGTCCGGAGATAAATACCTTGGACCGGCCGTACTATTACACGTGAGAAAATAAATCTAAAGTTTTATTCGCTGGTAAATTACATCATTATAAATTAAAAATTCAACTTTTAGGCCTACAGGTGGGTTATAGATTCGAGGGACTTGACTGATAATGAAAGACTTTGTAAGCTAAGAGACTACTTCTCGTTATTCCGTTGTAAGGGTGTGTACAACTGCACAAAAACTTGTCCAAAAGGATTAAATCCAGCAAAAGCAATATCTGAGTTGAAATCTTTGACTGCGGGTTGGAAAACGAAAGAAAAAGCTGATATCCAGTCTCCTCCTCCCCTCAATTGTCTCGTGTGAGGTCTCAGGTCAAAGTGTATATAATTATAATCAATTG
Source organism: Encarsia formosa (assembly GCA_038277355.1). NCBI lineage: Eukaryota > Metazoa > Arthropoda > Insecta > Hymenoptera > Aphelinidae > Encarsia > Encarsia formosa. The sequence goes on along the minus strand of CM076188.1, from coordinate 3,309,419 downwards.
CACGTGTTAATTTATACTACTATGTGACAGTTTAACCAATTCAAATGTGATGAATGATTTCTGCTTTTTTTTTTTTTTTTTTTTTTTTTTGCCTCGCGCACTTGTCCATTAGAATTTGGTCCAAAGTTTTTAATAAAATAATTTTTTTTAACAAAATTCATTTTGAAAATTTTATCTTGCTCATTTTAAACCTGAAGATTTTAAAAAAACGCTGTTCGTAAAAAAAAGCTCCTAAAAAATGTAGCTACAAATTACTGCAAAGCATTCGAATGACCTTTTGCGAACGCCCACGTATCAAGATGTCACTGGTGTCACATACCTACTCGGCGTAAAAAAAAATAATAATAATAAACGAAAAAATGCCGGTACGAAGAAAGAAAGACAGAGGAAGAAATGAAAAGAATAAGAAGAAAGGAGCTGCATTATAAAGCGGTCTTAAACGATTCTAATGAAACTTAACTCGGTGCGCGCGCGTCGGCAGCGACTTTTCGAAGCGGCCAAGTTCGAGCCGTCATCGATAGCCTGGCACTCGCTTAATTTACCAATTAGCCGAATATGCGATAGAGGAAAAAAAAGCTTGTGCGATCGAGTAGGTATGCGCCAGCTCTTCGTGACCATGAGCTTTTGAAAATTTAATATTCATAGCCTTTATTAAATTAAATGTTCGCTTTTAAGAACAATTAATTTCTCAAAGTTGAAGAAAATCAGGCAACAGCTATAAAGTATTCAAAAAAATTTATTTTGTTATTGTAATTTTGTAAATTTTATTCCGATAACTGTGACTTTAAGTTCAAAAGTAACCAATTTCTCAAATGGTGAACAAAAAATTTTACTTAACTATAAAATAACATTTTTCGTCTGTTTTTAATTGAACTTTTTGATATCTTTTTGAAAAGAAATTTCTTTCATAATTAATTTGAGTTGTTCACTGAGGTGAAACTACTACCTTGAAAGCAAATTTTTCCTAAATTATCAATAATTACTCTATTTTCAATTATTATTATTTTTTATTTTCACTAAGGTTCTATTATAAGAACAAAGTCTTGGGTACTTCCTTGATAAAAAAAAAATATATATATGCACTCGCATCCTTAAAGAATTGAATCATCAACCAATAGCTGTCAATCATAGTGTAGGTAAGTAAAACAAAAAAAAAAATGAAGGAAAATAGACGCCGAGATAAAGTCACAACTTCCTCGTGTGGTGGTGGAGCTAATTCGTGACTTCCTACTCGGCGGCTGCAGCCGGGGATGAGATTCATTGGGCCGCCCGCGTTTCCGGCTCCGCAGTGGCTGAAGAGCTTGCACTTTCTGCAGGCTGCAAGCATGCCCGGCCGTCCGAGCGATTTAAAAAGGGAGCTGAATTAACCGACCCGGGTCCAGTCTTCTGCCGGGCGGGGATTAATTAATTGTCGCTGCTGGCTTCGTGCGTGCGTGATGATGATGACGATTACGTCGGATAAATCACCACCGCCGCAGTGACGACGCGACGGCTTACCAGGAGGATATTTGAAAACTGGCCCTGGTTTTCATTTGGGATCTTCGTAATTAAGTATTAAAAAATCATTTATTTTTGAGGTTGAGGAGAGAGAGCCCGCAGGATACCTTTTTTGAAAAATTACTTAATCTGGACCCTAGGTGGTTGATTAATTGACAATGGAATAAAGTTACCATTGAACAAACTTTTTTCTATAATTTATAAGGTATACTAACAAAAAAAATTTAGTAAAATACTTACAATAATTTAGTAAAAATAATTAAGAAAACTTCTCAATAAACAGAAAAAATTTTTAAAAAAGGTTTTTTTATGACTTGTATGATTTTTAAAGAATTTCTAGCAATAATAATGTTAGGGCTTTTTTAGTAAAGGCCAGTATAGCTTTAGAGTATTGATAAAGTATTTTTTATAAAATGATACTATTATAACTAAATAAAATATTCAACTACCTAATTTTTTCTTTGATTTATCTTTAGTAAAAATTTTTTTTTGTACCTAATCTGAGTACTCTTAAATGTGATAGAGATTGTTTAGTGAAAAAATTACCAATTTTTTTAGGCATTAAAAAATAAGTATTCGTTAAAATTTCTTAAATATACATTGATTTTCAGAGATGTAATTGATGATCTGATTTCAGATAAATAACAAATCCTTGAGCCCTGAAAAATAATTTATTTTATATTTTAATTTAAATAAATTTATTAATAGTCTATCATGTAATGATTAAGAATATTAAAAGCTTGGTCAGCTTGAATTATGTATAATTTTTGCTTCTAAACCTCCATAGAAAGTAAAAAAATAGTATTTTCAGCTGCGCAACTATTACCGATACTATGTTAGAATATTTTTCATAGTGGATAAATATTTTTTATTAAAAAAAAACTCCCCTCAAATAATAATTTAAAGAGATATAAATCATACGACACTCATAAAAAAGTTTATAGTTCCACGCTAATACGTGACATTTCACCAAATTCAAAAATCCCATAGTATCATCAAAATCTACAAGATTATAATTAAAAAAAAAAAAAAAAACCCTCGACCAACCAAAAAAATTTGGATTGATCTAAAATTCTCTCCCAAAAAAAAAGAGTTTGTCGCTGCACCGTAACGTCGCAGAGTCGTCAAGGCGTATCGTCAGCACACACATGCGTCACACGTGATTCACAAAAAACACCTGTGCCCGACTACCCGCGACCTCATCTCGTCGTCGTGAAAAATGAAAAAAGAGAGAGAGAGAGAGAGAGAGAAAATACACGAATAACAATTATCCGGTGTGCTCAGCCACTTCTGCCACCAGCTGCCACATGGAATATTTACCTCCTAGTAGCTTACGTGTTACCAGGCTCGGAGTTCGGCTCGAGGTAAGCGATCGTTCTTGTCACGTGTGCACGTTAAGCAGTTTTTTTCTCTTTAATTTTTCAGTAGTTAGTTTTTTTAAGTCGTGATTTCGGTGGTAGGTGAAAAGTGAATTGATGCATCGTTTGAGTCCAGGTACGCCCAGTTTGTTCACCAGTTTACTATTTTGAAGATTTAACGTCTGAATCCTAAGACATTGTTTAGGGATACTAAATTATTAATTTTTAAGAGGTTCTTATTCGGTACAGCTACCATATCTGAGTGTTAAACATAAAATTATACATAAATTTTTATTTGTAAGTGATTTTTAGAATCTTTTACGTCATGTCTAACGTTAGATATCTAGTAAGCTCAACTTGGTTTTTTTTTTGTTACCAAACTAGTTTGATATTAATATTTAATTATCAACAACTATTACTCTTCATTAAAAAATTAGCTCATCAAGCTTTAAAAGTCTTTGCAAGCTCACTCATCACGAAAGTTTAGAAAAATTATCGCTCCTTTGCAGTTTTTTTTTAAATATGGTGCATATCTTCACCATGGTAATACAAATTTGACCTCAAGATTTAAATTATCAACTCTTACTTTCAGTGTATCTTACAAAAAAATTATTTTTCTAAATTCGATAATGAACGTTCATGATAAATTTTGAACCCGTGATAAGAGAAAATCACAATCAGGTTTTATTTTTCAAAACTATCAGAAAATCGAGATTTATTTATAATTTTACATAAAAATTGATAAACTTTGACTGCATAATAAAAAACTTGCTCCAAAACTCATTCCAATCGTCACGTTTTTTAATACACGTATTAACTTTTACGTTAAAGTTAACGTGACGAGTCAGTGTTGTAACGCTTCTAAATAGGACACATCAGTCTTTTTTGTTTTCGATGTATGGGAAGTTTTATCTGTAAAAGTCGTAAAAACTTTTGTTTCCGAATTAAACTTAAGAAAATACTTACATCAAAATATAAATATATTGAAAAACTGAAAAAAAGCGTTTTAAGTTTTATCATTATCACAAAATTAAATACTTCAAAATTTAAAGGCTCTTTAAATTAATTTTATTTGTTCGAATGTTTTTTTTTTAATTTCATGACAAAAATAAATGATTACTTATTTATAAATATTTGCTTGGTTTCACTCATTTGGTTACATTTAAAACAACTATCAAATATAATTAGAACAAATAATGGAATCTTTATAATAAAATAATATAATATTAATTAATCGAACTACGCTATGTTTAATTTATTGAAAACGACAATCATTTATAACTATTAAAAGTTAATAATATAATTTTATTCGTTTGTAAAAACCGGCAATTCGTAAATAAAATAAAAATTACTCCTGATTAATAGAAAATCATTTTCAGGGATAAAATAATAATTAAGGTCACTTTTGTTATTTTTTGGTAACTTACATGTATTACTCAATATTAATTTCATGAAATTTTTACGATAAAATTTGTCTAAAATTTATCGTATAATTTATACAATATTTACGATAAAACCAATTCAATATGAAAATCACAAAAGCCATATTTGTGTGACATTCTAAAATGCAATATTGTCATTTCGATGGCCCGTGCGAAAAAAACCTTAGCCGGAAATCTGCCGATTAAAAATTATCAATAAAAGACTGAAAAAAATTAGAAAATTAGAAAAAGTCAAGAATCTTGATAAGTTGGTATCTAATAAATCAAATTTTTTTATTCAAACCGATTTTTTAATTCATTTTAGTCTATTAAGGGTAATTTTAAATCGACTAATTTTCGGCTAAGGTTTTTCTTTGCACGGGCCGTCGATTTAAGTATGATTTTGTATCACCTAATTTTTCATTCTTTAAATAAAATTTATAAAAATTTAGTCGTTATCTTTCAATTATTCCGACCAATCGAACCAGATTCATAGCGCACAAAAAATTCCGACGGTCGAAAATAAAGTGACGAGAAATCAGGCCCTCATTTACAATGAAATAAGCTGGTGCCGAACAAAAGCACCAGCAGCTTCCGAAAGAGTCACACGCCAAAGTTGAAAAGGGCGTGAAGGAACGTGGGAGTGGGGGGCAGAATGAAAAAAAAAAGACGGAAATGGCAGACAGGCGATTGCGCCCGTATAATATTATGCATCACGCGCTGCAGCCTCTTCGAATGGGCCCTGATCCTACCATTCAACATTAATCGGATCTCGACTCGAGGGGGAAGTGTGTGGTTTTCGGTATGATGGTGCCGCATAATTACACAGGGAGGAAGTTTCAGTTTTTCTTTTCACGCTGCCCCGCGGGCTCTCGACGCGATCGTAACCTACTCTCGGAGAATCTAACGAATTTTTAGGCATAGTTTTGGAATGTTACAATGATTCAGGGTTGGATTGATTAATTGTTAAGTAATCGTGAATTTTCCTAAAAAATTTAGTACAGTTAGACTGACTAATTAACTTATTTAACAATAAATTTACGGGTAGTAGAGTATCTAACCAGCTTTTGCGCTCAATTCAAAATTAGGTAAATATTAGTTTTCATTGTGATGAATGAATTTTTGGTTAAAAAAAAAAAAAATAGGGGACTCCCTTAAATAATTTTAAATATATTCAGAGAAAAATTAAATTCTGAAGATGATTAGCTTAAATTTCAATCATTATCAAAATTTAAGAAAATACCATCAGTAATGAAAGTAAATTTTAGTTTAAACTGTGTTGCGAGATAGCTCAGAGTCGGAGTATTAGTGATCAGAATGTCGTTACTTCGTTTCCTTTCACGCGTATTATTGTAAAACACTCAGTTAGGAAACTGATCGTAATTTTATTCTGACAATATTTCTTTAAACAGGAAATTATTTTCAACTAATTGAAAAAAAAATAATAATAATAAAAAATAATAATGTCGTGCATAGCTAGTGTTATAGATGTATTTAAAGTTTATTCAATTTTAACAATTTATTAAAAATGTTTGTATATTTTATTTTTTATTTTATAAAATAAGGAAAGTAATAAAAACCGTACAAAACTGAATTTGTGTTTTTATCAAAAGATATAAAATTAATCAATTCAATTTTATATTAAGTGGAATTTAACAATAATTTGGAAAATGTTAAAATTAATCAAAATTGTTTAAAAAAAAGATATTTGAAAACGCAAAATTTTAGAATTGAAAAAACCATCAGTCAAAATTTCTCATAACTTGTAAAACGTAAAAGATGAAAAATCAATCAATATAAATACAGTGCGAGGAAATCGACCCGCATGAGAATTACTGTATCCTGCGCCTAATGGGTACCTATTTGTATAAACAGAGTTACATTGTATTATTTTTCGGTTATTGAAAATGATGGTCAAGAGACACATTCGTGACTGGTAGTACTCAATGATCAATCAATATTAATGTATAAAGTGCGTGTTTATCAGGGTAGCATGTCTGATCGAACTCTTCTACAGTATGTAAATTTGCAGCTATCGTAAAAGTTAATCACATCTTCTAAATAATTTCTGTACAAAAATTTAGATGCCAATAATTTTAACTTAGTTACTCTGTTTAATTTTTCATTTTAAGCTATGATCTAAGCACACAAAAAAACTCCAAATAGTAATAAAATGTAAATAAAATGTTAGCAGGAAAAAGGGAACTAGGTATATATTTCTGATATACACTAAATTTAAGTTTACCAAAGATCTCCAGAATGACCAATACAGCTAAGAAATTTCAAATCGGCTTACACTCGACACATCCCTCCTCCCCATTATTTATTCAATTACAACGTTCTCAAAGCTATAAGTTTCATTCATTAGATTGAAAAACGCCCATGTGTCACGGATACATAACCAAAACACCCATTCGGCCATGTGTCACACACGTCAAATGTTGTAGTATGAGGGCTGGCTGGTAGTCGCTCGTTTAATAAGAATCATCATCGAGCTCGTGCTTGATTATTATTATCGTCATCTCTTTTATTTCTTGAGCGGTCCAGCATCGTCCAGGATTTGTTCCCCTATTGTTTGTCAATTTGCTTTAGCTGGCTGCCGCAGAGATTAGCGACGATCAGTGAGTCCCATTCACGCGCAATCTTCGGCCCATTGTTTGGGGCTCTATTTTGGAACGTCGTCTTTTTATCATACAACCATCCCATTGACCAGTTATAGAAGGAGGAGGCCTGATTGTTTTGTTAATCGGTTAATTATCTGAAGCGTATCTCACGTGCGCTTGCTCCGAAAGATAAATTGATTCTTTTACAGGGAATAATTTTACTATAGAAATTTTACGAAATCTCTGTTTTGGTCGTTTACTTGGGAATGATTCATACATGGTTTTTGTTAAATATTCATTTTTTACAGATTTTTTTTTCATGCATGATCCTCCAGAAGGCGTTTTTCAAACCATAATCTAGAATAAAATTTTCATAACAAATTTACATGTATTGATTTATCTATAGAATTTTCATTAAAATTTAAAAATATAAAGCATAGTAAAATTATTAAAAAAATAAAATTAATTTATATAATGAAGAAAATTAGGTAGTTGTTGTATTGATTTTTGTTCGTGAAGATTTGAATAAATAAAACAAGGATTTTTTTGGTCAAACAAACAATGTTTTATTAATAATTATAGGAAATTTTCTAACGTTTCGTCATCATTTTTAGGACCTTTTCATAGGTTATGAAAATAACAAAATAAGATCACAAAAGTAATAAAATTAAGGTTTGATTTTAAGTTATGGTTAAAATATCTTACTAAATTAGTGTAATAAAACACATGTCAACACGTTAGTATTAGCTTACGAAATATATGAAGCACTGCAATCATACTGATGAAAAATAAAAGGGCTGTAAGGGTATTTAATATGTACTCATTAAATCAATCAAACTTCGTTAATTAAATATTTTTCATTTTATTTTTGTTTCAGAAAGGAAGAAAAACACACACGGACGTTTCAGCTTGTGACCGCAATAATGGGCGGAAGTTTATCGCGCTCGTTGTTGTGTTCACAATACCGAACTGTCAATATGAAATCTTCTTTAAACAACAAACAGCATCGTCGATAATCTCTGGATGACAAATTTTTCGAATCTCCAACTGATACTTCCCGCGTATAAAAGGACCAGTAGTTTCTCAGTTGACTGCGAGAAGACGTCGGTGGTTCCGGGTGATAAGTAGTAGTGCCGTTAGTGATGATTTTTTTTATATTCACCGCGGTACGATTACTTTTCACTTGGCCATCTCATAAACTGCAGTTTACATAAATATTTGTTTTTCTCATTGCGTATTTTTTATTGTAAATCGTCGTTATAAATTTTCGTTTATTGAATATGAGTGACTGTAAAAGTTAAAATTTTGTTGTAACATTTAGGGTTTGATGGTAATTTTAAGTTTTATGTCTAAAGTGTGTGTCTGACTTTTTGCAACAATTAATCGTCAAATGATATTGTACTCAAGCGTCCAAACATCCCCATAATTTTATAATTTTGACAATAAATTGTTATTAACTTTATACATGTTATTACAAATTTTTTAAGGCTAAAAATACATTGTAAAAGTGAAATTTTGAGTAAGCGAAGAATTTTCTAACAACTGTAATTTTAAAAACGTAAATAATGTTCTTAAATAATTCTAAACCTTTTGAATTGTGTAAAGTATGGAGGTCAAGAACGAAAACTAAACACTTACTTTTCTGGACTACTTCTCAAAATATTCTCAGTATTCTTATTGTATTTTTTCCAAATTTTGACTCAAAGTGTTTTTTGTAATTTTTTTTTCAAGAGTCAATTCTAAAAAAAGTATAATGTATTTTGAGTGATTTATTATTTACATTAAATTTGACTTTGAAAAAATTAGTAAAAAAAATTTTGAGGAAAATAAAAAAGTAACTATAAATTATGGAGGTGTTTACTTGATTAATGTTTAAATTCATTTTGGATTTTGAGATGAATAAAGCTAATCTATTTATAAAATAGTCAAATTTTTACTAACTACTAGATTTTATTTTACATTAAAAAAAAAAAAAAAAAAAGTTACAATATGAATGACTCTATTTTAATATTCTTTTTTATTTGTTAATTGTGGGTTTCGACTGTAGTGGACACGAACTCTCATACTTATGCTCGCCATACAACGATACTTTGACTGCATCACCTTGGGTGGTTCAATATTTTTAAATTGAAAACTTATTTACTTAGGAACAATTAAAAAACATTTGAAAATATTGAAAAAAAATTTACTTTAGTTATAAAAAAGTTTCTGAGTAATTATATAAAATTTTTTTTTATTAGTAGAGTTAGATTGAATCCGATAAATCGTTGAAAAAATAATCTAATATTTCCTTTTGGATGCAGTTTATTACAAAGAACCATGTACAATAATAATGATATCATAACAACTAACAATCAGTTGAAATTATATCAATCGCAGTGTGCAGTATTTTAAAAACACTTAAAACTTTCATCCCCCTTCGAATAATGCGCGTAACCCAGTGCCGATAAACCGCGACCTTATTTCTGATGTACATAACTCGGAATGACGCTTCATAATAGTTCCAGATATTTGCGTGGGTTTAAAGATTGTTTAAATTGAAAATAACGATAATCTGCCACTGTTCGAAGTGACAAATGACGACCAGTCGAGCACTCGAGTGCGGAAGTACGTCAGCTATTGCGGGTGCCGCTGCACAACACACATCTTCACTGTACCAGCTCGGCCTGCATCGCGCTAAATAATGACCGCCACCGCCGCTGCTGCTAGTTGTTTAATGTGTATCCTCAAAATTACCATTGATTTTTAAATTGATACCCCTTAATTTAATAATTAAGTTTAATTTTCAGTCCTTCGAGAGCAATTACTTTGAGTTTTGATGAAAATATTATTGTCTGCTTCTACGGATCTTCAAATGGTAGTTTAATTGTGTTAAATTTATCAAATTTTTTTTATGACTTTTATAAATAAATAAAAAATAAATAAATTTAATCAATTGATATGTTCATGTATTGACTTCAATCATTAAATGTTAGCCTTGCTAAAAAAATGTAAGATTTTTATTCAAATACTTCGTAAGTAAAATTTTAGACTATAAAATTTTTTAATAATTAATTAATTGAATTACAGTTACATAGTTTGATTGGTATGCAAGAAAGATTTTCAAAGGTTCACTAATGATTTATTTTATCAGTCATCTTTTATGTGAACCGTGGCACAGTCAGTATTTTAACGGACTAGTGATCACAGTGTCGACTGTTCGATTCCTGAACACTGTAGTTTTTGATAAAACATTAATAATTCTGGATACTCTAATGAATGAAAGTAGCCATACCTGATCCATTCTCTAACTAAAACAAAAAGATAAGTACATTAATTGGTTTTAAATTTTTTTATTTTTACATGGCATCCTCGACATCTGCTTGGTTCTTTATTAAATTTTTTTTTATAACTTATACACTATTTAAACAAATTCATAATATTATTCTACAATTTACTATGTACCGTTAATTTTATGTGTGAAATTTTTATCTTGCGTTTACGTTTGCATGTTTTTTTAATCTTTGCAATCGTTTTAATACCTACATTTTTTAATTTTTTTTTTTTTATTTTATTTTAATCATTTGACGCACAATATTGTTTACAGTTCTATAAATTTTTGATTGTTTTTTATATCTAGACACAGTTACTTTTGTTTGTATAATAACGTTTTTATAATTTGTATGTTTATTTTTCATCAAACTTACCTGACTATATCTGCAATTGCGAAGAATTTTACCCTACATGTACCCTAGTATTTAGTAATTGAAAAATAAAATATTTTACAACAAAGTTGCCAACGAAGGCTCTAAAAGTTAAATTCTTAATTTTGAATTATTTTCGTACAATTTATGAACGACTGTTTTTAAAAATCAAACTGCAATCATCGGATCAGAGCCCTGGGGGGGCGCCCCCGCCGATTTCAATTGGTAAATTGTCTCGGAAGGGCCGAGAGGAAGAAAAAAAAAAGCTCGCCGGCAGGCTTGTTTTGATATCGCAGCCGGTTCGCGTGTGTACGCACCCGTACGCGGGCGTCGAAAATAACTCATTGTTCGGGTATAGGAAAGTGTATTTTTGTGCCGGGACCAGCTGATGGAATGCAGCAGCGAGAGAACCATCCGGAGTTTGATGGATTGCGTCTCGGTGTAAAAGTAAGATCGATTTATGATTTTTTCATTACGTGGGTTTATCTCCAGGTATTGAAACTCTAAATTCAAGTAGTTTTCAAAAAGTGATCTGTATTATGTCATTTCGATGTATGCCGTTGGTACAAAAGTGTACTTGTCAAAAGAATATTTAAAATTTTTTGGCATTTTGGATAATTTTTTTTTATATCGATACTTTAATGATTCAGTTATTAAAGTTTGTAAAAGTATATCTAAAGTTCAACAATGATCGTAAGATCATAACTTATTTTAAAATACTCACTTTTTTTCTTAAAAACATTAAAATACTTTGGCATTGCATAACTACACTGATACTAATGTAATGTTTTGAAATTTGATAGTGTTTTTTAAAATTTAATACCGTTTAAATTAAAAATTGAAATTAAATACGTAAATTTTTATTAATTTTTTTACCCAAAATTTTAAACCCCTGGGCTTGTATTGCAAAAATTAAATAGTGAACAAGTTTTAAAAAAATTAAATAGTGAACAAAACTCCATAAAATAAAATTAAAAATTTTTACGTTGATTCAACACAAAAACAACGTATTTAAAAAACAAGTCAAAATAATATATCCACTGATAAGAAAAAGAAATTGCAATTAAAAAACTAACAAAATTTTAAACGAACCCCATAAGAATTCCGATTCCAAGTCGTCCAAAATTATCCCGATGATTCCCAAAAGCCAGCACCCATGACAATACATCCCGATACGAATATTAATCGTCAGCCAGCATCCCGAAGAAGCTAGGTATGCGTACACAGAGCGCCCGCAGCGGGTGCGCGATTGACCAATCCTCGTCGGCGGCCAATTGCTCGCGATGCGGTCCCCCTCCGGCTCGGCAGCGGCGCTATATTAAGCCAATCAAGGCTAGTTTATCGCTCAGTCGAGTGGTGTACGCGCTATCCTCTGCACCCTTTCTCAGTTCAGTGCGGTTACAACATTTTTTTTTTTTTCCTCCTTTCTCATTCTTTATTTTTTTTTTATCTATCTGTGAGGACTCTTACATTTTATTTATTTATTTTTTTAGTGCCAGTGTGAAGCATGATTGTCCACGTAAGTAGGGATTACGCATTTCTTCAACTTTCGGCGGTTCTTACCCGATCGGCGCGTTCGAGGGGGTCGGAGGTCATGCGATTTCCTGCCATTGTCGCTCGGGTGGGGGGGAATAAATTCGATTACTTTTTTTTTGACAACCGAGTGTTTGTTGAGAAGACTTTCGATGATAAAGTGTATTTCGGTTTTTATTTAAAAAAAAAATTTTTTTTTTCCCTGGAGCGGTTTGAAGTTAACCATCTCGGGCGCTCGCCCCACCCTTCTTTTAATAACCCAGGCGCGCACGTGACGCGCCGATGTTGCGAGTCTGATGCCGGCGGTCGGGGATTTCGCCGTACTTCTTATTCGGCATCATCCTTTTATCCACTTAAAACGATTAACGTTGAGTCTAAAAAATATTCATTCCTAGCCGGTTTTTTTGTAGAGAAAATACGGGGAAATTTTCGATAAATAAAAAAATTTATTTCGTACGAGTTTATAAATTAGGGTTAAAATCTGAGTAAAAAATGGTTAAGTAGTGTTGTTACGGTTACTCGAACTATAAAAATTATCAAAGATGAAATTTTTTCTCCCTATCTTCTCGTAACGATTAGAAAGTGTTTGATGATAAAAAAAAAAGTTATCTACTTGAAAACAATAAATAACGAATCTTTCACTGCATTTAAACACAGCAAAAATAAAGTTCATACTGTGATTACGATTGATCGATCAAACTTTGAATCAAAATTAAAGTTAGTGTCGGCATGCCGCGTCGCTTTATCGCGGGCGCATCTGTGTATAACGCGAACGCCGGTTAACACGTGTGACCGTAAGTATGCATTATACATCTTTCAAGGTGAAGTTCGAATTTGGTCACTGAAAAAAGGGGTCACTTCGCTTTTTTTTATTTTTATTCTCATTCTTCTTCTTCTTCTTCTTCTTTGTTCTTTATTTACTTCATGGTATTGTCGTTAAAAGAGTTCAAAATAAAGTCAAAAAATCTGTATGTATACATTATTTACAAAAATAATGAGTTGATGGTACAATTTTACAAACGAAGGTGAATTGAATAAATTAAAATAAAATTTTGAATGAAAAAATAAATCTTGTTTATTTCGCGAGAAAAACTAAGAAAGTGTTACTTCGGGTTTATTTATCATCTCTGACTTCTTGACCCGTCGAGTTGTATTTACGATAAATATAAAAGAGAGTCGAGACCCTCACTTTTAAAAGCGCTTTTTCCTCATACTCTTTCTTCGTTTTTTTTTTTTTTTTTTTTTTTTTTTTTCAAGTTAAACTGCAATAACAAACTGTAAAGCAGTATTTAAAAAAAATAAACTAATTTGATTGCTAATCGTGAATTATGACCGCTGGAGAATAAGTCTACGTGCATGGTTTATCGCGCTGCTTGTTACGAGATTACTGAATGTTGTTATTAAATAATTGCTAAATATACTAAAACTTTAGATTTGGACAGGCTGTATAGATTTTTTATCAAAGAAATAGTAAGAATTTTTAAGTTGATTTAAATTTACCGTGAACGATTCAATAGCTTTCGTAATTCTTACGCTAATTTTTTGAAATAAATTTGTAAATTTGCATGCAAACAGTATGCACTTCTAAAAATAACCATCATTAAATTTTAACGATTATTTCATTTTTTTTAACCAAATAAAAATTTAATTGTATTCGGAAACAAAACAAAAAAAAACGCTACGACCATCAAAAGAGATGAAAAAAAAAAAGTTCAGATGGAATTTCAGCGGAGAAGGAAAGACACAAGAGTCTCTCGGTCGCATTAGCGAGAATAAGCGTTAATTGAACGCCCTCCCCCGCCTTTTTCGAATGCTTCGGCGTATGAGTTTTCACGATGACGAACTCGAAACTATTTGTGCTGTCTTTTTTTATCATTTTAACTTTTCTTCGCTCGCGAATCGTCGGGTTTTGTAGTTTCAACCTCCTTGATTACTTTTGAAGGGCCGGTTATAATTTTAAAAACTATGACGAGGTCACTTGTTCCTTTATGCGGGCAGAGATCGTTTTAAATTAGAGTTTAATTCTGAAAAAAGCTGCCCGAGAGTTACGCCAAAATCGTAGATGAAGATTAATCAAAATGACATGCGAGATGATGAGTGTAAAATTAAATAAGTTTAATCAGAGAGTCGTCAATTTTTGGCGAATTTAAAATAGTCCTCTTGTAAAATTCAATAGAATATTCTTTTAACCGATACAGAATACAATGTAAATAACGTTAAAGAATTACAATAATTTAAGCATGTTGAAAAAAAAAAAAAAAAAAGATTAATTAAATTATTCTAAATAAATCAGTGTTTTTTGCATCCACAACAGAGAGCAATCATTGTTATCACTTCCAATGCCAAGACTTTAACATAAAAAATAAACAATAAATCGTATTGTCATCATTGCGAATGGAAACTTTACAAAAAACAAGAACTTCGTAAGCGCACCATCGGTATCGTTTTTTCGATAAACCAATAAAAATTAACGAGTCTTAGAAAGCAGCTAAACACTCGCAATATGAAGAAATTTCGAAAAAAAAAAAAAAAAACCGACGAATCGATCTCTCGCGCACGAGTTGCGCGCATAATAAAAGCTCGGATCGCACGCACGCGAGAGCACAGTGGTCTCCATTGAGACAGCCAGTCGGTCGGTGTCCCTTCCCGGTACAACTCAGCCCGTTTCGTGAATAAATACTGCCGGCGTCCGGTTTCGACCGTCAAAAGTTTCTAAATCCCGCGCGATTATGTGTGAAAATAAGCATCAGCGCGGCTTTGTTGTGTTTAATCAGTGGTGAGTCAAGCCGAAAGCATCGAGTTACCAAATGGTAAATATTAATAATTTTTACTAGTCGCATAATTAATGCGATCAAAAGCTGTCGGATCTGCTCTCCTCAGTTTCGCGAGGAGCAGATACGATCGGCGCGCATAGCAGTGGGAAAAAGGTTCGTTGACTCATTTAAAAAATCACGAATTACCCCGATTTTTTTTAAATTATCATCAAACAAATTGAGTCCTATAATTAGACTAGTCGAGCGGCACTATTTTTATCTCTCGCGAATAAATAATCCGGTGCGGTTTTTATTGATTAAAAATAAAAATCGCGAGCGAGTCATCAGGAAGTATAAACTGATTAAAAAGTCCCTCATCTCTCATGTTTCTTTATTCAAAAGGTTCAGAGCAGCTCTGCAGCGACAAACAATGAATGACTGTGGTGATCGATTACGGAATTCCGGAGCACGTGCGAAGCGGCAACAGGTCCGATCGAGGAGGAGGAGGAGGAATTTTATGAGAGCAATGCTCTGAGAGTCTGTCAATGGGGGCCACTGTGCTCCTGACCCCCGGGCTGCGACGACTTTTTTTTTCGTTATTCCATGAGAGAAGTGATCTGGAGCAAGGAAGTTACCGGAGGGAGTCTACCAAACGCGTGAAGATTTTTTTTTTTTTTTCTATAGTTTGCATGAAACGTTTTATTTGATGAACGCATGAAGTAGTTCTAATTGCGTTGTTTTTTATAATCTGTATAAGTGGATTTTTTTAAATTGTGTGCTACAGAGAAAAAATGTGAGTTGATATGGAATAGAATTTATGAAACATTTACAAGAATACTTTTTTAATTCGATTAGAACTTTTTGTTTGTTTATCAAAAAAATAGTATTCAAGAGAAATAATTATGAGAAAATTTGGTTTAGTTTACCATGTATGGTACACCAAAATAGATGAAAAAAATTTTAAAGATTTAAAAATATTTTTTTCTGTTCGATTCTTTATTTTGAAATAATATAACCTGGGTTATGAGAGTTAAATTTTGTTTGATTTTTTTTATAAAATCTCAAATCACCATTCACAACTTTTCTCCTTAAAATTTTTATAAAATTTTAATTTTAAAGTGCCAATATCTCTGTACAGATGCAATAAAGACTTCGAAAAAACTATTGAATTTTAGCCGTGTCTTTTGAATGTAAATATTAGCAGAAATTTTCAAAATATTCAGTTCATAATTTAATTAACTCATTTTTGAAAAACTTCAATTAACTTTGACGGTCCCTAGTCGTAATAAGTGTCAAAAAAAAGGTGTTGATTCATCCAGAAGAATTTCGAGGTACACCCGAATTTATTAGGCGTAAGGCTCGAAATTACCTAAATTGAAAGTTATGCGGTTGGATTTTGTCCCAATTAAGTAGTTTCATTAATCAAGCGATTAGTCAGCGTTAGGAGGAAGCTTTTGATTGCACCGTCTCTCACAATTCTTCTTCTTCCTCAAAAACTACACCAACATCCCGCGTCGTCTATTTAAACTCTCTTGAATGTATATTTTTTCTCTCCCTCCCTCGGTACGATAATCAATCAAACTTGCAGCAGGCTCTTCAGTAGGCTTGATTCGAGCTAAACTCATGTCCCCTCAAATTACCTGCCACTTAGCCTCAGCCGCAATTATCCAATGTAGCCTGCACCCACTTATCGCTGGCTTTTTATTAGGATTTCCTTAATTTTGTCCCTCCCCCGCCTGCTATAATTCATGCGTTAGCGCTTTCTCACGTATTTGACCGGAAGCCTCCGACCAGGAGCGATGATCGGTTGATTTTCATTGAAATTTGTAAAATCTCGTACGACTTGGAGACTTTTTACAATGATCTAAGCCGATTACATCAGGATTTGAATGTGTATTTTTTTTTTTTTTTTTTTTCGATCGAGCCTTGTTAGATCGCTACAGTGCAGAGCCGCAGCTTCCGCAGCGGAGGCCGCGGTTCAATTGAGAGCTTCCGGTCTTCTCGGGAGAGCTAGGCTAAGCCTTTCGAGGCACGTACCCACTGTGCGCTGTACTACGAAAAATCATTCAGACCGAACGAGCGAGCCGATTTATGCGTGGGCACGGCGCTAAACTCCTCTTTTTTGTTTTTGAGGTCTGTACTTTGACTATTTTCGGCCTGTGCACTACGTCACTTAAAATTTTTTTTTATGTTAAATTATTAAAAGAAGAGTGATTGTGAATAAATTAAACATGAATTTTGTTAAAACTATGTTAATCGAATAAATTCACTCTTAAGCTACGCGGAGATTCGATGGTTTAGGGAGTCGAATCCGGTTCTACCAATCTGATGGTTTAGGGTTTGATTTGCGTTCGAACACTCTAGGCCCGACTTTGACTTTTCACATAAATATATTTTAATGTTACCCTACTAAAAATAATGAATTTTTGTAATTTTCAGGTTCCCCAAAATTAATCGAGTGACACATGCCGTAGCAGAGAAAAGTTCCACTGTCATGAAGAAAACAACGACGAGAGCCACGTGGGAAATGTAAAAATAATGATATTTTCGTTTGCGGATGAATCCCGTCCTGTTCCTAAGTACTAGTGCCGCAGGAGTGACTAGACTGGGTCAGATTTTACCGCGTCTCCTGCTGCTCAAGTGCTTATCAATGGTTCGGGACGTACGACGATTACAATTTTTTTAATCATCTATTTATAAACTATTTGTATTCCTTTATTTATTTTATTTTTTTGCTTTTGAAGCAAAATAATAAATAAAAAAAGGAAAGCAATTTTATTTAAATTTTGTTAAATCGAAGTTAGAATATTGTATGCGGTGTATGAAATTTTACTGTAAAATTTAATTAATCGATTTAGAGATATTTTGTTAGAATTTAATAATGACTATTAAATAAAAATAAAAAGCCAAGCGCTTGGAAAAAACTTGAGTTCTTGTTCAAATAGTTTGCGCACAATTTTTGAAACAATATACTTATAATTTACTCTAATTTAATATTTGTAACTTTTAATAAGACAATGTATTAACGACTTTTTGTGAGAAAACTAATGGCAGGAGTCGAGTTGTTAAATCATATTTCAATCGCTTTCAAAGATGAAACTTTATTTAGATTCAAATGATTTCTGCAAAAATAGGCTAAAAATATAAGTTGAATGAAAAAATAGCTATAAAAAGAATAGTTAATTATCAAAACATACCAAGGAGGGTGAGTTAAGTTATAAATTATTTTATGTGTTAAAACAAAGTTTTTCGATCTTAAAATGTTGCACTGTAGAATAATATTACCATAATCTGAATTAAAACTGTTAAAAAGATAAATGCATGTTATAATAGCTAAATAGTAAAGCAAAAATAATTTTTAATAGAAACAACAACACTAAAAAAATTGAATGAAATTTTTTAAATAATAGATTTATGTATAAAGTATTGAATTAATTAAATTTTTGCATTAAAATTATTAAATTTAAATTTGCAAGATTTGTAGATACTGGATTTGTTTTACACAAATTTACATTAATTTTTTTAGTTAATTTGGTAATTCTTCGTTAAAAAATTGATTTAAATTAACTTTGCGATAAAGAAAATTGGAAGTTATAATATATAAAATGCCATTAAACTGAAATTAAAAATTAAGCAAGAATAATTTAAAAACATCACTAGCTAACTAATTAAAAAAAAGTATTTTCAATTACTATTTAACATGAGAAATTTTTATTCACACAACTTTAACCAGTTTTTTGGACTCAAAGAATCATGAGTATCCCTGATAACCAAATGTGTTGGATTAAAAATCGGCAAGTGAAAACTAAGAACATCAGCCGCAGTGTCGAATGACTCGCGTCCTCGGATTCCATCGGTGACATTGGTTATCATCCAGGGCTTGTAAATCCGAAACTTCTTCCTAACACTTTTTTCTTAATCTCTCACCAGGTCATCGTTCCCCGCGTACTTTATCAGCTTCAACTGGTCATCCGTCAGCAGGTTGAAGAAGGTCACCCAGCAATTGTAAAGCTGCGTGGATTTGGCTTTTTCCAGTTCCTGCAAGCGCATGCCCTGAAGTAATTCCTGTAGTCTTTTATACAACTGATTATGTCGAGCAAAATTTTAGTATAAAGAGTTTATGGATGAATCTGTCGATAATTGGTTAGACTTTGATGAATAAGTAGAAAAAAAATTTAATTTAAAAATCGTTGTATTATGTACAAAATGCAGTTTTTTACAGAGAAAATTGAAAGTAAGTAATCCGAGAAAAATATTCAAAATAATTTTTTGAATAATATTGCTTATGTACTTAATAAATTTGTTATCATATGTTTATTTTAACAATAACTACAAATAATAATACTTTCTCAACTCATGACAAAGTAACTGCAATCACTGCGGCTAATAATATAAAACGGTTTAAACAAAACACTCTTATAGTAATTTGTAGGATTATCATAGGTAATTTGTGAAGATTAGATTGATTTAAATAAACATATTCAATATTGATTATTCATTTATTTAATATCAATTGTAGAGTACAATAGATTTGTCATAATCTGATAAAACCGTTACAGGCTAAGTTGAAATGGAAAGAAAAAAAGTTGTATAAAATTTATTTACAGTTGTCCTAAGATGGTACATATATAATAATAGTGTTAAAAATTAATTTTAACTGTCCCTTGTATTTATCATTTATAATACGCTAATGCACACAATAATAGGTACAGTAATGTTGAAAGTTTTATGGGTAATCGGTCTTTTAAAGTCAATATTTTATTTTGTAAAAATTCTGTAAATTTCAGTTTATTGCTTTAGCCTTTTTCCTGAAGAATTTAACGTGGACTTTTGTTTGCCTTGAAAGATTGTTGCCTTCAAAGGGCTTCAGATTAACCCATGTATTCGCTCCTCTCTATCCATAAAAAGTCCCATAGCATCATACATAATCTTCTCCAATTCACATTCGTAGTGAAGACATCGAAGACATGATAGTCCCGCTGTAAACTTTGCAATAAATTTTTCACTTAAATGATGAGATAGGTCTTCTATATTTTTTGCCATATTTAGTACGAATAGGTACGAGTAAGTGCCATAAAATACGGTCTTTTTCAATTTTTCGAGTTCCTCCATGAAAGTTTCGTAACATAATCGAGCCGTTGAGTCCGAAGCGATCCAGTATACATTAATCTCCGGAATTGGGACTTCGTTAAACAATAATTTACAAAATTCTTTGACCATGACGTAAATGCAATCTTGATAAGCACGTCTTCTTTTATCCAGTAGATAGAAAGGACTTTTGCCATCTTTACTCACAGCCATGACATCGGCATGATTATTTAACAACAAAGAGATTATTCTGAAGCTACTCCAAAAACATGCCAGGTGCAGTGCTGTCCTTCCAGAACTAACTTTTGCGTTCACCTCAGCTCCGTTATCCAAAAAAAACTCAACGAGTTCTATATTGTTACACTGGACAGCTCTGTAGAGTGGAAATAATCCCGATGGATGGCTTTTCTCGTTGACGTTAGCTCCTCTCGCGACCATAATTTTTACCACTGAATTATTATCTCTTCGGATTGCGGTGAGCAATGGTGAAAATCCACGATGATTCGGCTTATTGATTGGCAGTCCGGAGTCCAAAAGGAGATTTAAGACGTGCTTGGCGGGTTGATCGAAAGGGGTAATACGTCTAACAAACAAGTGAAGAAGATTTTCACCCCTTGAAGTGCGAAAATTATATATGAATTTTTTAAGAAGATACATTAGAAATTTTTCGGTATTGCCTACGTCGTTAGGACCAAATGAGATTTGCAGGGATGAAAGGTGCCGATCAAGTTGACTGATTCCAACCCGATTTGCAATCATCAGTTCGGCGATGCTTTTAACACTGTTTTTTAGAAGAAATTTTTGCAGAATTTTATAAAAATTAGGATCAGCTCGAAATTTTGAGAAATGCTTGATAAATATTAGCTGGATGTTATTCATATTTTTTTCTGAATACGTTGATTCTTTCACTTAAAAATTAAATTTAACAGATATAATTCACTATTTTTAAAAAGAGAATTCTGTCTTGTTTAAAATAATTTGTCAACGGTCATTACAAATTTATTATCCAAATATATGTTTTGAACTTTCTTCTTACTTTTAGCACAAAGTATCTAACCTATGCGTAGTCCAAGACAAAATGCAAATAATATTCGAATCATGCTAGTTTCGAAAGCATGTAGGGGTAAGATCGTTCTTTTGTCACGCCCCCCAGTTCCAAATCTTTAATTACTTCAAAGTATATTGATTTCTGGCTAGTCTGTAAAAGTCATTAATTTCAATGAGATCTGGGAATTTGAGATCATGATAGACTTCTTGACAATTGAGCTGTTTGAGATTTTTTCTGGGCAAATCATGTAAAAGTTTTGAATTTATAGTTACTAATGGAAAAAAGCGTAATCGTCTTTTTTGTCTAATAAGTCAAATAATGCTCGCGAGAAACATCTTATTCTTTTTATTTTCATTTATTTATTACTATTATTTTAAGGTGATACACTTAATTTAGTGTATTTTTTTTTTTTTTTTTTACTAAAACTATTATTACTGTGCCCTCATATTTTGTTTTAAAAGTACGAATAATTCACAAAATCGCATTGCAAAACGAAAAAATCACCAAGAAATACTGAAGTTCAACGAGCATTGACTAATCTGCAGTATTATAGAGCAAGGGCAAAAAAATAAATCTTTGTTTTATGTAATTACAAATCAATGGCAATTTTTATTTTTTCTTTGCGTTGAAGAACGTATAATTAATTATTAAATTTTGAGAGTATCCAAAAATTTTTTACTTTAATGGAGTATCTTCTTAGTTAAACTATTTTTATAAAAGTGAAAAAATGGACTTATAAATTTTAAGGCTAAAAAAAAAAAAAAAAAAAATTCGCAAGCATACTGCTTTTATTCTAAATTTTGTATTCCTTTATATTCCTTAAGCTTTATGAAGAATGATTCACGAAAACATTTATGACATTAGATACGTAGCACAAGTATGCATTGCAGAATAAAATATGAAATCTTTTATCAAGCACTGCACTTTTTCAGTTTGTCGTGTAAACATTCAAAACTAAATTAAAGTTTGGTTATTTTTATATTTCGATCTTTGTCAATGAACTCGGACTCTATTTTGTTCTTTAATTTATGACTAAAATAAGACTTCCTAATTTTCTGAAATGATAAAGTACCTAACTTTGTAAAATAATAGGAAAAAGTTTAGTATTTGGAGAATTTAAGTACATACAAATGGACGGGATATAATTGTCACTTTTCGAATTATTTTGATGGAGACTTGTTATAGGCGTCCCGTGAAGACACTTCACAAGAATTGACTAAATTGATGTCGGATTTGCATTTATTTATTCCAAACGTGCTACTTTGAAAAATGCAATAATTACTGCAAAAATTTCATTTCAACCAATCCAAGTACAAGTAGTTTAAAATAATTATATTATTATTAAACTAGATCTGTAATAAAACACTGTTATTTTTTATTTTTCATTAAATAGCTTAATTTTATCTAAAACTAGAAAATATCAGAATGACAAAACTAAAATCGTCTTGCAAGCTTAGTCAAAGTCATAACTTGATTTTCATAGTCTGAAAACTCAAGGAAATAAGCAGTTAGTATATTGTTGTGTATTTGTGTATTAGAAATTTGTCGTGAATGTCGCGTCGCAAGCTTTGCCGTGTAAATATTCAATCGAATGTTATTGTTATTGTCACCAAATGTTTTTGCTCGAAGCAAGTTTGAGATTCGAATTGGTTCAAATGTGTTTGTGTTTTCATCGGAGAGAATAAAAGCTGAGTTTAAAATTTCTTTCTACATAAGTAAAAGTGTATTTGTTTATTTAATTTTATTGTATTTTAATATTAATTTATTTATTTTACACGATTACAACAATATTAAGAACTTTAAATTAAATTTATTTTATATCATATAATATGTTTATTTGTTTCTTGCCAGTAAACTGTATTAATAGTCTCTAGATTAAACAACGTAAAAATGTTAACTTGTTGAAACAAATTTAAATAAATTATTTCTAAACTAGCATTTAACGCACACTCAAAATCTCGCGGTTCGAAGGAGTTTTAAATTAATTTCTTGAATTCAGCTAAGGTGCAATGAAGCAAAAAAAAGTTTCTAAACTTATTATTTAAATTAATTAAACCATTATTTACTTAAACAGATACAAATTAAAAAATTAAAATTTTCAGGTTGTAAAAATTTGAAAACAGCTTAAAAAACCGCTTTTCGCGCGAAAATTTTCGAATGTTTATATAGTGCCGAATGGTAGGCTTAGCGCATAATTATATAACTTTATTTAATTTCAAAAATAAATTGAAAGTAGTGAGTGATTTTTTAAACTATATTAACAATTTCCAACCTTAAAAAAAAAAAAAAAAAAAAAAAAAATCTTTTGGAGGAGCTGGGATTTGAACCCAGGACTTTCAGCATGCGAAGCAGACACTCTACCACTGAGTTACACCCCCTAGTAAACGAGAAACCGAAATAAGCCGTTGCTACCTAACAGGCGCTTCGTACGCTTTCTACTCTGACCGAGATTACAAACTTGGCTTTCCCAGCCTGGGTTTCTAACGAGGGCCGTAACAAGGACATATATTTTCTTTAGTATCACAAAAATTTTGAAGAAAATAATGGGTAAGAAAAGACAATGAGTTTTATAGAAATTAGTCTAAAGTTTTTAAACAGTTTTATTTATTTTTTTTTTTAAACTTTAGTGCATTACGACGTATTTTTACAGGTCATTCGATTTATTATTAACAAACCTATTACAATCAATTATTTGCCCTTTTTTTCTTATTTCTTTCTACATAATTATAAATTACGAATTTCGGAGAAACTGGAGTGCAAAGTCTGTCTGTCAAAGTTAATAATAATTCCTGTTTCATTTGTCAATATGAATATATTGTAAATTTTCATGTTTTTTCGTTTACCTGATTCAAACCAATTTTTTACAAATGTAATATTTTTAGCCAAATACTTATCTGTATTATTTAAAAAAATTTTTTTTAAAGTTGACAAACTTTATTATATTTTACGATCGTTATTACCTTTTAAAATGTTTATGCATGTATGTATCACATACATACTTTCTTAAATTTGAAGCCTCTGCAAGTCTGTGTACTTAAAGCTATGAAAAATTTATAAATTTCAGTTCACAAAAAAAATAACATTAAAAACTGATTATTAAAAAAAATAAATAAAAAATGAACAATTTCAACGGTTCTGTTTGAGTAATTTGTACTTTTTGAATAATTTATTGAATACTTTCAATAATATCAACCCATTGATTGAAAATTTCATTTTTTAGATTGAAATGTATTGGTTTCTTAATTACATTTTTTAAAATTAAATTTAGAATACTTGACTCCTTTCTAGATCAATGAATAATGAATAATTAAACAATAAATAAAAAATTTTCAAATGAGAAAAA
This sequence comes from Encarsia formosa, assembly GCA_038277355.1. Lineage (NCBI taxonomy): Eukaryota > Metazoa > Arthropoda > Insecta > Hymenoptera > Aphelinidae > Encarsia > Encarsia formosa. The sequence goes on along the minus strand of CM076188.1, from coordinate 3,285,092 downwards.
TTTCGAAATAAGATTAAAATGATGGTAGAAAAAAATCAAGTTTGTTTATTGCCAAGAAAAATAAAATGAAGATAAATTAAAAAAATGAAAAAGACAAAGTTTTACATCTATTTAATTTGATTATATTTTGTTGGTCCAAATATAAAAACTAATAAACAATTTTTGAATCAGAATATAAATTTATTTAAAATTAACACAAAAACAGAAAATTATGAGTATTTTTGTGATCTAATCAAAATAATTCAGTATTGACTCATAATATGTACTCTTTTCATGATCGATCTCTGTTGCCAGATTTTTTCTTATTTCGTAGATATTTTATACAACATATAAAAATTCACCAGAGCCAAGTTCATAAGAGTATTTAATGAACATAAGCGCACCAAAGTTTGAATTTCTATTGGTGGCGTTTCATAGTTAGATTCTATGCAAGGATAAAATTTTAAAGGTCTCTGAAACTTTGATACAAATGAATCCTGTTGTATTTACATTTTTCGTAAGTTTATTTAGAAATTTTGAAAGATTTAATGAAAATACTAATATTAATAATATAAATGTAACAAACATTGTCGGCCCATTCATCAATTCGGTTTAATAAAGCATTCGCTCAGCAAAAAAACGAAGTTCATTTTTATTTTATTTTATTTTTTTACAAAACGTCACTGAAACGTTTTTTCTTTTTCAAGTATTCAAAATGCAACTGCACACTCATAATAACCTAAAGTCTTCAATGAAGAATCTATACTGACCCTTAACATGATTTGTCTTTCAAGATACGGAAAAAGGCATATTCGACGGCACTTAATACTCGCGAGCCTAAGAATACAACGCAACATTCAAACACGATTATCACAAATATACGTAAAAAACTAATCTAAAATTTTTTTTTGCAAAGAAAAAATTACATAGTGTTGGCTGTTGACTGTTGAATTTTTTTTAAACGCTTTGAAATGAAAATATCTAGTTGTGTTTGAAATCTCAATGATCGAGGAAGTTGGGTAAGGCTTGCTCAATGATCGTATTTTCTAGTTATGTAGACACCTTTATGAATTGATTTCAAAACTTAAACATTAGGTTAGTTATAATTCAAACAGTTCAATTTAGTAACAATGAGAAATTTCTTAAAAATTAAAGTATTAAAAACGGAACTTCGGAAAAAAATTATGTATTGTTTTATACACAATTACAGTCATATTTAAAATTCAAAGTTTATTTTATTTTTATTTGTTTGTTTGTTTTTTTTTTTATTCTTTTTTTTTTGCAGGAGAGCATAAATTTTTAAATTATTACAGGTTGATGGATTCTACTCAAAACAAACTATTCTAAAATCACTAAAGCTTGCAGAAGGCTCGCTTAAGTATTGAAAGAATCATGTTTATGTATGTATATATGTGTATACATATATTTCACCGAGATGTTATCGTTTTATTAAGTTATTGTATAAACTTCGCGTATCACCGTTTTACATATTACTCATTCTCTTAGCAATATATTTGGTGATTTTTTTCATTTACATAACAGTTTGACTCAACAATTAATCATTTAAGTTACAATTAACCTTTGTGTTTGTATTTTCTCACGATATGAATTATATTGTTTTATACTATAACTAAAATAATTTTAAAAGTTAAAAAAAAAAATTGCTCAATAAAGCCAAAATAAAAATAAAATGTATTCATACTTGAATTCTGTTACCACTAAATAATTAAAAAGAATTAATTTGAAAATGCAAGAAAAAACCTACTTTATTGTCTCATGTATTGGGCAATTCTATTTATGATGTTCAAAAGCATTTTCTTGTATAAAAGTTTTACACTTTCACAGTTTTATCGACTTCTTACACAGAGGAAAATTTATTTTAATATATTTTTTTCCAGTGTCTCAATTTTATACACTTTATATAAGCATATTTGTTCATTCTTTAAGTTATCATTATAAAGTCTATACTAATTGATCTTATCTCAGTTCTAAAACAATTTCAACATAAAAAAAAAAAAAAATCATCTATTGTTAGCTAATTTAACAGAATTGTCTATAAATAAAAAAGAACTTAACAAATTAGTGTGCTTAAATTAAATTTCACTTTAAACCCAGTTTTGCTTAGATGTGAAACTATACAAAAACAAAAAATTCCAGTATAATCGATCATATTGAATAGTTACCAATTAATTATAAAATAAAATTTATTTGAATAGCCCATAGTCTTTTTAAATTTGACTTTCACAAGTTACTTTAGTAACAAAAATTATTAAGAGAGCTGTCACATCAAACAAAGCTATGGTGAAAAAATATTAAATGTTCTCATAATTGAAAAAATATTTCATCTGCTTAGTGATATTTATTCATTATTTTATTCCAATGTAAAAATTAATAAGAAAAATTGTATAAGTTGTAGAAAATACAGTGTACATTATTTTTAAGATTAAAAAAAAAAAAGATTCATTGTATACTAATATAATTTATGATTAAGTTCTTTTTAAAATTTTTTTAACAAATTTAGGGAAAAAACTATGATTAAATATTAAAAAGAAATGAGAATCAAATTTATAAGGGACCGTTTAGATGATATCGAACAAGAGGAGCAGTGAAAGACAGTAAGCAACTCTATGAAGAACAGGAAGTCGAGCAACAACAGTCTTTGTGTAAAATTTTTGTATTTACGCGTTATGATATAAATACTATTATTTTTTTTTCATATAACCATATTCATGAGTTTATCTTTCAAATCATAGTTTAACAGCATCATCACTCGCTCTTTCTCTCGATCTCTCGCGCGCGCATACACGCATTCAAGCATTTTGGCAGGTATTAACCTAGAGAAGTAGGCGTGGCGAGAGCAGTGGCACTACGAGGTCATCATATCATTTCCAGAGTTTGCTGAATTCATACTGGGACCCTTAAGGGAATCATTTATATCCCTCCGGAACATGGAAAGATTTTGTGTAAATCTATATAAAAAAAAAAAAAAATTATTATTATCTTAAAAAGTGTTGCAATATGAATTGAATTCTCTCATATTTAAATGTCAACTAGATCAGCGACATGAATAATCTAAAAATATTTACCTGTCTCTGTTTTTCGTCAGAAGATTCCTTTCAATGCCATCCATTAGATTTTCGAACCATTGCGCCATTGATGCTTGCTTGTCTGGTGGTTGATTCCTAATTATATTCTCCCTCAATTGGTTAAAATACTGTAATAACGATAAAAAAAATGATTAATTAAATTGAAAATTTCAAGAATATTAACAGAAATTTTTGTAAACACTAACTTCTTCATTTAAAAGTATTAAACCTAAAAGAGGTCTTGACATACTCCATTGGTTCCTGCAGTCTTCAAACATTATCACATTTAAAACGGTACTCAGTATTTGCTGAAGGATTTCAGGATGCTGCTTTAAAACTTGTAAGAAGAGATCACCACCACTTTGTACAACTGCAGTTTTTTTACCTGGGTAAATACCAGCTTAGAAAAAAATGAATTTTTGGGATAAAATTTGAATGTGATTTTATGAAAAAAAAAAAAAAAAAAATATTGCAAATAAATAGGGCAACATTAAGATTTTCAAATAATTTTACCTTTTTGATAAAGCTGTTTGAACAAATACGTTACAATATGATCTAAAGTTACGCAACAACCGTTGCAAATCATTGTATCTGCAAACAAAGATAAAAAGTTACTTTGTTTCATCCCTAAAAAGTACATTAAAAACTTTTGACTGTTTTTATTCACAAGCATAAATTAATTTTTAGTTACAACCACATGCAGTGCTTCAAAGATTAAAAAATAATAATAAATAAATTTAAATTGATTAAAAGCGAGTCATGCAAGAAACTACAACATAAAACATAAATTATATTAACAGTGAATTAATAATAGGCCAGCTGTGCGGCTGAATATGAGTGATTAGACCCATCGAGTTGATCTCGGTATCTCACACTTCGATCCTCTTTGTGCCTAACTTTAAGTAAATAACAATTAAATTAATTTTGTTCATTCTATGTACATTAAAGATAAAGATTGTTTGACATGAAAACTGTTTTCTAATTATAAAAAGTTAGATTCTTGAGTGTTTTAATACACATTTATTTATCTGATACAACGTTGTTAGTGCTGTATCGTTAATTTTGAAATCCATTAAAAAAAATTCCGTCTCATGCAAACTTAAGTTGTCTGAATTAAATTTAATAATAAAAATAATGATTAATTTACTATTTATATGTGCAAAATAAGAACAAATTCATATCTAATATAAGTAATAACTAAACATGAATAATGCAGGTGTACAGTGAGTTAAAATACCCAAATTTAGACACATATTTCTATAAAAATGGAAAAAAAAAATCTTTCAAAAATTAAAAAAAGGGTAATCCACGTGAAAAATATTGACGATGAATGAGGGACGCAGAAAAGTATGTACATTCCAAGCCGACTAAACTGCAAGGAACATTGGCAAACAAGCACTAGAGGACAAAAGGCGCAAGATTTAAAAGGGGGTAAACATATCGACGACTATAAATCAAAACGACGATATGACAATTGATTATAGTTTCAAAAGTTCTCTTCAGCCGCACAGACCTGTATAGGAGTCTTTAAGCGCACCTAGAGCTGTGAGACCTTCACTTATACTCGAAAGTATATATAGGAATACATTTGGCTCGAGAGTTGATAGGAAGGCCATGTGGTCCTGTGCTAGACACTCCAACAATCCGTAATACGTCACAGATAATTTTGGATAATCCTGTTAAAAATAATTAATTATAATTATTTAAGACTCAAACTTTAAATTTAAAAATTTTGAACTCACCAATAGATCACTTTGTGATATGCTAAGTAATAGTTTTACAAATGTGTTGAGAGCATTGTCCAATGCCTCATCACCGTAGAGTCTAAATACACCGAAATTTACGTAGCTGCCGCAGAGAGCCGCTTTGAGCATACTAAAACATATGCTTATACCCTTAAGTTTAAGCGAGTAAATCTGATCCTTAGATACTTCGATTCCGAGGATGCGGTTACCGTAGCTGCATATAACCTTGGATGCTTCGCGAAACAGGAGAATACCGTTTGGCGAAGACACGTCGAACTGCAATCGCTGACTTCGGTTTTGCACAAGCTCGGCGAAGAGCTTCAGTACGGGTGTCGTGACCTGAGGCTCGTGATGCCAAAGCTCTATTGCGTGCAGAAGGATCGGAGTATAGTTTGGATATCTAAATTTTTTGTTAGTTAAGGAAAGAAGTTTAAAAAATGATTCGTATTTATTGGAGTTACAGGCCTGATAAAAAAAATTATTTTAATTTTGATCAAAGGATACATCCAATCAAAGAGCATCATGTACGAGGTTTTTGTATTGAAAGCGTAGGCTAAACCTCTCAAGTCTCTGGCTAGACCAATCAATGCTTTTTTTGCTTCTTCTGCGGCAAATAATGGCGTGTCTGCTGCTCTCATTAGTTGACCCAAGCTTTCAAGGGCACCTATAAAAATTAATAAAAAAAACACATAAATATGCATTAAAATTTTTGTAGAAAAAAATCAGTCAAAAATGAAAATGTACTGTTTTTTTAAATACCTGTAAGGGGCAGCATGAATGTATGGAACCTTTCCTCATCTTCTCCTAAGTCAACCATTAATAACCGACCAAGAGAAGTATAAAACATCGATCTGCACCGCATTTCTGTCACAGCCACACTATTACCCAAAAATGGAAAATGTTCACTCTGAAACATGAGTACATTCGAGTCAGAAATGATTGCTTCAAAAGAATAAATAATAATAACTAAAATTAATTAGCAAATAAGGTACCGTATGATTGTTTAACATAAACTGGACTTCCTCTAATTTAACGAGTTTTCGTACGCAAGTGTACCCAACTGATAAATCGTTTAGTAATTGTAAAGTTTTTGAAATTATTTGTTCACTTCTACCCCAATACTTTAAATTTGTTATTCTGCGAAAAATAAAATTTGCTTTATAAATTTTAATATAAATTTAATATTATTTAATTTAAAACTTTTGAACTTACATTTTTCTAATAAACACACTAAGAACCATAGCCTCATCACTCAAACCCAAAACATCAGATAGACGTCTATAAACTTTGGAATTTTTTTGTACTTGATCGCCAACATATATTTTTCGAAACTGTTCAAAGAAACTCAACATCGCCAGTTCAAGTTTTTCACAACCTCCTTGAGCAAGCCTAGAGTCTGTGAGGTTCATAAGTTGAAGAACTCTGCAAACCAGTTCTCCATCCATAGCATCATGCTCTTCATTACTATTAAATGATACTCTGCCTCCTATGGCACTACCTAAAAAAAAAAAAAAATAAATAAAAAATACATGTTATTTTTTGGCTCAATTTAGATAAAGACCTGTACAAAAATATATTTTACCTATGATATAAACAAGCCAAGTGAGCTGCCCTTCTTGTATGAGAATATCAATCTGCTGACTCGGCGAGGCACTTTGCGCCATCAATTCCTGGTAAGTTCTCGCTGCTTGATCGAAAAGCTGTACAAGCAGGGTGCAAGTTTTCTGATACTCGCACCGGCCGATGACGGACAACTGCTCGAGTTGCTGCTGCACCATTCCCAAATCGTCTAACGGATCCTCGAGTCCCTCCCTGACGACTACCGCCACGGATTCCAGTCTCGACGTTATGTAAGCGTTTGTTACTTCGGGAGTGTAAGTTTCCAGAAGATGAGGCTCGGTGGCTTTTACATAAGGTACTGAGGCCACCATACGCTGCCACAGACTCAAGAGATAGTGCACGCTGTTCGGGGCAAACTGCCACATTCTCAGACTTTGAACAGTAAACTTGGCAATCAATTGAATTGCCTCCGGATAGTTTTCAACCATCACCAGCTCACCTGAAGAAAAATGAATACGTCATCAAATGTGAATAGTTTTTTTTTCGAACTATAAATTTACTCACCGAGTTGATAATTGCTTTTGAGACGAGCCAAGAGTCTGCAAAATTCGTGGTAGTTTGCAGGATCGCTAAGTCCCTGAGGATTTTGTAATGTGTGTTTAACACCGTTAACCAGATGCGTTAAAAACTTAGCTCTCTCGTTATTTGAAAACAAACTACGCCTTACAGACGCTATTTGAACTAGACATGACAGAGCTAGAGAGGACAGAGTGTTTGGCAAACTGTGGTAGAGGTCAAAAAATAACTTTAAAGTTGCAAAATCGAGAAATGCGGTTCTCCAACTTGTTGGAATTTGTACAGTACAAAGATCATCTGAACTCTCGTCTGTCGAGGTGCCAATAAAGTCAAAAGTTAAACAGTTTTGAGCTAGCTTTAGAAGTTGAGTCATCAATCCATGCTGAAAGTATAAAACCATATTAACGAAAAAAATTTTATCGTCACAAAATTAGAGAAATTTTTTTGTAATTACCTGCGCCTCATCATTAAAATTTAAATTTTTACAGTTTTCACGGGCAGTACCTAATAATGAACATGATAATCTAAAGATTTCAAATAATTGTGTATCTCTGAAGCTACTGGCTATCTTGCGATGCTTTGTTAAGGATCTGTTAGCATCAGCTTCTGATATTTGGTTCATTTCACATGTTAACTGGGAAAGCAATTGCACCCCTATCATGCAGTGCTCAACTGATCCCTGTAAAAATAATTAAAATATGAAAATATATAAAAAATTTATTTAAATAAAGAAAAAAAAAAAAAATTCACCAACCTGAAGAAACTTGGAAACATCATTAACTACATTTCTAAAAACGAAATCTTCTTTGTCTGAGTCAAACCAACCAAGTTTAGTAATACGCGCAAACAGTGTAACAAGTGCTTGAATCACAAAATTAGCCAATTTTGGCTGTGTGGCTAAGTAATTTAAAATATAGTTTCCTAAAAAAGATAGAAATGATATTAAAAAGTTAAAAAACTTAATTTTCTATAAATACTTATGTTTGAATGATTAAAAAAAAACTACTCACTGATATCAAGTCTTTGCTGCAAACTTAACCCTTGAGCAGACCGTGATACTAATTTTGTGAGAGTGGTAGCAGCCAGTAACTGTGCATAAGCGGAATCTCCACGTTCCAAGAGCATCTGACATTTAGTTAAAGTATCTGGAGCATTCTGAAAGTTGACTAATGCTTTTTCAGCTTCAGCTCGATGCGCAGTGTCTTGAGACTCGTACAGCTGTTTGCACAGCAGCTCAAGCTGGCGCACTTCCTGCAGGGGGTCCATTTTTATCTGTCCTATTTAGCTGATGCTGATTCTTTTAACTACAAACTATGAATTTTTCATTGAACAGGTTTCATATGCTTTGCCAGGTTATAGATTTGCTAAAAGAACATAATTTTTAAATATAAAACTAATATTCAAGTCAAGTTAATGAGATAATTATTTTTTTAACTACAATGAGCATAGTATACCATTTGTTTACTGCTTTTATTTATGGTCATGACTCTTCTCTAGGAATTCCATTTGAAGAATCCTTCAATTTCTGAACCACCACCATCCAATCCCAAAGAATATACTTTTTAGAAAGTAAATAATTTTATGGTAACAAGTTTATTATCTAAAAATGATAAAGTTAACACTGGTAATGACCATGAGTAGAATAATTACTGCAGATGATTCATCAGTTTGAAAAAAAATTAATGTAAAAAATTTCTTCTAATCATCAGAGTAGAGTGATTACAACTGATTATTTAATAATTACAGCTAAACAATTGAAATAAAAAAATTTTTTTTAGTGAAGTTAAAAATTAAAATGAAAAAGATATTCCAGTTATGAAAAAACACAATGGCAAATTTGACTACCAACTCATTATAAAAATTAAAACAAATGTCAACAATCATCTTTCAAAGTAACATTCATTTCACCATAAGAATTGCAAATAAATATTATCATCACTTCAACACGTTTCCGATTAATAGTTTTCATTTAAAAAATCTCGAATTCTGCACTCTGATTAAAGTTTTACAAAGCAACTTCCAAATATAAATTTACCAGAGAATAAGCGAAATGGAAGTTCTCCCTCGGGAGGTGAAGCGGCCCGGGGAACACACATAAATTTACAACAGAACAGAGAAAATTATCTGACTCAACAGGCAAAAGATAAAATGACCGTATAAGTAATTTTTAAAATCAAGGTAACCCTCACGTGTAATATTTGTTCTTGTCGACGTTGTTCCTGATAAGTACGTTCAATTTCTTGGGGTAATATTGAAAATATCACATAGATTTTGAGGTTATGGTGAACTTTCGCACGTACGCCGTACGGATCGTAATCGTTCCCTTACTCGCGTTTATCGTCGGCACGAGTAAGCGCCAGTAAACATCAGGGTGGAGAGAGGGACCACCGGACCACCATCGGGATTCGGGAGTCGGGACTCGGGACTCCGGATTTTTTTGCCAGTACCGACAGGTGGCGCGTGTACTTTCAAAATGGCAGACATTCGCAAACTGGTATCGAGATTCGCTCACAGGACTAAGCTTTATGTTCAAGGCACACTTCTTCGACCAAGCAATAATTTCAGGTTGGTTTTGGCGATCAAATTCAGTCTGCTATAAGGTATAATCGTGTCACTCAAGGTAGGGCACTAAAAAGGGTCTTTAGGTGGAAAAAACCCTCTTTAGGTGCTCTACTCAAGGTCTAACGGGTCTAAGACAACATAATAATGGTTTTTGTAGTATTAATAAATGATTTAAAAAATAGAACTTGAATAAATATTTAGTGATCGTGCATACATAACTTTTTTTTGTTCATGTAAATCTTTAATTTTTTTACAGTGTTTATCAAATTATATTAACAATATCCACCTAATGCTACGATTAGATTTCTGTATATACAGGTATACACGCGCAGTGTACCTTAACCTCGCAATCATGCATATTTCACGTAAACGATTTTTATTTATTACTTAGAGTCTCCTAATGATTAATTAAAAAATACTAAAAAATTTTAATTAATTTGCTTTTATTTTCTAAAAAAATTTGATCAAAATCTGTGGGCTAGAAATAAAAATATTCTTAATAAACGTGAATTTCCCATAAGAGACTGTGCTAAATAAGTCAAAATTGAAATGTTAATTTCTTTCTTCTGAAGTTCCTAAGCGTCTTGAAATTTTAGCTAGCCACATCTTACATCGAAAATTGACTGTACGTACAATTTAATCAAAATCTGTGGGCTAGATCTATTTGGTCGGGAACCTCCTTAACCAATCTAATCAATTATAAAACGAAGACATTCGGACATGCTTCATCATTATAAAGAGGGATTCTTATTTTTCTATTTTTACGTTACAGGAATACACATTGTAATAAATTATTTTACTTTTTATTACTTTTTATTTATTTATTATTCCTTATTATTCTTAAAATCTGTTGTATTACGTAAAAAATATAGTTTTAGTAAAGTACTAATGGAATATCAAATTTTAATTTTATTTATTAAGTAATTATGTAATTATTTGCCCGCAGATTTCACTCGTGTGCAACAGTTTCATTTTGAATGAATCTTAATTTTATATTTTGGAAATTAAAATTCAGAAAAAAAAGTTGAGGATAAATTTTTATAAACAAAGTCTATTGGCATCTAGCGTGAGGGGAGGTAAATTGGGGGCGCTGTTGCACGTAAACAGCCGTATAAACAGTTAACAGCCTACAAAAATTTGGTGGCAACTTTTTGAACTAAAATTTTTACACGAGAATATGGGATTTTGCATGCAAGAGCCTACAATTTCCCCTCCTGCGAGATGCCAATAAATTTTAAAAAATTTTCTGAACCATGTGTGCGTGCAAAACACTGACAGTTACCTAAAATAAAAAATAAAATAAAGCAAGTATAAAATACAGTTTTTATATATTTCAAAATTAAAATTTTACAGCAAAACGTACAAGTAGAAGTCAAACGCATTAAAAATCATTAAATATATTTTTAAAACATAAAAAATGAATACAGTCTATTCGTTTACATTTACAATCATTCATTTTTTATAACTTTCGTTTTTTGAACACACTAACTCTCCGTCGATGAAACTTCTTCTCTATGACTTATGATCAAATTAAGACACTTTTCTTTCAAAAAGTCATTGTTCACTCTCTCGGCAATGATCAAAATGTCAACAGCGTTACCGACTGATAAGTCGCAAGAAATACGCGACCCACAAATGTTAACCAGGGAAGGAACCGAGTACTTACTGGCTGTCACGATAAACTTGAGCAACTCTTCCGTATCCTTCGTTTCCACCTTTCCATGGTACAAAAAAACGCAGCAGTTTTTCAAAAATAACCTGCTCGGTGTCCGAAATTTACACTATGGTCCTCATATTTTTTTCATTTATCATTTTGGAATCGAACATGTTTGTAAATACCTCGCTCTGCGATGAAATTATAATCTTATGACCGTGAAATTTTTTATCCCTAATTACAAAAATAACGTCGCTGTACTTTTTACTTTCCAATAATCGAGTAAAGTCTTCCAAAAGTGGATTTACAGTTTTACCCTCGTAATAAATGTCAAAAATCAAACTGAACGTGCAGTCGTTGGTCAGATCGATACGTATGTCGCGTCTTCGTAAGGCAAACAATCAGCGTTTATGAAAAATGTTTTGTCGCGTGCATTAGAAGACGAAAGGATAAACAAATTTCCATGAATGTTTTTTTCACAATTTTCAATTTTTATTTTATTTAATTTTAACTGGTAACGGTTACGTTGGAAAGGGACGTAAGATACTTCAAGGATCCACTCGTGTTTAAGCTCACGATCTGCAGTGAGTATGGTGATTGAGTCAACCGACTCGGTAGGCTTGGTCCCGTCGTAAAAAAGATCGTACCGAAATTTTGAGAATCTTATTCCATTGAATGGTTCTGCGTTCAGTACCAAGCTGGCATTTAATACCGAAATGTTTTGATGACTTTTCAAAGCTGTAAACACTCACTTTTAAACATACAATGTTAAACAGTTTTGTGTCGAACTTGTGCCACTGAGCTTTATCACTAATTTTATTAAAATAAATTGTTTTTGATCCGACAGAGAGCTACTATCTTGTTTATGACTTATGCTTTACAGCTAGACTCAACTCAAAATAAAACTGATCAGTACTCCAGAATAGCAGCTAACCCCAATTATCGCAAGAGGCGGGGCATTTTAGAGCTTTTCCGGCATGACTTTTTGAAATTAATTTTCGTTCATTAATTTTTAGTACATTAAAATCTGTCAAGCTCAATAAAATTGAACTTGATTGACCAAGAGGATTAACAAGGAAAGGGCCCATGGTCTGTTTTTAATCATCGTAAAAAAACAATTTAAAATATAATTTTCAGTAAGGATTCTTCACGAATTTCAATAAGTTATTCGTTTTAGTGCTTATTGCATTATTTCATGCTTACGAAAATATTTTTGACTTATTTAAATTCGGTGAAATTTTATCATCTGTGTGAATTTAACATTTATTTTTGAAAAATATCATCAAACAAATGGTTCTAGCACGACTATTAATAATTTTTTCTTTAAACCGAAAATATTTTTATTAGCAAGGGTTCACAAAAAAGGAAAAGCACATTTTATGTATATTAGTTATTATCACTTACTATTTTAATTTTATTTAAAACTCATTGAATTATCTTATACAAATTATTATTTTCAAAATAAAAAAGAATTAAATTCATTAATAATTAAAAAAAAATTTTTTTCATATGTTTATATATTTTAATATTTTTACCAATAATATTTTATTATTATATAAATATAATATTTTTATCATCTTATAATCTAACCGAGGGGCTGTATGTGCACTTGAGAATCATCAAAATAACCACAGATATAAATCAACTAAAACTAAACAGCCTCTCGGAACAATAGCATGTTACTCTACGATAGTGATATAATTTAAGGGTGATAATATAGTTAATTATTAGTTTGTTTCAATAAGTTTTTCAAAATTATCGACTTTAAGTTCTTCTTCCAATTTATCATCATGCTCCAAAACTCTAAACATGGTCGCCAAGGACGCAGCAACAACGATTTCGGACAAAACCTCGTACACTGCGACTTCTGAAGGGCCCAAAGAATCGAATATCATATGACTGTTTCTTCTTATTAAATCCATCCAAGTCTCAAAAGCTATCTGATAAATCTGTAAACGAACAAAAAATTATTTATATTTTTGTCAAAGCAAGATTCTAAGATAAAAATTATTCGAATAATTAACCATCATAGCTGTCAAAAAAAATGAACTGTTTTTGGATACGAGGTAAAAAGCTTTTTCTGCGGCACGGAAAAATGATAAACCTTGAGTGGCTACTAAGATAAGTGAAAAAGGTTCGATGTAATAAATGATAATAATGTTGCATAGAATTCGCGTGTAGTAATGTAAGATATTGAGTTTGTGAGTCATGTTTGCTCTTGGTCCAGCAAACGCAATTATAATTCCCATAATTGCTGGGATAAAGCTCATTGAAGCAAAAAAAATTGAAATCAGATGATACCTAAAAAATAAACATCACTTAGTTCGGTAAACAAGATGATTTTCTTTTTCAACTAATTAATATCCATTACTGTGAAATTATAAAATTTATTATACCTGACAACAATTTTGATGCTTTGGATCAAAATATTAATGCATGCACCTTTTTTTGTTTCCATCCAGTGCCAAGTTGTAACAGTTTGTCCGATAACCATTATTAAAAAATATGAAATGAATCTTAGACCAACAATTATTCCATATGATGGCAAATTTAAAGTCAGTTTTTTAAATTCAAAAATCGATATTACGCAATGGATTGTGAGAAATTTCAGTAATATCACACATAATGTGAATAAAACTATGGATGGAAGATCCAGAACTGGTCTACAAAAAAAAAAAAAAAAAAAAAACAATTTTATCTACTTTGCATAAACTTACATTGAGTAAAAAGTTTAATATTTTTACCTGGTTGAATGTTTTATAAACCAAACAATAGTGTTCACTTTAACATGATAAATGTTAAACAACACTACTAAAGAATTCAGAGTACAGAACGAAAAAAATATACGAAAAATCAAATCTACTTGTTCTTTAGATATTCCTCCTCCTAAATCTGGATTCAGTGGGAGCGGGACGCCAAAAAAAAGAATTAAGCTGAACACTGCTACTGCCAATGCCAATCCAATTATACAAAAGTATACCCAAACTTTTGGAAAATCGTCGAAAGATGTGAAAATGAAAAATGAACAGAAAAAAAATAGAACTATAGCGAGCGGAAAATATTTTGATCTGGAACTAAAAAAAAAAACAAATTTGATCGTAAAATTATATCAAGAAAAATTATTTTTATTTTTTACCTGTGATTGTCATTATTTAACATATACATTAAAAGATCTTGATCAAATATTATTGATGATAAATTAAGCTGATTTTCTCCATCATTTTTCTTAACTTCCTCGTGTCTTTCATCAGTAGAATATTTTAAATTCGTTCGTTCCAGTCCCTGTAAACATTAATCATAATTATTATTTTTTTTTTTTAATTTTAACTTCGGTATCGTTCTGCTTCAGAAAAATGTGAAATATTCAACAAAAATTCGTTAGAATTACAAAATTTTATCGAAAATCTTTTTTAAAAAGACGCTAGTTTGCTTTTATTATTATTACTATAAGTATTGATTAAAATTTTTACCGGATAAAATGATGGAGGAGGTAAAGGGAATCTTTCCAATTTAAAATTCGTTCGTTCCAATCCCTGCAAACGTGAATCGTAGTTATTTTTTTCAAAAATGTTAACTTCGGTATCGAAAGTCTTTTTTAAAAAGACGCTAGTTTGCTTTTATTATTATTACTATATTACTACTATAACATAGTAATACTATATTATCACTATAAGTATTAACTAAAATTTTTACCTCATAAAATGATGGAGGAGGATCATCATTATCATGGAGTAAATTCAATTCAAATGTATTTCTTCCTGACATAGGAATATTATTTCCTTCACTATTCATTGATCCCCAAGAGTCAGAAGATCGCCTTTGTCTAAAGTTTTTGTCATCAACTAGCACGCCATTAACGTCTAAAAATTCAGTATGTCATTAATTATATTAAAACTAATGAAATATAAAAAATTGAAAAAAGTTTTTACCTTGTGAACCTTTGGAACAAGAATAAAATACAAATAATCCAATAGCAACATATGCAACGAGCAATACAACGTCAGTCACGCGTCTATTTCGATCTAGAGGACTTTTGTCGTAGCGTTCTGTATTAACATAAAATAATTAAAACATGGTATTTATAATAAATAAGTTTTTTTCTCTCTATCATATTGTAATTACCACTGCAATGATTTTGCGAATCCATTTTTAATGATTTTTTTCAAATTATAGATGCCAAATTAATTGGGTCTAGAACATAAAACGTATATCGAACTTATTTAAACTCGGTTTGAAGCTAAAAATTATTACTTGAACTAGATGAAAACTTTTTTACTTTTTAGCGAAGTCGCGGTATTTATTCTTTTATCTAAGAATGATAAAATTTAAAAAATAACAAAAAAATGTACAGTTCACTTTGTGTACAAAATAAATGATTTGAGTTTAATAAAAGTTACAGACACTGATTTGAGTAGCCAAAACTTTTTTATGCAACAGTCTAGTTTCAATAAATAGAATAGCCCACAACGTTGAAAATTATAACGTCACAGTAAAGGAGTTTTCAAGAAATTGACAAAAAATATATTTATTTTTGAAATTCATAGTATATGCATGCGTTTGAATGTTTGAATGTCTAAATTCTTTAAAAAGTTTTTTGATTCTTATAAGACCTATAAAAAATTTGAACAACTTCGAATTTTATTTTTCTTTTAAAACAGTTTACAAAATTTATATTAGATAAGAGACCGTGTTTTATAGTTCTTAAAGTTAACAAAAAGTATTTAAAAAAATGAGTCTATGTACTTTTATTGTAACATTTTATCAAAATGACTTAAAAACGAATTTTTAAAGCAAGATCTCAACTTACAGAATTTCTTTGTCAATCACAGTATTCAATTTTCATACCCAACAAATGAAGAAATAAATATTCAATATTCAAGCAATACGTCCGATATCAACCAGACCTCGTTGAAAACTGAGGGCTGTATAAAAAATATACCATTCGCATACCATCAGTCCGCACACATTCGCACACTGTCAGTACTCACTCGGATTTCTTTGAAAATCGCGTCATCGTGGTTTAAGTTACAGTTTCATTCTGATATCGCATCGCTTTAAACTCACTCATAAGATGCATAACTCTTCAGTACAATATTTTTTAAATCAAAAATTTGTGCAAAATTTCGCCTAAAATATAGTTTAAAAACGAAATTTCAGTAAAATAAAGATTGCTCGAAAAGAAAAAATGAAGAAATTCAATTCTTAAAGAGTACAATGCTTCCGTTGAATGTCAGGACCACGAAAACCGCACGCTGACACTTTTAAAGGATTTCGCTTACATGCGTTATACATGCAAGTGGCGTGTGCTTCTCGTTTAATGCGAGTCGGGAAAAGTACTCGAGACAACGAAGCGAGCCAGCTGTCATCAAATATAATTATTCAGGACCAAATTTGCTACTGTAAAAATAGTGTTACAAGGCCATAAGAAATTCACGAGTTTTCAAAGCCAAAAGTATCAAGGTGATCGAGGACTAAGCTCGGTTTCCAGAAAATTATAATTGCAAAGTCTATTAAAATTGTAAGAAAGTTTCAGTGTAGAGTATTCCTTGAAATTATCAATCACGAGTTAGATAACCCGGACGATATGTTTAATTTCTACAATACTGATACATAATTTCAAATAAACATTTTTTTTTGTTTCGTACTATCTTCACGTCACATCGCTGAAAACAAAAAAAAATCTTTCATAGTTGGAAAACGTATTCAAGCTTTGGAAAAAAAAAAAAATTCTTATATTGTTGCTACTGTTTACTTTCAACGCATATAAATCGAGAAAAGTTTTACGAGCTTCACATGTCACTTTCAGAATTTTTCTACCTCTTGCATGCTTAACGATTTGCAAAAGCTCGGTTTAGCCGTCGCGGATCCTCCAACTTGCTTGAAGTGGCTTTAAACGTCAGAACTTTTACAAAAAATATTATCTCCACTCAAATTTTATCAACCCCCGTAAATTTCTCTAACATATTGTCCATTTAACGCCAGTAAAGGTAGATAATTTTTAATTTGTTATTGATTCATTTTTTCTGTAATAAAATTTGATACCAGAAATTTTTTTCA
The DNA here is from genome assembly GCA_038277355.1 of Encarsia formosa. Lineage (NCBI taxonomy): Eukaryota > Metazoa > Arthropoda > Insecta > Hymenoptera > Aphelinidae > Encarsia > Encarsia formosa. The sequence goes on along the minus strand of CM076188.1, from coordinate 3,267,873 downwards.
TATTTGATAAAAGTAACATGAATAATTTGTCTCATTTTCTGTATAATTAGTGCAAGTACTTCTGCATTATCCATAATACTATTTAGTTTTTTTTTTATAATTAAGGAAATAATATAAGTATTAATAAAATCGGATTAAAGACACTGCCGGGTGAAGTAAGAACTAAAATTTTTTAAATACTGGTTTAAAACTCAAACAGTAAAGAGTATTATGAAAAATGCAGAGATACTTGAACTAGATCTACAAAAATTAAAACTTTCTGCAGAGTTCAGTTTATCAACATTTTTCCTTAAAAAAACGAATAATAATACGGTGTTTGAAAAATGTCTGAAAATAGTATTCCGAGAATAATTAAAATTTTGCAGGACTGTTCATATTATATTTATCAAGTGCAAAATCTCTGCTTATTTTTTACTTTTTTACATCTGAATATATGAAAAAAAATAAAAAAACAAAAAAATCATCTAAATTCGCTGGCCCTTAATTCCACGTAATTACGTAAAAACTCTAGCGTCCCGGAAACTTCCTAATTTCAAAAAACTCGTGTGCGAAAAAAAAGGGGGAGGGGGGGGGGTCAGCAGATGCTGCCGCGAAAAAAGAAAGCAAAATATGGATAAAACGAGATGCCACGTAGACGTTAACGCTCGCTCGGGACTTTTACGGCTCTACGCGCGCATTATTACAGCCTGTGTCGCTCAAGGTGAAAATTTAATTAAACCCCCCCCCCCCCCGTACACGTTTACGGGGCGAAAACTAGTTCGATTCGGTGTTTTCGGTGCTCTTTTTTTTACCAGGGGTACACAAAATGAGTCTATTTTCAATTTCTGCGCTTTTTTATCTAGTTACGATGGGAAAACGCTGTTTTCGTACTACCTCCAGGTTAGAGTTTTTTGTTTTTTTTTTTTTTTTTTGTTTGCTCGATAAATATTTTCCTCCGTGCGAAGCTCCTTTTTTTTTCAAATCAATCGCGTGTTTGTTTTCATTCGAAAGCGTAGTGAGCTCGGGATGTGCGTCAGTGTAAATGTGTTACTTTTTTTATTACTGCGATTCTGAAAGTGAAATTAAAAGTTTTTACGGTTCGAAATAAACAAGCTATGTTTTACGTGTACCACGGATGTTGATCAATGAGTTTTGGATTTTTATTAATTACACCTGACATCGCGAAGTAAAATTTAATTACTTTTTAAGTAGCTTACATTCGTTATTTATTTTAATTATCCTCGAAGCGATTAATCATGTTCAGAACACATATTCGATGTACGTACAGGAGTGTGTCGTGTTACCAAGCTTCAATATTTAAATTACAAAATAATTCCAAATTTAATTTCGCTCTGACCTTTTCTAAAAATACATACTAATTAAACTAAATTTTGTTTTTTGTACTACTTATCAGAATTATTTTATAAGTTACCCCCTTAACTTTTAACTTAAATTTAGTATCGATGGTTTCAGCGGAGAAAAATCTTAGGCCAAAATTTGCCACGAGTAAAATTACAATAAGGCGACTTTTAGTTACTAATATGTCTCTAAATCACTTTATTCGTGATTTTAGCTTGCGGAAAAAAATTTTAAAATGATCTTTGCTACCATACCGTTGATAATTATAATTAAAAAAAATTTTTCGACACATCAGCCTAGAATAAAATGACTCCTTGCATTTTTTATAAGCTGAAAACTTGGTGTCATTTTATTCGCGGCTGATGTGTCGACAAAAATTTTTTTTTATTATAATATATATCAAAGAACTGATAGCAAAGCTCATACTTTTCTTCAACCCACAAAACTTAAAATAATAAATAAAGTTTTTCAGCCTTGAAAAGGTTCTCTTAATAAAGCTTGATAGTAAAATTCGTTCGTTAGAACACAATTAATTTATTTAAACATAAATTTTTGTTTGAAATTTTTTTTTCCATTTGTCATGCTGCGCAGATTTGAATGAAAATATCCGAGTAATTAACTCATAAAAAACAGGAAACGACGAGAAAAAAAAAGTCCGGTTGCAGGGTGCCAAGGATCAAATCCGTGCATCGACCGGGCGAGCTCGAAGCGCCAAGCTGACGCGTCGTCGAGGCGCCGCCACCCTTCTGTTTTCTAGTTCCATGCCAAAAGTTTGACCTCGAAAATTTCAATCCCTCGTTTTCGACTCTTGGCATCATGAGGCCGAAGATAAGCGAGCTTCGAGACCAATATTTACCGAGCTCCATCTTATTTATTTGAAAAGCTTTATTGCCTTTTTTTACTGGTGATTGAGGGATTGAGTAATCAAGGGTCAGATTTACTTTGAAAAAAATATATACGTGTACTGGTTTTAAGTAATAAGTTCTGAACAATTATATTGTAAATTTTCTTAATATTACCGAGATTTATTTGAATAATGTTGGGATAAAAATAATTGAAATTTCGTAAAGGTACTATCTGAGTCGAAAACTGACGATGAAAATTTATACCGTTCGGGTCATAAAATTTATACGAGTGCTATACAGCCCACAAGCCGTATAACATAATCGTACTTTAGATATTCCGTCGTATTTCATACAGAAGCTTTTAATAAGATCGTATTTCAAAATTTTTTTTCTTCATACAATATCATCCTTATCACAATACGACAATAAACTGCAGTCGTAAATAAATTCTATAAATCCTTGAAAGTCACCTTTTTACGAACAAAACATCATTGGATTAAGGAAAGTAAATTTTAGTTTTTTAGGTTATTTTAGTTTTGAGGAGCTTTCTGGAAACCTTGCCAAAAACCTTTTTCTTGGACCCCCGTTGGGTGGACCTCGACCACCCTGGAGAAATGAAACTCTTGCAAGATCAACCCTGGACGGCTCCAATGAGTTTTTCTGGTTTGTTTTGACATAAAAACAAGCCTGAGATACTCAGAGGAGCCTTCTGGAGAACTTGCAAAAAACCTTTTTCTTGGACTCCCGTTGGGTGGACCTCGACCACCCTGGAGAAACGAAACTTTTGCAAAATCGGCCCCGGACGGCTCCAATGAGTTTTGCTGGTTTGTTTTGACACAAAAACAAGCCTCAGATACTCAGAGGAGCTTTCTGGAGACCTTGCAAAAAACCTTTTTCTTGGACCCCCGTTGGGTGGACCTTGACCACCCTGGAGAAATGAAACTTTTGCAAGGTCGGCCCCGGACGGCTCCAATGAGTTTTTCTGGTTTGTTTTGACATAAAAACAAGCCTGAGATACTCAGAGGAGCTTTCTGGAGACCTTGCAAAAACCTTTTTCTTGGACCCCCTGTTGGGTGAACCTCAACCACCCTGGAGATATGAAACTTTTGCAAGGTCGGCCCTGGACGGCTCCAATGAGTTTCTCTGGTTTGTTTTGACATAAAAACAAGCCTGAGATACTTAGAGGAGCTTTCTGGACACCTTGCAAAAAACCTTTTTCTTGGACCCCTTGTTGGGTGAACCTCAACCACCCTGGAGAAATGAAACTTTCGCAAAGTCGGCCTCGGACTGTTCCAATGAGTTTTTCTGGTCCGTTTTGACATAAAAACAAGCCTGAGATACTCAGAGGAGCTTTCTGGAGATTTTGCAAAAAATAAAGCTATATTATTTGCTGAAATTAATGATTAATCAATGAAAAAAATATTGAAGAAATTTTAGATTAATTTATTTAAAAAAATTTATAGTACTATTTTTTGAACAAATATAAAGAAACAAATCATATTTTTAATGTTAAACATTAATATTAATCCATAATTACTAGATATAAATTCTATTTATTTAGCTCCGTAGCTTGTAATAATAATTTTCATTTTTTAAACTTATGAATTAATATAAATGTTTAACATTCAAAATATAATTTGTTTTTTCATATTTGTTCAAAAAATAGTACAATAGTACTATAAATTTTTTTAAATAAATTAATCTAAAATTTCTTCAATATTTTTTTCATTGATAAATCATTAGTTTCAGCAAATAATATTGCCTTACAGCTACAAATTTTTTACAAACAAGACTTTATCACGTCGTTACCTTTTTGAAATTATTTAAAAATTGAGAAAAATTCTTTGGTTAATTTGATTAATTACAACATATTTTTATATTTTTAAATATCATTTCATTACATAATCACAGTTAAATTTTCTTTTTTAACCTAATTTAATTGATTAATTTTTTTTTTTTAATTGTGCCATATATCGTTTTTTACTTGACGTATTTTACTCCTTACCTTAATCTATGTTAACCCTTTTCTTAAGGTGGTTTTCTACCAAATGCATGACAATAGAGAATCAGCTCAAATTTTCTGGAGGTGTTTATCAGATATTAATAAACATTTCTACGAAGTCTGATCAAAATTGACCATATAGTTTAAAAGTTACAACAAGTTAAAGATTGAATTTTTTTCAGTACGCGTATGACCGCTACGCTGAAAAAGTGTACTAAATTATTGATGGTTGTCTTCTTACAATAGAGATCTTTTAGGAAAACCACATACATATAGTTTTACTATCGAAGAATTCATTTCTTGAAACTGCAAAAAATTGACCTTTTACAAATTTTACGATGATTTTACAAAAATAATTTTCACGTGAATAACCTCCAAAACTGCGGTATTCAAAGGTGAGGTTAAAAGTTAAAAAAAATGTTTTGTTACGATTGTCAATGTTTTTTTGGTAGAAAATAATTTCAGAAGCCATAAAAAGTTAAAAAATAAATTTTAATAACCAATTGTTAGTAATTTGGTGAAATAATTTTTTTTTAGTCTTGAACTTGACTAGCTCTGGTAGAAAACCACCTTAATACGCTACGCTACACTACCTTAGATATAGAATTCCACCCCTGGAGACCTTGTATCCTCAATCCAAATCATCATATTTACAAAATGATGGTCGAATAAACAGAAAATGAAACAAGTTGTAAATACTTTTTCAAATGGGCATAATTAAAGACGTCCCAGCTGCGTCTGTATGATCGGATTACTGGGTAAAAACTTTGCGCAAAAAACCGTTGTATGAAGTACTTTATTGGTTTTATTAAGCCTAATCAAAATATGAAAAAAAAACCAATATATCGATAGGTTTATATAATCCTAACTAATTAGGCTTTTAGGCTTTTAATTATCTTCATAAATTTTTGCAAAAGATAAACAAGTATTTTTTTTTTTCTTCTTTTCAAAAGTAGTTCCCAAAAAATGACTCTATTTTTCAAATCTTATAATACTGTATAATATAAAATAATAACTATAAAAGAATATTCATCTTACAAGAATCACTGGTTATTTTCTACTTGAGAAACTTTATAAAATGGAACTTTGTTTTGGAAATTGGAACTTTGGAAGAAGTTCTTAAATTCATCAGTTTTTTCATGAATCTCCAATATAAATTAACAACTTATTTTCATCAATTTACAAACCCAATTCTCTCAATAAAGTGTTATTTATTGTAAAGTATAATATTTCATCTTGGTAATTTGCAAAATTGAACAACGTATCCACTCAACTCGTAGATTCAAACTAAAAAACCCATTGAAAGTTCAAATAAAAAAAAGAACCCAGACATTAGGATACCTGTTAATTCCTTGGTACGTGACGGGTGTTCAAAAGCGTTACCGATAGCAAGTAATATTTCAATCCGCTTCTCGCTCTGCTCAATCCCGGATCGCAAGAAAAAAAAGCAAAAAAGGGTCCGTACGCGCACCGTGTATATGGAAATGGAAGAACGAACAGGGTTTGACCCGGATTACTCAAAATTTATTTTTCCCGCGGGGCGATAGATTTTACTTACGTGACCGGGACCGCAGCACTGACCGCAAAATCGATAATCTGTTATTGGAAGTTTTGGTCAACGAAAAAGTTTTATTGCCCCGCGCGCGCTCCGGTTTGAAATGTTACGGTAGCCCGGCGTCCCGTGTAATGCGGCTTGTGTATCTTCAATTGATTTACACGTCAGACTAGGCTGATTTTTTTTTTTTTTTTTGTAAGGTATAAATATATTTTTGAGCGCTTTTTTGAAAAAAATAGTAAATTCGAATGATCTTTGTACCGTGAAAACTAGTTGAAAGAATGGTATTTTTAGTTGTTACAAGGTCTGATTGAAAAACGTACCAGTGTCATGGAGAATTTTTTTTTTCATTTTTATTTATAGGCTGAAAGTATGGCTGGTTTTTGTAAAAATGATTAAATAAAGTGAGCTCACCAAGCTGTAATGTTTTTTGTTAAAAAAAGAAAAAAAAAACTGACGGTTTAATTGTTTCTAGGAAGAGAAGAAATTTTCACTTTATACTTTGGATCTCAAAAGTGCTGAAATTCGTTTCCTCGGTTTTTGTTATAAAACTCTAAAGAAATGTTAATGAAAGAGATGGGTCATTAAATGTTCTTTAAAGATCCAACAGATGGTAATTAATTTTCATTATTAATTAACTAAAATTTAAGATTAATTGATTTTTTGAAATAAATTTATTCTAATGGAGAAGTTAAAAAGAAAAAAATAAAAAAAAGTTTCAACAATAGATTTTTGAAAAGAAGGTTGTAATTATCGACCTTAGAGTTTGAAAAACAAACGCCAAATCGAGGGTTTCTAAATTCTAACGACAAGGGTTTCTCCTTTCAACATTCGGGGTTTCAACTTCAAAGTTGAGTTTGAAATTCAACTGAAACTCACCAAGTTTTCGAATTCCCAGTCCTGAATGACAATTTTCTCGTGAATCGTCATGATTAATCCTATTGATTTTCCACTTACGCGTTGTACATAACTCATTTATGGTTCTTTCATTTGCAATTTTCCAACTCTCAGAATTTAATTTTGACATTAACAAATTTTGACGTTTCATAAAAATTATACAAACAATATTGTCTATAACAATTACATTATATAATTTTTGAGTTTTTACAAAAAAAAAAAAAAAAATTTCGAATTTATTCTTTACAGTAACCAACAGACTGTACTCGAGTGTTGTTTCCGAAAGCAATTTTAAAATTTCCCAAGCAATTTCAATTTTCAAAAAAATAAAATAAAATTTTTTTCTCTTTTCATCGTAAACATTTTCTGTTTACGTAGGTGAATGAAAAACGTTTCGACATTTGAAACAGTACTTTAAAAAAAAAAAGTTACAAACATCGGTGACTAATACGCACTCCGGAAACACAAAAAAAAGTAATAGCTGAAATCAATCTAAATTTCCCTAGAAAATGATTAAACTCTGCTGAGGTGGGCCAAGGGTGATAAGAGAAAAGGCATAAAATCTCATCTGCGAGCCAGGACGGAGATGAATCCTCACTCTATTAATGGCTTCTCTCTCTCTCTCTCTCTCTCTTATAACTATTATTTTCCAGGGCGACCTTTCTCTTTATTTTTCTTCCTTTATTTTTTTTTCCTCGGGGGGGCTCAGCCGTGATTCATTCTTACTTCTTCTTCTTCTTCTTCTTTGGAGCCGCTCGCTCTTCGACTCTTTGCATTATCATCGCCGCGGCTCGCTGACGTCTCTGTGTGTTTACCTCCTCCACCGCGAGAGAAGAGGAACTTTTCAGTTTATACTTTGAATTTCAAAAGTGCAGAAATTCGCGCGCTACTTTTTCCTACCTCCCCAACCCCGGTTTTGTTCTTTCCATCCGCACGCGCGTATTGAAATGGTAATATTTCAGGTTTTATATTTCGAAGGTATATTTCTTACGCCGCGTGCTGATTATTGATTTCAATTTGACGGAAATGAAAAATTTTTTTTTCGTCGCGTATAACGCTTTGTTTTGGAAAATTTAAAATTAAAGTTTTTGGTAAAACTGATGTGGGTTATGAAGTGTAATTAATAGTTATGGAGCAAGAAATTTATGATTGAAAATTGCATTACCCAACGTGTGGTGAAAATTCGAGCTTTGAATAATGATAATTGTCAAATTCTTTTTTAATTTATTATCCAATTAGAATATTTTAGGTTAATTATACATCAAATTCAGAGCTTTCATGGAAAAATATAATCGTCTTGATAAATAGAGAATCAAATGCAGATATATCTTTCTTTTTGTGTATATTTATTGGTTTATATACAAAAAGAAAAAGTTTTTGTATAAATTTTTTTTTTTTTTTTTTTTTTTTTTTTTTTTTCAAGCCAAAAAGTCGATAGCACTTAAGATACTAAAATCCATAAGAATTTTCAAAGTCAATTCAAGAAACGCCTAGCCTATAAAATAGACTGGGGTTACATATCCACATATATAGGTCACTGTTTCATTGAATGGGGTCTCAAAAATCCTTATGGACTTCAGCATGTAAAGTGGTACTTAAATTTCGTGTACTCATAACTGTGGTTTCTACCTTAGTTTTTATTAAACTCCTTGGATTTGACTTCAGCTACATTATTAAGCATACCTATATATCAACCGTTTCGCTAAAAAACCATCATCGCACGATAATCCGCGCGCACTCAAAAACCACAATCCCCACCAAAAATGACTCATCCACCCCCCCGGTAAATATTTATCGCCCCTGGCATCACCTGTTGCAAGCTCCCAACAATATCTCCCCCAAAAAAAAGCTCGATAATCCAGTGGCGCTCTCTTAAAAAAAAAAGCACCCTCGAAGAAAGGAGTATTTCGAAGGTATGCAGACCTGCCGGCGGCGTCCGCGGTGGGGTTAATAACTCCATTGAAGACGCAGCTGGGGGGGTGGGGGTGGTCCATCCCGGCAATTTCCTTCCTTCTCCGCTCCCTTTGTAAGTCCGCGCCCGGCTCACTCGCGCATCATCCCCCGCCCGCCCGACCCCAGAGCGTCGGCTGCTTCTGCTCAGCTGGCTGCTGCGGCCTCAGTTGGTCGCGCGCCCTCCGACGACGCGGAGGGTGTTTTTCTACCTCTCCACCCCACGTCGCGTGTGACTCTCTCTCTCTCTGGCTATCACGTGCGGCCGAACGGGTTAACGCCCCAGGTGAGATTTTTTTCTTTTTTTCGTTACTCGGAGATTGAGGGATGCTGAGAGATTGGTTTGGGTACTGAGTTTTGTTTTATTGAGGTGGATGATGACTTTGTATTGGTGAGCAGGCTTTACTTTTTGTTTAAAGATATTTAAAGAGAACGAGTCTGCTCTTAAGGTTACTCTTAATTTACTCTACGTAAATTATAGTTTCATTTTGAATTTATACGATTTCGTTTTTTATTAAAACTATGATAGTAAACATACAGCAGAAATGATATCATTATTTATGAAAATTAGAACGGTAAACATACTTTCAATGTTATTGTATGAAACTAAAATGTACAGTAATCTGATGAGGCAGCTTGTTCCCTCAAAACTTTGTTATACATAACAATAAACAATTTACAAACTACAAATTTAATATTATCAATATAAACTCAGCATCCATTGAAATTTAAAAATCTACTAGGTAATACTAAGTTGATTTAGATAGATAAGAATTTGAATTGAATTCATTGAGTGTATTTGCTGTAATTTATACCAGTACTTCATTGATCGCTAATGAGAAATTTAATTACGGATTACAAATTATATGTGTGATAGATGTGAATAATATGATGCTGTGAACGTTCACTAACGAGTGCGGAATAATTCTTGAACTTTTCAAACTCTCATTTCTCTCGTTACATTATATTTTCACTGATTATTGAACTGTAAAATCCAGTTACAGAAAGTTTTAAAATATGGATTAATTTGGATAATTATTGAAATATGATATTGAGGTCTCGAGGGGTTCGTAAAAATTTTTATTTTAACTTTTACGAGTTTAATGTTTGATTTATTTAAAAATTGTAATTGACGAGCGTTTTGTGTAGTTGTAATTTAATTAAATGTCTTTTTTAACGTTGTAACATCTTTGATTCAAGTTTGAAAGAAAAAGTTGACGGAGCAGTAACTCTTTATGTAAGTCTTCGCTTTTTAAAAGACTTTTAATTAATATTTTATTGGAAACTTTTCATTTTATTCTCATATTTATATTGCTTATGTGAATTATGATTACTTTCGTACAAGATTTTAGTTAAATAAAATGTAACATTAGTGATGTTTTTACTATGCTGAAACATGATTTTTTTTTAGAATTATACAATGAATTCAGCATTCAGAAACGGTACTAAATTCGTGAATTGCGATAATTAAATAATTTATTTAACTCAAGTGATACTTAAAAAACAATCTTCAACGATATGACTTTCGAGTTCGTGTCAAAGCTACCATTCATGAGTAAGTCTCGACTCGGGTCTCGAGATAGCTGGTTGTTCGTCTGAAACGATGATTTATTTATAACGGCACGTGATGGATTTATTAAATATAAAAAAAAACCCGATGAGTAGTTTATTAATAAACTTGTTTACGTAAATAAAAAAAACATGCTACTGGTTAACAACAATCTGTTGGAAATATATATAGTCTTTCTTTAACATTGCACCAACCGCACTATTTATTAAAGCTATCAAAGTAACTTTGCAAACTAACAACTTTGGCATTATTTTCCATCCTGTTTTGTCGTCAATTCAACGTGCCAAAACTTCGCTGAAGTTTATTGAATATTTGAAAAACTTTGTTTAAATTGTAAATTCACAATCGATTATCCTGCCAAGCCCCCGGTAACAGGTCAAATACCTTTGATTCGATTACTGTAAACCCGGAATAACTTCTTCGCTAAAATTAAATTGAATTTCCATTCGGAACGTCGTTGTTATTCCGATGCAACCTTGTTTATTCCTTATTCATGGATTTCAAAATTTCGAATCCCACGAAAAAAAAAGTTGGTCATTTTTTTGTCAAGCTATATATTTCTTCGATCAGGGGGTTGCACTTTCAACATAATTTTTTTTATCAAACTCATCAATCTCAATTAAGAAAAGGCGTTGCATAAGTATCAAGCGTCATCGTGGAACTGAGATTTTTCATCCAGCTACCATACCCAATTTATCCGGAGGTCAAGAAAAGATGAAAAATGAATCTGGAAATCATTGTTTGACAGAGATTGAACGCTGAGGTTTCGTAAAGGTAAATAGCGAGCCCCCCAAGATAAATGAGTCTTAGCTCATGAATTCAAAATAAACCCAGCTACTCACCTACGTGCATGCACCTTGTAATCGACTTATCGTGAGTAAGCACAAAAAATCTCCTCAATAATATCCCTCCTCCCCCACATAGTAATTCAACAATATAAACTAAAGTATCATCCGAAAGCTTCCCAACAACAACATCAGTGTAAATCGATAGTATTTTTGGATACGCATTTCGACGGCCAGTGTAAAGAAAAACTTTAGACTGAAATTAGCCGCGAATAAAGTAACAACGAAGGTACTTTTGGCCAGTAAAATGTCTTCCAAGGACTTTATTTGTCATTTTAGCTTTTGCAGATTGTAGAAAATATCTTTGCTATCATAGTTAAGATTTCATAAAAAAAAAAAAAAAAATTTCTTCTCCTAACTAGCCGCGAATAAAATGATTCTAAGTTTTCAGCTAATAAAAATCGCGAGTCATTTTATTCGTGGCTGGTGTGCCGAAAATTTTTTTTTATTACAATGTATCAATGGTATGGCAGAAAAGGTCATTTTCTACCAATCTGAAAAACTAAAATAATATTATAGGATAAAAGTACTTCCATTGTAACTTTATTCGCGGCAAATTTTGATCCAAGGTTTTTCTTAGGGCAGTCGACTTGTGAATTTGTTGTAAATCAGAGGTGGCTCAACTCGTCAATTAACAGTTATCCCCTCGAGGGTGGTGAATACTGAATATACACAGTCCCTCAAGAAAATTTGAAAGGCCCCCCTTGCGCGATTAGAAATTCCCAGTAAAGCCCCCATAAATAATTCCCGTCGCAATCCATCGTAAAGCCCGAGCGAGTAAATGACGTACTGCAGGCCGCGTTTTAAGGCTGGTCAGCGCCTGCACATACACAGATATAGGTCAAATCCCTGAATTGAAGCTTTGATCCGTTCGTGTTTTCTCCTCCTTCTTCTTCCTTCTTTTCTCTTACCCCTCGTACTCCGGGGGGAAATCGGATAATCGCGGGAGCAAATTCGGGGGGGGGGGGGGCGAGCGAGCATCAAGGGCTGCATTCAAATGGGGGTGAATAATTTGCATAAATTTATCCGGTGCTACTCCACCTTATCGTTTAAATGAAATTGAACGTGAAGCGGCTCTCAGCGAAGTCTGTAATCTTCGACGAGACGAGTCCCCGAACAAGAAGAAAGAGGATTAAACACTTTAAAACCGTGAGTGACTGTCTCTCTTTCTTTCTTTTTTTTTTTTTCTTTGTACTGTAATTTTCACCTGTAATTTCCGAGCTCGACGAATTAACGTAATTGACCCCGGGGATAATTAATTAGGCGATGTGACCTCTTTTTTGAGCTTGAGATTAATCAAAAAACCAAATTTTTAATTCGTGGAAACGTGGATTGCAAAGAGTGAAATTATTTTTAATGTACTGTGTTTCTTTTTTTTACGGCTTCAAAAATTCAAACGAGAATCGAACAAAAAATTCATAAGTATGGAAGCTCCAGGTAAATTCATTCGAGCAAAATGAGCTTTTTAATTAGAAAAGGGCAAAAAAAGTTGCTACTTTGGTAGGAATTTTTTATGAGTATAAAAAACTTGAAAATAATTTAGTATTTATTATTTATAAGTTTTTGTAAAAACTGTTTATACATAAATAAGTCAGTAATTTATTGTCAAAACTTGTCTAAAAATTAGAGCTAAATTTTATAATATTTTGATTAGAAGTTTGAATAATTTTGAAAGACATAAAAAACTAATTAGCACTCGATTCTATCATGCAGACAGGTAATCAACATTTATTTCCATTACTTTTACAATTTAAAAATTTGGTCCCTTTCATTAACCAAAATCAAAATTTCGCATCGAGAATTCGAATCGTCGAGTCACGCTGCAGGGCTGAACTCGTTTCAATACTTAACGCCGTATAAATGAGCATTGATCTCGGACTAAAATGCGGTTCATTACTACTATTTTATGCATGGACTCGAGAACTGTAAATGTTGATGGCCAGGTGTTAAACAAGAAAGTCCTATCAAAATTTACGACTACCGGTCCCCCCCCCCCCCCCCCCCGCGCGCGAAAGTGGAGCACTTCTTTTTACCCTTCGCGAATCGAATGGCTCGATTACGAACCCTTTTTTTTTATTCTCTCTTACACCTCGAACGAGGTTACTCAATTTTTCCATTGTGCGTAACCGTCGCGCCGAAATTAAACTTGAGTCACAATTAACCAAAGTGTGATTTAGTGCTCTTGGTGTACCGAGTTAGCAAAGTTTCTCTTGCCAAAGTTACAAGCTACCCGTTTATAAACTACAGCAAATTGATTTACGCCCGTTGGCGAATTCAAAAATTTACCGGAGTTGTCGAACTGATTTTTTTTTTTTTTTTTTTGTAGGACGATTAATTTCAATTTGGTCGGGGGTGTAGGAAGCCGAGCATTGTCATCATCTCTCAATTACAGTCGGGCTTTTGTCGCGACAGTCCCCCCCAGTTGTTTGACTTTTGCTTTATTACTGTGAATGTTCATTGTTCAGCTCCAAGGGTGCACCCGAGCCGGCTTCTTGTACTGCGAAACGTGATTCAAAGTCCTGTACCCGATGTAATGCCCTCGTAACTGAATTCCACTCCCTGGTGGCGCGAGGATCTTAATTAATTTTCGGATGCTAAAGAAAATTTGTTTGTCATTTTAGTTAATTAATTATTTTATTCTGTAAAAAATATCAATTACGAGGTTTTTGTTAGTGCTACCGATATATTACTCCACAGTACTTGGAAAATTTTCTATTTTTTGAAAAAAAAAGTTTTTACAAAAAAGCCGAGTCTGAAATCATTAAAAAAATAAATAAATAAGCGTAATATTTACTGTAGATAAAAAAATTTCATAAAGAAGCTCTTCTTTAAAAGACTTATCATAAAGATATGATTCCAAAGGATAATCTGTAATAAAAAATTAAAGAACTAAAGTAAATAAAAAATGCTGACTTTTGAGTTTTGATTTGAACTCCAAATAAACTTTTAAACTTTGTATTTTTGGCAAAAGTGTAGCACTGACTTTTTTGTAGAAATGATACGAAGATTAATTTTTTTTGGTCAAAATAAATCAATTTTAATCGATTATTTTTTAAGCAAAGTTTCGCAAAGATGTTAGATATTGTAGTTTCGCGTGAAAAAATATCTTATTTGATAATAAGATTGATTTTAGTCAATAAGACTAGTTTCATTAAATATTTAATTGAGATTTTGGTACTGAATTTTGCCAAGAAAAGCCCAAAATAATATTGATATTTTTTGAAGTCGTTAGACTATTCTGAGTGATGTAATGAATATACTTTTTATAAGCTTTGGTCTTTGAGTTTTTCATTTAGTATAGCCACGTCGATCTGAAGATAACTAATGAGTTTTAAACTAGTAGTAGACTGTCTTAGGTTATTTGAAATTGTAAAATTAAAATAGTTCATTAAATATAAATAATTACAATAGTTATTATTGCCACGTTGTATGTACAAGTTATTTTAAAACTAAACCATTGCGTGGGTCAGTTGTGAAAGCCGAGAACATAAGTACTCTAAGAATTAAATTCATCTCTTATTTTCTGAAACTTCATCACTCAGGACCAATTATTAACGAAGAGAAATTTCAATACTCTACTTGACACGAAACGAAAGAGTTCGCTAACCCCAGAAACAGAAAAATCCATCTCTTAAATATCCTCAGACCAACACAGATTAATAATCTCAGTCCAAAGCCGCGTTTCGAACTGGTCAGAAAGTGCTCCGGTGAAATTTTCGTAAAAGGCGGTAAGCTTTTCCCTCCCCGAGATAGAGCCACGAGAAGTAGCCAAAAGTAATCTTAAGCCTGCACCGGAATTACCCGGTTGAATAATTCACGAGCTAAATACCGCAAACTCGGAGAAGAAGACCACCGCGCCGGTACGAGTAAAACCACTCGATCGGACTCCCCCTTTTCGGTCACTTATTTCAACGCCCTCCTTCATACTTTCGAGCTCTTCCTCAAAATAACCGGCTTTATATTTCAGTTAAATATTCATCCAGCCCTGGTATGAATAATTTAGCCCTGCTTACAAACGCCTATGAATATTTTTATTGGTCGCGGTACACCTCGATTACGCACTCGCGGTCGGCTTTTCGCAAGATTTGCGTCTATCGCAGGGGGGTTAATTGGCTATTCAGAAATTTCGGCTACCCCTGCGGTAATTTCTATTTGGAGCGTAACGCTTTTGCCCCATTCAAATTCAACGGTTGACGCCGGTGCGATTCTTCCCCCCCGGCCTCTGTTGTTCTGTTTGCTGACTTTGCTCCCAGCCGGGAGTGCCAAATTGATGTTATTCGAGGGCGGCTCGTCGAGCTTGTTGTTTACCATTATTGCAGACTCTTGCAGGAGTGGAATTAAAATTCAAGTGCGCTTTGCCACTTCGTGTTTTGAATGGGATCGACATTTACAATGTACCTCGGAGCTTAGAATAAAAATGATTCGCTGTTTCATTTCGAGAAGTCTCATCTGGAACCCGAGATAATCGAATCTAAACTTCATATGTAAAGTGCTTAGGTGACCTACTAAGAAGTACTTATGAATCATTAAAAAATTTTAAAAGCAAGTACTTTTCATACCGTCAAATTATCAATTCCGATAGAAAATTACCCAACTGCTCAAGAGTAAAAAATTCAAGATTCCCGAGCCAGTCTCTATTTGTTCCCAGTCACCCAGATAAGCGCACCGCTCTCAGGGCGCATTAATTGCCCAAATGAATTCTCGTTAGACCGAGTCGTCTCCGCGATTAATTAACATGGGTATAATTTCGAGAAACAGTATTTTGATAAGCTTGATATACCCGCGGCTCACCCAGCCGGCAAATGAGAAAACAGAATAATAAAAGAGTTGGCGCTAAATAACGACGCTGGAGCTGGCTGGCAAAGTGTTATCTTTAATACGAAATGCTTTTACCTTGGCGGAGCGCGGGTGCGCGCTTGTATTTACTTTTGCGGATTCAAAGTGCATAAGTTGAACTGCTTGCTTGAGCAAACTAAAAAGCCGAGCGGGAGAGTTGAAAATTTTCGACTGTGATTAACCGTCCTGAAGTTCACTTGATGGTGCACCGCGCAAAATTTGGGTTATTGAAAGGCTCTCGGTTTTTTTTTTTTTTTATTCCACTCAAATTAACCAACACTTTGTTTCCAATTTCTTCAACACCGTGAAATGTGAGTAACGGAAGTGGGCCATTTTGAAAATTAGAGGGCTGCGGCCCCCTTAACGGATTTCAATTTTCAAGTTATTTTGTGTCTTTAATCTCGAATTACTAATGATTAAAGCCCGAAAGGAGTCTCGACTGTACGGAAATTTGTTCGATATAAGTTTCATCATTATTCCCGAAACCCATTTATAGTCATGCTAATCAACCAAGTGATCGTTACGAAATTCGATATTGGTGTAGTAAATTTTGAACGCTCGTCTATTAAACTACGAGTATTTTAAAAAAGTTTTGCGTGCTTATCGAAGACTATTCCCCTCTGCTTTATCTCTAGTTTTCAAATGGAATTTATAACCATTGATTTTTGCAGTGGCATTATAGCTTCGAACATTAGCCGCACGTGACCGACGTTAAAATTTCCTCCATTTTTTTCCTCATTTACGGTCCAAAACAGATAAAGCCATTGATATGTGCGACTGGAGATACTTTGCATTAAATTCACTACTTTTTTTTTTTCTTCAATCTTCTGGTAGTAGTATTAAATCAAGATGGTACTTTGGGATTTGAATTTATACTTATTTCCTTGCATCCGACTTTTGGACTTGAATTTCATATTCCCGCCACGAGTGAGTCATGTATTTTCCCTGGATTTATCGGATGGGATTAGGAAAGTTTTCGATGATTATTCGATTCGGAGTTTCAAGTTTTTGGTTTTTTTTACTGCGGAGATAAGATTTTTAGTTTCGAATAACTCAAAATATGCTAAAGAGATACTACGGTTTTAAAAGTCAAAATGTATTCCCAGATGTAATTTAAAATTCGTAAATTTTTAAAAATTTATCTTTTTTTTTTACTGCTTTAGAAAAGTTATTTGAAAGATGTATTTTTTAGGTTTTGAGATTCAAAATTTTGATAGTGATCATTTTTTAAATTCACGATTTATGAGTTCAATTCAAAACTATGTCTGACGATAACTACGGTATACTACTGACGTGTTCAAAGTTAGCATTTTAATTCACAAAGTTTCACCTATGCATATGCAACGGTTTTTTATTCTGAAAAAAAGAGTTTTTCTTCCAACACAAATTTTTCAAGATATTGTTTACTCAAAATATGTTAAAATATGTTGATAGATAAGCCTGTATTTCGTTTGAGTATCAAAAAGCCGTCAGACTCATTCATGCAAAATTTCTTTACAAAATGATTGATGTCTTCGCAAAGCACGCATGACAAAACTGCAAAGTTTCCAACAAAGGATACTTTTTCAAACAAAATTTGAAAATTCGAGGAATTTTTCTGAAAAAAAAAATTGGTCAAGCTATGTATGCCGTTACAGCACATCTGAGCTTAACGTACTTTTCATGAATAATTCATGCGCGTCTAAAGTTACGTGAATTTCGTCAAAAAGCTCACCAGACGCATTGAAAACTACAAATTTTCTAAATTCACCGGGGACCAAAAAAAAGGGGTCAGCTCAAAAATTCGGCCTGCTCGAATTCGTTAAACACTGAAAAGTTAAAATCGACTTTGCAAAAACATAAAAAGTTTTCGAAAACTAATAAAATCTCCTGACGTACTGCGTATCGGAGAGCTAAGAAAACTTTTGTTTCGAAAATCATTTCACGAAAAGTTTCTCGCGGAAAAATTTGTTGAAAAATAATACAAAGTAACTGTATTGACATTCATCCGTGAACTTTAAACTATCAAATTCTTTAATTGTAAAGATTTTCAGTTTTTGCTCGCATCAATAAAAGTTTTTTATCTTCAAAAATATTAGACTTTGCGTATAGAAGTACATACATGCATCCTAAAAAAGTCATATCTCGATAAAAAAAAGAAACTCTTCGATATGAGAACACCGAGAGGAAATAAAGATCATTCAGCTTAAAATTGCCCTCATAAAATCGTCCTCAAAAGACACTGCGATAAAATGCAAAAGGCAAGCCAATAAAAAGCAAATGACAAACTATCTTCTCTCAGTTCAATTTCATTGAGGCCAAAGAAAAAAAAAATCTGTAAGAAGGGGAAAAAAAGAAAATTTCAAAAAAAATGTAGGAGAAAGGAAGAGCTGCACCCGAGAAGAGAAGAAGAAACGAGTCAAAGAATTCGCTGTAATGGAGATTCTTCGCAGTCACGCGCGACGTTATTGTGTACACGCCGCAGGAGATTTATTGGATTACGGACGTTAGTGAGGAGCTTTAATAAGATGAGAAATCTCCGTGTCGATTCGATTATTCAGTTATGAGGGAAAAATTAAACCATTGTTTATTCACCGCGAGCAGATATTATATATGTTCGATCACATTTCTTAGACTTGGGGTGTTCGATTATTTTTGCTCACAGAAATTTTTCGATATTCAATGTAGCGTGAAAACCATCAGTGCAGTTTCAAAAATAATACTCGAGAGAACAGTTTTTAGTTTTCATGTTTCGGCAAATAAAATTTACGCTCGGAAATTTCAAGTAGCTAAAAAGCAAAAAGTAATGACAGCTCAAAGTAGGACGCTTATTTAAATAATGCCACTTTTTCCTTGAATTTTCAAAATTCTTTTTCGAATTTTCGTTCGGCATGTTTTATCTCTCGAGACCATTTTTTTCGTACTCGTATTTACAGTCGAAAAATAAATTCAATCGATTTAAAAAAAGCTCGTAAAAGCCAGAAATATTTTCTTTTCCCCCTGCGTCTTAAAATTCTGAGATTTTTATGAATAAACAGCTTTATTCAATTTGCGTGCGGGTCTTATAAATAGATGATTTATAAAAAGTCACGAGGAGAAGCCTCGGCGCAACATCTATTGCCAGGTGATAAAAAAAGCTTATAAGCTTGGCTTTTTCTTTAGAATCGACTTTTCCATCGATCAGACTGCGGCTTCCTGCGAGCACGTTTCTTCCTGCTGTTGCATAGTTTTAATAAAAAAAAATCTCGTTGAAAATTGATACAAGTAGGTAAAATAATTTTTTTTTCTAACATCAAAAAAAAAAAGTTATCAAGAATAAAATTTAAACGTGTTCTTGTTAAAAACTATGATAATAATTGCAATTCATTATAGATTAAATCAGTAATTATGGTTGGTTCAGAACTTAAAATTTAAAAATTAAAAACTTTAATTTTAATATTATACAAATTTTAATATTTTAACTTAACTAACTCTTCTGAAAGCTCTGCAAGCTCGCATAGGAAAAAACAATAGTTCTAACTTCAAAGTTCACTTTTCGAATATTTTAAATTTAACTGAATTACCTGAATTTTTTAATGAAAAATTGAAATTTTTTTATAACTAATGAATAAGTGAGCGTGCTTGCGGGCTGAAAGATACCAGTGATTAGAAATTATCGAGCTGAAGGAGTAAGAATCAAACGCGAGCCATAAACAATGCTCACGAGTTATCATCGGCTATTGGAAATTTTAATCGGCAGTAGCACTCCTCTAATCCGGGGAATAATCTCGAAGCCCTTTTATCATTTCTCGGTCCAAGCCGGAGCTTACAGAAAGCTTAAGCCACACCCAAGGGCTGTTAAGTAATGCGCTTTTGAGCAATTATAACATTCGTTTTAGCTTAAAAACCACGTATTTTAATATCAAATTATTTCAAACATCGACACAATTACTCGACAAACTAAGTTTATCATTTTTTTCGATCCTAAGATTAAAATCAAATTGAAAAATCACTGTAGCTCCGAGCCAGCTTTCAATCAAAATAATTGATGCGGTATTAAATTTTAATTGACATTAAAATTCAAAGTTTCAATTAGTTGAGAAGTCTTACGGTTCGGTACGTCAACCCCAATCGATATGTGAAATTGAAAAAAAAACTCTGCCAGTTTTTCATGAATCCAATTAACGTCAAAACAACGGTGACGTAGTAATTAATTCTTCCTGCAGAATAAAAAAATTCAAAACAAGTCTCGGCAATCAATAATTCAATGCCGGCGAGCTTTTTTATTTTTCAATTATGCCGCCTCGAATTTTCTATGAAACTGAGAGAAAAGCCGGGAGCAAGGAGAAAAATAATGAAAACAAACGCCTCTGAGAATCCCGAAGGAACGTATTTACATCAGCAGCACGATTGTTTAAGGTAAACAAAGGAGCGTACGCTTCGAGCAATTTAGTGATTGAAAACGGGATTTTGAATATAAGTGAACGAATGGATTTCATTTTACAAATGTAAGAGAAAAATTTATTTCTCGACAATAATTTCAATTGATTGATCTTGAATTTTAAATAACTTTTTCGACTTCAATTTTTTTTTGAAATACTTAAGTAGAGTAATTTCAATTGATATAAAACGCGACTTAAAATTTACCGTCGCGCGATAAATCCTCGAAGCAATCCAGCCGGACTCCAACAATAAAAAGGTCTCATTTTTCCAAACACTCAATGTTTTTTTAATTCGTCTGTCTATAAATTCAGAAAAGAAAAGGGCCCGAGATTGAATAACCATTGCCCAAGCGCAGCATTACTCGAATTGATTTCGTAAAAGTATCGATGTCGAGACGGGCATTTATACCCGTCGTTCAATTACCCCGACGTCAGGGCTAACGAGATTACTTCGCGGATCCTGCCCGGGTTATGATAGACGGCTTACCCAGCAACAATGGGCCCCGAATCTCGAATAATACACATTGTTCGCGCCCCTCTTTTTGGACAGAGATTTTGCCATCTCACTGCTATGACGATGTCTTCTTTGGGTTTTTTTTTTTCCCGCCAGAGTTTATTCAAGCGAAGTAGGCTTTACGATCGACCCTGGGCTGCTTCTGCTTCTTCCGAGTTTCTTTTTTACCTCTCGGCTTGACGTTTATTTATCTTTCTCTTTCGGGTGTACTTTTGGAAGTCCGAGCTATACTTTTAGCGGCAATTCGTCTGAAATAATGCGGATAAAAGTCTGTGGGCGTTCGCCTGAATTTCTCTTTTAACCGTTTACTTTTGAAAAATCTTCCCTTTTTTTTTTTTTTAATTTGAAAAAACAAACAGTGGGCGTATTTGTTTGGGAAATTTAAAAGAGAGACTGCGAAGTAGTATTACGGGCGAATGGTCAGACACACTGTCGCGCGATATTCACTTCCATGGTATTTGTTCAGGGTGCGTATTGAAATTTTTGAAATTCCCATGAAAAATTATAAAAAAATTTTTAAATGGAATAAAAAAAAGCTTTTAACGTTCACTGTACTATGAAAAATACCGAATAAGCGAAGTGGAACTGATCCATTTCAGTGTTTCAGGAATTCGTAGTAAAAATTTTGACAGAACAATTCTGAAATCGTGTATTAATAAAAACTTTTTTAGTGAGTTCGTAAAAGTTTTTTAATAAAAAAATACTAATCCTCAATCAATTTTGTAGATTACAGGAAAAACTTGATAAGTCCATTTTTTAGGCTTAAAAATATTTTTTAGTTGTGACTTAAACTGGGTGACGGTGAATAGTAAATCTTCGTATTTTATCTTATTTCGAGTGACAAGTATGTTTATTTTGTACTAAAATTAGAAAGAGTTTGTGCACTTCAGAATCAAATCAGTAATTTTCAGTGATTTAAAAAAATTTTTTACGGGATACATATAAAACTTGGAAATTATTTAAGTTTATGAGGCTTTGTAAAAACGCACTTTGCGAAGCTTTTAAGTTAATATGAGTATGCCGTATAATACTTTATGCGATGCCAAAGTGCACAGCCCTCTAAAATTAGTTTTACTGATCAATATTTCAACAATGGACGTACCTAGTTTTTCCAGAAATTAGAAGCTTATAAAAAATTCACAACAGTCTTGTACGGATTCCGAAAAAAAAAATCCAAAATTTCCTATAAATTAGTGATTTAAATCTCGCAAACAAAAGGCCCCGTGCTTCACAAATTACTCCCGAGCAAAAAGCTGGTTTGGAATCTCGCGATACGTGCAAAAACTTCAAAACTCGAGAACGCTTAATACGTATAGGAAAACTCGGAATAAAAAAAAAAAGGTGCAGCAGCAGCGACGTAGGAATTTATAACGTCGGGGACGATCCATCACCCGGCCGATCCCGGGGTAAAACTTTAGCGCACTGGACCGAGAAAAGAACAATCGTTCCTGCATTTGGACTCTTTTTACCGGACAAGTCTCCCCCGAAAAAGTCATTCCGGGTGCCCGGGTAATAAACGGAATTTACAGTGGGCACTGCTTTTGTGACCGAATAATTGGGTGACACCCCGGGCTCCCCCCTTTTTTGTTGCCGGTTTACTACGTGAGCTGACTCTGGATTTGCGACTTTTCGTACTTTTTTTCGCCAAATACAGAATTTTGCTGAAAAAATATATTTTTTCTTTTTGGAAGTAAAATCAATCTTGAGATAAATCAGGGGAGCCAACGTAACTTTCGAAATTCCAATAATTTGTCAACCGTAATTGCTCAGTACACCGACAAAATCCCCCTCCCAACTTTGGCCGCGCCGTGACCACGGAAAAGCTAATTTGCCCCACGGAATTCAAACCATCGTATATATATTTTAATCTTGAGCGTTAAAGACCGTGTGGCGTTTACTCTCACGATCCATTGGGCTAATACCCTCGGCTTAAGCCTTTGCGAAATCGTTTCGGATCGATCGATACTATATCAATTTATAATAATGGCTTCTTACAATGTGCCTCAATAATTATTTATTGTTAATAGTTCATGAAGTGTTTCAATTTCACGTGTTGATTAAACTTGTAGGTTTCGTCAATAGCTGTATTCTGTTTAAATCGTACATTTTCTTGTTTCATAATTCAAAAGTTTAATTTTTATTTTTTTAATAATTTATTTTAAAAAATTTTTTTAGAATTACATTTAGGAGTACATACATTCCAGCTTCATTCAATTTTTTTTTTTTTTTTTTTTTTTTTTTGTAGCGATAATGGAAACTGGATGAATAAATAAAGTGCACGTATGAGTAGAGCCAAAGTCAGACAGTATCGAAGTGGGACACGAACCGGGGACCATCGGACTGCGTGTAAGGTAGTCTACTGACTGAGTCATCAGACCTTTTATTTCATCATTTTATAATTAAAAAAAGTGTTGATAAGACTAAAAATTTATTTTGACTGATGTTCACAGTAAATCTAAAAAAATATACAAAAATTCTTTTCTTGTTTTAGTAAGACTAACTTTTTTTTACAATATTTTTTAAAAACATTTTTTAGTCGAAATTTTATACTTAAAAACAGTTCAAAAAATCAAAGTACATGTACCATGTTTACTTTACGTTTCTACTTATATTTTTTTGAAAAATCTCACATTTGCAGACTTTTCAAAGAAAATTTTTGAAGCTTTCTGAGAAGGCAGTAAGATCATCTTTTTAACACAACATCTCAAATATTTTTCAAAAAAAGCCCTTTTTGTAAAGTTTCAAATCCGTCCATGCTTTCAATTTTTCAGTTATAAATAAAAAGCTTCAAGCTATAAAAA
Organism: Encarsia formosa; assembly: GCA_038277355.1. Taxonomy (NCBI): domain Eukaryota; kingdom Metazoa; phylum Arthropoda; class Insecta; order Hymenoptera; family Aphelinidae; genus Encarsia; species Encarsia formosa. The sequence continues at coordinate 3,244,320 of CM076188.1, read as the reverse complement.
AAAAAGATAATCAATCTTTTACATCCTTCCAGTGAGTTATTTTAGGTATATGTTTTAAGTTTCTTGGCTCCGGAACATTTTCCAGCTTGCACCTCGTAATTCAGATTGCAGACAATCGAACGCTACAAAATTTTTAACGCTCTAATCGATATAGGCGCAGTTTCCTGCCAACTTTATGAGAATTCTTAAAAAACTTACGCCCTTTTTTTATTTTAAAACAATTTATTACCGCTGTAAAAGTTTTCTTCTTTCTACCGTTAAAAACTTTTAGCACATTATTTTTCAACTTTTTATTAAGTTTAAGATGATGTAATAATCCTCGTTAGTAAACTTAAATTAATTAAAAAACCATGAACAAATTTTAATTAAAAATTTACTTTTTTTTCTGTTTTGGGGGGATTTTCTGTTGAACATTAATTTTTATTTCGGGGAAACAATTAAACTTCCACTGGTAAAGTGTTGTGTATGGGGGATTAACGAACTTTAAACTTCGCTTTTCCAACTTGGATGTTTATGATTTTAACCCGAAGTGAACTTTTAATTGCACGAAATAAAAATGTATTTTTGGTAACTTTTCAATTCCCAGCCTTGGATATAAATTTTTATAAATTTAAATAATTCAAGAAATTACATTCAGTTTTTTTCTAATAAATCTCAAATTTACAAAATGCAAATTTTAAGATCGTAAAAAAATAACTCCAGAGATTAATGACAAAGTAACTCTCGGGCCTGATGCAAAGCGAATCATTTGTTAAAATTAAACGAAAATTTATCAGAGCCTACAAACTACATCATTAATCATTTTGTTAAAAATTTTTTTTTTTTAACTTTTCTCGAATGGTATCGCTTTGAATGCTCGCTTTTAATTAGGAACGATTGCTCCACGTGAGACTTGAGGGTACAAAGAAAGCGGATTTTTTTTTTTCACAATACAAATCTACAATATTTAATTCAAAAGAAGGAAGGTAATACAAAGTCAAACAAAGCAGCTCGTTCATTAAAATTGGTTTTTGTTTCAGAACCGTACCCCATTGTACAATAGTTGCCGCCACCGCAGCGACAAACGTGCGAGTCGGATTTGAATTACGGCGAGAACAAAGACTGACTTGGGGCCAGCGATCGATTCAATTATTCTTACAAATTCAAGAAGGTTTGTTGTTTGTTTTTTCAGTCTTATTTTACCACAAACAAAATAAAGGAAATTGGTCGATGCTTTTATACAACATATGCGTCAAATTAATTTACCCGATAGGATAAATTCTATTTTATTAAGAAATTTAGTAAAAGTGTCTTTTTAGCAAAAATATTTTTGTTAATCGTTGTTTAAGTATAAAGAGTACAAAGAAGACGAGAATTTAAGCGTAAAATTATTTTAAATAATTAATTATTCGTTGATTGATCTTACTGAAAATAATTTTATCAGCCGTTATTAAGACTGATGTATAATCTAGTTGACCTTGCTAAGACAGCTCGAGAATTAAAAAAGTTTTGAAAAACTTTACCTCGATAAGATTCGTACTACTGACCTTTTGCATTAGAGTAAAGCTTCTTATACTGATAAATTATGTTTATCAAGATCAATCAACAAATAATTATTTATTCGTAATTAATTTACGAACAACCAATAGATTCAATAAATTTGAATTAGTAAATGAAAAATTAATATACTAATCTTATGAATTTTTTATCAGATTAAAGCAACTTACAAGAAAATATTTCCCAAATTCCATCCACAATTAATGAGATCCGGTAAAACTTTCCCAAAAAAAAAAATTTATCCCAAGCTCGGCGTTTCCAAAGAAAATTTCGTAACTTTCCTCTTTGACGAACTATTACTAAAGTCGTTACGTGCGCCGCCAGACCGAGCGTAAAGTATGCCATCACATGTGCAACGCGGTGACGAGCCGAATTTCCAATGCTAAACCCTCCGAAACTTTTCCCGGGTAAAGTCAAATTTTTCAAAAAAGCAAAATCCTTCAAATCTACGCCAAGGATCGATATTATCTCACAGGAGCCGCAAAATTAATAATGCTCCGGGGCTGGATATTGTGGGGTACAAAGTCACGTCAGGGTCTCAAACTAAATTAACCCCGGCGCGGTCCTCAAACGAAGCTTCGATAATTACTCGGACACCCAATTAAGCCCCCTCCTGAGCGAATTTCCCCGAAGTTTACCGAAAATATAAAATTTCGAGGCGTATTGAAAAGCCGAGGGAGGAAAAATACAGCCGCGAGTTGTTTAAATTCGGTCCGCACGAGAAAAGTCGCGTTAAATTGGCCGCGGAAAATCTAATTTACCGCGGGGAGGCCAAAATGACGCATGGGTGCGCGGTCAAAGTTGCGAGGTAAAATTGCGACCCGGGAAAATTGTCCCTCCGAGATCTCGCTCCCCGTCGTTCTTCTATTTTACATTTTTTCTCTTTTTTTCTCGCTACCTTTTGACTCATTTGCCCTCTGCGCATAACTCTTTCTTCAGACGACGTCGATGAGATATTCTTGGATTAAATTTCTTATTATTATTTTTTTTTTTTGGAAAGGGGGCGCTTTGCGCTGGTTAAGAATTTAATTTTGGGAGAAAAGAGGTTTCTGTAAAGGGAAGCTGGCTGTTTGCTGGAATATTTGGGTTAATTCGGGTCTGCCCAGTTATTTTTATGAAAAAAAAAAAATTTCATTATTTTGTTTTATTGTTTTAGAGAAAAGAGTTAATTGCGAGAGGTATTTCAGCAATTCTAGCTCGCGAGATGGTTTTCATGATTACAAATCAAATTGCAATTTCGAGAAATGAAATGTTAAAAATTTTGAATTTAAAATGAAAATTTTCATTTAGCAAAAATTTTAATGATTCAATTAGCGTGAAAGTGAGCCTGTATAAAAAGTAACTGCTTTGTTTTGTAATGTTTTTTATTCAACTGGATCATGTAATAGGTACTTTTGTAAAATACATACCCGATAGAAGTGATACTTTTATATCTTGAATCTTGATTTCTTATGATCTTTTTTTTTTCCTTAAAACTCTGAGTGTCTAAAAAATGCCAAAAAGTATTTAAAATTTTTTTTTTATTTTTTCCATTACTAGTCCATACATAGATTATGTATGCTCATTCCTATGTATGGTTTAGGTATGGTGGTCCATATATGGTCTTTGTATGGTCTGTATATAACTTTTTCACATGGGATGCATTAAATAATAAGTTGTACATTTACGTCGAGCATCAACAACTCTCGACTTAAATGTACAACTTCACATAAAATATCATTTTTGAAACCAGTATAAAATTTGAAAAAACAGAACAAAATTAAATATGAAAAAAGATTGGTAATTTTATTTTTTTTATTTTTTTTTTTATACTTATTTATAGTCGCGACTTTTTATGCTCCGTATGGGCTTATTGACGACTTTGTCCCTACACTGCTTCGCATTAGCCCATGGCCCATATGGACCATGTGGAGTACGGGAAACCCAGGGTATGTGCCTCAATCGAGTTAATCGTAAGACCAGCGCTGAACCGGCAGGCTCATTGGGACTTTTTATCCCACATATCGCCCCCAATCAGATAGTCTTGGATTAGACCAGTGCCGAACCGAGTTTAGCTCATTGGAAAATTATGCCCCAAATATTGCCCCCAGTCGAGATAAACTTACGACCAGCGCTGAAATGATGGCCCCCGGTAAAACCGACTCCAAAGCAGTCGGGGTGAACGTAGGGATCGATGTTACCGACGCAACGAACGAAGAAAATAATTCCAAGTTAGTTGCGCGGAGAATCGAACCCAAGACCCCTCGAACGACGTTGTTTCAGAAGCGAGCACGCTAACCACTGACCCAACGACCGCAAATGGTAATTTTATTATTATCCGTTAGTCGATATTAAAACAACAAATAAAAAATTATATTTTTGAACTTTCTAATGTAAAAAAATTTATACACATTGTTTATGACAAGTTAAAATTTTTCTTAAGAAAAGCTCATTGATCTATTGAATGTCTACATGAATCGAGAAAAGTTTAAACATGGCAAACAAGGTTCGGTGTAAGTGAGTTAGAAGAACAATAAGAAGTTAAAAAAGAAGTAGAAATTCTTTCCAGGTAACGGAAACACAATTAACAACTTGTAAAAGCAGTAATTACAATACATTAACGCTAACTCGGTTACAATTACGTTTTACAGTGTTGGCTTTTTTCATAAAGTCCTACCTACAAATGATGTATTACATTTTTTAAATGTAAATGTAAATTACCTTTGATAAAAACCTTCTCATATAGTAGATAAAGATGATATTAACAATATTTCAACCATAAAAATCCGTAATTGCTATACATAAGCCTGCACATTTTGAATGATTACCAAATTACAATACGAGAAACAGCTCAATGGTTTTTTTAATCCCAGCAGATCCATATTTTTTTTGTTTTTAATCAAAACTAGTCATGCTTGGTTGAAACGGAAAGATCAATGACCCACATGTTTAATGACCCATAATTTTCCATCCCTTAATAACTTTTTTCAAAACTCGAAGTCCTCCGGGGATTGAAAAAGAGGTTGCAAAGTTCAATAATTAAAAAAATACATACATATATATCGCAGTGTACTGCGTAAGAACACTTCGGGGAATCCCGAAAGCCTCGTTACTCATTCAAGCTCCAAGCAGTGCGCGGGGGTTAGTAATGCGTCCGGAAAAATTTAGGATAAGCGTGTTTGACGCCTGAGAGCGAAAGCTCAGATCGATGGCTCCAAAGTATATACACGTACACGACGATTTTTCGAGCTCTAGTTTCCCTTCCCGACCCCCCTCACCGGGGGATAATGCGGATCTTCTCTCTTCCAGCGTCGAATGCGATTTTATACTTTAAAGCGGAGAAAATCAACCTCAAGCAGCCTGAAAGTAGAGCGCGCTTCTCGTAGTCATTGAACGCGCGAATTGTAAAAAAATAAAAATTTCAGAATGTTCTGAAACGGTTTACATGTTTACAGCAATAGCATAGTATCTTTATTTCTATTCAGGAAAAAAAAATTTTTTATCCAAGAAAATTAAATTTGATGGTCCCAGCGAAGAAAATCTGCCACGAATAAAGCTACAATGAGACTACTTTTGGTGACAAAACTGTCTCTAAACCACTTAATTTATTATTTTAATTTTTTACAAATTGGAAGAAAATGAGCTCTGCTATACGCCCGTTGATACACGGAAGACAAAACAATTTTTTCGACACACTAGCCACGAATAAAAAGACTCCAAGTTTTCAGTTTATAAAAGTCGCAAGAGTCTTGTGTCGAAAATTTTTTTTTAGTTATAGTATATCAAAGGTATGGTAGCAAAGCTCATTTTCTACCAATCTACAAAAATTAAAATCATGAATCAAGTGGTTTAGAGACATTTTAGTAACCAAAAATTGCCTCATTGTAACTTTATTCGTGGCAGATTCTAGGTTGAGGTTTTTCTTCGCTGGCACCGCTATTTAAGTAAGATTTTTAACATTTTTCAATATCAATACAATTTCAAGACAAATTATTGTATTGTATTGGTATTGTGAAACCCTACATATTGGGTACGAGTTATTTGAAATGAAATTTCTGGATGGATCATTCTTATTTATCTAGGTCAATCGAATTCAAATCCCGAAGCATTAAAAAGTTCAGCGTAAGGACGATGTAATCCCGGTAACTTAACAAATTGAACTTTAAATCATAATTACAGGAGCTTTGGATGAAAATTTTCATCGGAAGAAGTTGACGACAAGCCCCCGAGATAAAATAATTTTCTCCCCCCCGTCGAATTTCTAAATTACCATCTCGAGCCATCGGCTTTCGGATTATTAACTTCCGAACCAATAAAAATCGCAGAAAAAAAAAAAGTAGAAAATTCATAAACTTTTCGTCCCCTCCACGGTTAATGGGAAGAAAAAAAGTGAGGAGGAGGAGGAGGAGGGGAAGGATATAATAAAATGAGCGATAAAAAGATTGAGACGAGAGACAACAAAAGTATCGGGGGCCGACGACTATAGACGAAGGAATATTGCCGCGGCCTTCCATCCGGGTAAAAGTTTTTAATTACTCGGTTCCGCTTCCAAAGTACTTTCTCGGCTCCAAGGGCCCCGCGAGTTTACGGGTCACCGCCGAGGAGATTATGTGATTCGCGGTTATTGGATAACGCCCGAGGTTAAATCGCTCCCTCGAACTTGAACAAATATACGCGGGCCTTTTTACATTTTACAAGTCAGGCTGACTTTGAAGCGACAATCGGTGAGTGGATAATTAATTTATCGTTTTTTTTTAGGGAAGAATGATTATTCAATTACTGTGTGAAGTTTTAAATTTACGTTGTCAATTTGAATAGCTTCGAATATTAGTTGTGTATCTATAGGACAGCTTTTGTTCAAAGTCTATTATTCAAAAAGAAATGAAGATGTATAAGTATCACTTCTACTATATGTCTCACAAAGAGTTTTTTTTTATTAAATAAAAGATAAAGTTTTACGTATTATAAAAATTTTTAGTTCGAGATCGGGTGTAAGTTTCCAATTAGAGTGTTTTTTCGAAAACTTTAATAATTATTAAAACTTTCGAAAAGTTTTAATAATTCTTTACGAAAAGTTTTTTGAAGTCAGCGAAATCAATTCAGCTTTTATTTAGTTGAGGCAGTATTGCAGCGAATTTATCATAACACTGAATAAAGAACGAAGCAATAAAGATGAAATTAATTTATTGATTTCGAAGAATAGTATATATAGTATAAATAAGATATGAAAAGACAAATTAATGAAAATTCATCTTGATCATAAATAAAAAAGATAAAATCCAATCATCTTATGAAGTCAGACTTTCACCCAACATATAGACTCCAAAAATATATTTAAAAAAACCAAAGATAACCAACAACAATCCATTATATCCACGAAAACAGTATATTTCTCAAGCTTCACCAGCGCCCACCAAACAAAAAAAGGCACAAAATGTGACAGTTACAAAATTAATGACGGTGGGGGAGTACGTATACCGGTAGAAAAAAGTGTAATTTTCACTTGAAAACCAGTTTATAAAAAGCCGCGTGCGGTGTCAACCCCGCGGAGCAACAAACTCGAAAAGGCACTTGACTCCGGCGTCCGAAGTAGCCAGGATTTTAAGTGTTTTTTCTTGCTCTTTTTTTTCAGCTCAAGTGCCAACTCGCCCCGCATCATGCAAACTCCCCTGGTCATCGACTTAGAAAATCAAACACTCGAAATTTTTTCATTATTTTTGAAGAAAAGTTTGACAAAAGAACGCTTACTTTTTATCAATGGTAAAGGATAATCGTCCTTTTTAAAAATACATCCCGAACTTTTACGAGGATTCGGGTAAAGTACTCCGGGAAAAAAGCTCTCAGCATGATTTTTTTCCACCCCGCGAGTTATTAATAATAAAAGGAGGTTGAGCGTTGGAGGGATTTAAAAAATTATAAACAATGGAAGCCGGCTTCTTTTGTGCTTCATTGAAGGTGGATAAAAAAGTAGCTTATGAAAATATCGGGATAAAGGAGCTTTTTTTTTACCCATTCTTCGGGATAATCTTCCAAGATTTTTACGAAGCTTTTTTACCATATCGATTATTTAAATAATACAACGGTTCCTTTGTACGAAAGAAATAAGGATTTTCGTATGGTTAAATTTCGGGAATAAACAAGCGGATGTTACTGCAAGCTGGGCTTTCCGTCCCAGATATAAATATAAAACTTTTAGCGCACGAACGAGTTGCGAATGAGCAAGAGAGAGAGAGAGAGGCGGGTAAATTTAAATAAGGAATAAAGTTTTCCATTGAAACGCCACGGAGACTCTCCGGAATAATCCTCGAAATAATAATTTCGAAATCCCGATGCTGTAACCTACTTTTGAATTTAAAATATAATTTCTCAAGTGCGCTCCCCAACTTTAATTCGAACCGTTAAATCTCGAAATAAACTAATTGCTTTTAAGTGAATTAAAATAATTACAAGCTTACAATTACTTTAATTTTCAATTTCGTGAATAATGTCATTTCCATTCATTAAAATTTTCTTGGCGCAGTGAAGATAAGAAAAAAATAAAGTTTTTACACTCGCTGCCTGGTTTATCTATATACACAAAAATCGAAAAAAGCAAAGATAAATTTTACGCTCTTCCTCAGTCTGCTGCAGGCAAATCTTGGATGCACAACAAATTTTCTCGAACTTTCTCTTTTTCCTGTGTCCATAAAACAACTCCCCCGCGGTGCAGATAAAACTCTTTCGCAAAGAAAAAGGTGCAAGCCCTTTCTTCCCCCTCCCTAGAAAAAAAGACTCGTCGTGTTTCAGTCCGAGAGCATAAAAAAAGTCTTTATCTCCGTTACAAGACAACAAAGAGATAAAAGTACGTCGCGAGGCCCCGAAAACTCCCAGGGTTTTTGATAGCCACTTTACTGGATTTTTCCAGCCACCCTAATTGCACCGAGCGGTAAACATTTGCATCTCAAGCCCGCTTTGACTGGAAGAGCGTATCGGACGATGGTGCCCTTTGTACCCCGACACTGTCTGTTTGGGTATTAAAAGGTTGCTAAAAGTTTTCTGGGATCTTACGACTTCTGGTGTAAAAAGTCCGACCGATTTTTTAACAAACGCTGCTGTCAAAGAAAAGTGTGCCGGTAATAAAGTTGAAGGAGGAGGAGGAAAACTTTGGGCTTATTTACAATGACGTTGTAAATACGTATGACGAGGAGAAGGCTGAGTTAGGAGATTTTTTTACGGAGTTGTAAGACGGTTATGAGCGGCTGCAAGTTTTAACGACGGGTGGTGAACAAATTTTTCGAAGAGCTTCTTCAGCGGTTGGCAAACATTATAATTGGCTTTTCTTTTATTGTTACCGTTTGCAGTGGAAGATGGAATATATATGTTCGTTAAGATTGTATGTTGAAAACCTAATTAAGAAAATTTCGAAGATTGGGTCTGAGTCTTTGCTAATTTAAAATTGACCTTACTTCATAAAAAAATTTTTTCTTTGTCGACACTGGTACAATTGACCCCATGTTAAAAAAGTAATGCGAGTTCTTAAGACTTTTAATTATTTGAATCTATTTTACCAAAAATAATTTAAACCATTTCCACAATGAAGCCCTTGGAATCAGCGATTACTTTTTATCAGTAAAAACGAGGTTATGAGAATCTTATGACAATGAAAAAAAAGACTTAGAATATTTTTGAATATTCATAGTCTTACTTTGACTTATTTAATACTGTAATAAAAGTTATATTTTATAAAATCAAATAGCAACAAAGAAGACTAAAAAGGTAGGTTAATCGAGAAGTAGGTAATGATAACATACTCAGCTCGGGTTTCAAATGCGTCGCGGGGTAGGCAGGGTGCTTTTACTTTGTACAAAGAAGTCAAAAGAAGCTTCACAAAGCTCGCGCCTACCGCTGCATATTTAACCGCGCCTCGAATCTTTCCGTCTCGGCGCGTCTACGTCCTGGGGGCGCTTACGTCTATGTGGTCTACTTTTCGACGGAGAGAGAGAGAGAGGAACAAACAAAGCGAAACGAGAATACAGACTCGTTTCTTATTCTTACAGAGACCTGATATTGTGACTGCAGTCGGAGAATCGTTTTGCATATCAAAGTTGAGGTCGGACCTTTTTTCAAAGAGACTCTGCGAGGAAGAAGAAGAAAAAATATAAGATAGTGGGGGAAGACTTCCAGGTGCTGGTTTTATATTCAAAGTGCCTGGATCTCGGAGTGCTACTACCTAGAAGAACTTTGGATGCAGTTGGAAAAAAAAGAGTATGGGTAAACTTGTGCGTGCAGAGATTGTAATTACCGTTCTTGAGTGCGGGATTGTTTTTACCTTGTGATCCCGAAATTCTCGCTGTTTCGGTTACAAAAGAACTCTTGTTTCGGGTCTTTTCAAATTCGAACTTCATTCCGTACCCGCTTTTCAGGTGATTGTTTTACAAATTATTATTTCTTTTGTTGGCAGGAGATTGGTTGTAAATGAAAGATAATTTCAATGGCTTATTTGAAAAAAGTGAAAATTGAATTTGGCCTTGGGCCACTTAATTTTAAAACATGGTTTGGTTTTTGTTGTTCATACTGCAAAATTCATCTTGAATGACCTATTTTAATTAAATTAAAAATTAAAATTATCATTTCTTCTTTAATTTTCAATTGTGGATTTTACAGTGAATTGACCGAAGAAAAAAAAAAAAAAAAAGGAGGGGCTCAACCAACCCTTTCGAGCAGTAGTGAAGGGAGCCTTTATCCTTTTACACCTCTAAATCCTCTTTTACGAACTGTGGCGTTCAATCACAATTGGCTTTTAAACTTGAAACGTTTTCTAAAAACAGTAAAATAAAAAAAAAACCCTTCATAAACTTCATGGAGTCTAAAAGACTTATTCCTTCGTTTACTTTGAACTATTTTCAGCAGTGGTACCATCGATTGTTGCCAACTGTGAAAACTAATATTTTTTTTTAATTTTTATCATGTTTATTAGTAATATTTAGTTCAATTATATGATTATTATAATAATTACAACCAAGCAAACTATCTCAGAATAACCAAGATTGAACTAAGTATAGATTATAATTTAATTATAATTCTATAAAATTTGTTAACTAATTTCAATATATTTTGTACTTTCTTAAACAATCAAAGTATTGAAATTTTTCATCTTACAATAGATCATAATTTATTCATTTTTTTGATAACATTATTACTATTATTATCTTCTAATAGTACTTTCTACTATTATAATACTATAAAAAGTTTTGGCTATTTTTTTCAGCATTTTGTACATTTTTAAAAAATTTGAAAAAAAAACTAAGAAAAAAAAAGAAAAAGTTTTAAAAAATAAAACAACGCCCCCCCCCCAATGTTTACATAGGAGACATTACGAGTTGTACATCCAAAGTATTGTTTGCGCTCGAAGCGATACGAACATGAAACCACAGTAACGCATCGTAGGTTAGGTCGAATTATAACGGAATAACATTATCGATAATATTTGCGCTCGCGGGAGCCAGCCAGGAAACGACAACATCAATCTGCAAAAGAGAGACGTGCATGTGTATTCAACGGGGTTTATAACCGAGAAAAGCCAAACACAATTAGGCACGCTGCGTCTCGCACGCATGAACGCACGTGTAATTCATTCTCTCCCGTTTCTTGTTTATTTCACTTTGGTCCCATTACCCTACCCTAATATTCACGCATGTATTACCTTGATTAGATTTTTTTCGCTGAATGAGAGCAGTACGTTTTGATTAGTTGGTATGAAAAATTCAAAGGCACAAGTTATTCATACGAAAATGGAGCTGACTTTATTGCTATAATTGCCAACAAAGAGGAAAAAGTTTTTTTCCAGGAAATAGCCACTATCCTTTTCGAATCAGAGGCGGAAAACCGAAACTTTCTGCATTACAAATAAGCGGGATATAATAAAATCGAAAAAGTTTCAGACCCGCAAAACTTTTTAATTGCCAAATTCCTAAAATTATTCTCGCCTTCTTTGCGTTCGGACTTGCTCATTGCTTCTTGACTTCTATACAACTGTTGTGAGATTAATTTTTGACAATTCAGCTTGAATTGAAAATTTAAGTTTTTTACGATTAAGATGGATTGATTTTATTTATCGGAGAATTGAATTTTCTTGTTGTTTCGGGGGAGGGAAGACGTCTTAAAAATTGACGCGACGCCAACTTAAAACTGGCAGACACAACTGCACTCGAATGCACGAGACTTTTTCTTCTTCGTCCCTCTCATTTTTACCGTTCGCTGTATTAGATTAGTAGGCACTCGGTGCTCTTGGTTCCAAAACAAGAGCGAGATAAGTCTTGAAATTTATGCAACTTAAATTTTGTACATTGAAAAAAAGACAATTAATTTTCAGTATTTTTTATTTATGATTAAATTCAAGTTAATTAATTATTTGAAGGTACTATCCCATTGTGTACGACAATCGAACTTTGGTGTAATACAAGGATCCGATTCTGAATCTTTTAATTTTTTTAAAATGTCTAATGTTTTTTTTGACTATACTCTAAAAATGAAGTCTGACTGAAGTTTGTACTTTTCTAAGGCGGTGGATCCATTTCTTTCATTTTTTTTTTTCTTGAACTCATTATAAGGATACTTGGGGCTGCACTCTGTGCAATAAAGTTTTTTTCAAGATCCATTTTTATAGTTCGAAATATTTTCTATAAACAAATTATTCATAAATGAAATCACAAGCATAATCCCCAAAAATATTCGGGGTCGTAACGTTCCGGCATACGTCAAATTTCGGAGCTCGCACGACAATCACAGAAGGAACGTAACACGCGTAAGTGCACCAGCCCCTTGGAAATATGCAACCACGTCGTCAACAGCAGCCAGCGTGCGTCTCTACTGCAGCGACAGTTCAAGTGGTGAGTGAAGTATGCGCGTTTCGTAGTTGACGTGCGGGGTTTTACCACCGTACTCCCGGCAGCTATTTTACTAAAGTATGTTTTTGTCGACCGGACCTACCTTACCGTAATAAGTCTTGTTTTTACTTTTTGTTTATAAGGGAAAGAGAATATTCAGCAGTGATTTTTGGGAAAACCTGCGGCTAAGACCCTCAAAGCAGTGGTTAAAGTTTTACTGTAAAACGTTAATTTTTCAAATTTTTGGGGTTCCCAAAAATCAAGAAAGAGAATTTTGGAAAACCAGTTGAACCTGAAAAATTCAAAAATCAAAGCGAGATCAAAATGGAATATTCAACGATAAATTTTTTTTTTTTCGAAATTCTATCAAAAATAAAGTTATGCGTAATTCCTTTTTTAGTAATAGCGATGAATAAACAATTAAATTTAAAAAAAAGCTTTGTCTAATTTATTATTCATTATGTCTTGACAAAAGCTGTCTTTGAATGATAACGGGCTCAATATATTTTATAAATATATACTTCACACATTTTAGAGCTTATTGAGCTTATTATTTATTTCGTTCAAAATTCTAAACAATCTCTCCTAATTGATACAAAATTCAAACTCTAAGCCTATCGTTTGACGCAAATCTCAAAGAGTGCTTTGACATTCTCGGCGCAATAGCAAGCGTTTAAATTTCGGTTGACGGACATCCTCTGGGGATTCATCTGGAACATCGAATTTAGCGAACGCGAATCGGTTGAAACTGCCAAACTTTTGAATGGCTTCGTGGCTCAAAGGACCACCCCGGCTATTGAAATATCGTCAAAAAGGACTAACGTTTTCGGAACAACCCCGCATTTATCGAGATTTACCCAAAGTGCATCTCGATAAGCCCGCTTAATTGGCAGCTTTGATTTTCGCGATAAACTTCAACAACTGTGATCTCTCGTTCGAGTTTCGAGTGTCGAGTAATGAAGATGACCCGATTAGTTTTTCAGCCCTAAAGAATAAACGTAGTTTGCCTGAATTTAGCACAAAAACACACCGGAGGTAGGAAAAAAAAATTTACAACTTCAATGATCCTTAACGAGTCCCTCGCCCTCTTTATTTTTTTTTTTGCTTTAAAACTTCTTTTTCGTCCAAAAGTTTATTGTAGTCGGGCGTTTGCTCTCATTGTGCCGCTAATGATCATTAAAGTACGCCGGAAGTACTCGAGCTCACGAGAGGCCTTGTTGTACTTGAGTACAATGTACTTAATGTAAGCGTTAAAAATCCTCGTGCACCCGAACTCCGCCTCCTACCATGCCAGCTTTTTTTTTTCTTTACTTAAATTTTTTTTTATAAGAGGAAATTTCGAAATATGGAGAAGGAGCTCTCGGAATTTTCATACGGGAGTGAATGAAAATCCAGCGGGGAGACTCGCGGTTTTACCAGGATTAAATTGCAATTAGCTCGGGGAATTTTTGTAATTCATCTAATTTTCACTTTGCTTGGATCAGGGCTATGTCTTCAAAGAGACCGCCACACAAGATTTTCATTGTAAAATAAGTTTTGATAACTACACTCGACAAAATTCATAAAACTCGGGTTTTTTCTGTTAGTACCCTTTCATCACCGACAATGAAATTTAATTGTCGCCGCTAAAAAAAAAAGAGGCAGCGTTAAAAGAAGTGTGTTTACGATACGAATGAAACCAATAAATAAAAACAAAACCGCATGCAAAATTCACGTGTGATAAATATCCGAAAAAAAGCTCTAAAGTGTACTAGACCAGAACTTTATTGACTTTTTTTTTTTATAGCCGCGCTTACACAAGCCTTTTAAATTAACTGAAAGCTCTTGAGGTAAAATGAAAAAAGCTAAATGCGGTGGAATTTATTCATCTGGCAGGGGCGCGTCCGTACGATTTACGACACAGGCGAGCCATTGAGCCCTGATGAAAAATAAAAATTAAATTTTTGTATCCCTAATGGCTCCCCTACCCGTAAAAATATTTTTATACCTTCCATTAGTTACAAACTACTAAAACCATTGTATTTTGTTTTATGTTCCAGGTAGGAGTTTAGTTTGGTTCATTCTACCAAAAAACTTGTACGTACACCTGTAAGAAGCAAAAGAGAGCAATTCGCATTTCTCAATCCTGGGTAAGCTGAGCCGCGGCTAAGACTTCCCGTTAGTTCCGCGAGGAAACTTGGGTTTTCCAACCCAACCCGCCGTAAGCCCAACACTCCACTGTTGCAAAGTACTTCCACTATCTGCTCCCCTGCAAGGTTTCTTATTTTTTTTTTCTTTTTTTCTGTTCCTTGGGGCTCTGGTTGTAGCATCGGAATCGCGTCTTACTTTCCTCCTTTTTCCTCTCTGGATTTTTCCGCGTGAGAGGGCTGAATTTATCTCGCGATTCGGTTTGCTTCGTAATTCAAGCTCTCAGCGTTGATTAACGCCGGGATGAAAACGTAAGAAAGAAGAAGAAGCGGTATAAAAATGAGAATTTCTTCTTATTTTTTTTTTTTTAAACGGTGTCTTTTGGAGTTGTAAGTTTCACTTTAAAAATCTGTTTGTTGATTATAAAGTAAGTTGTTTCTAATTTGAAATGTTTCTTGGAATCAAGAAGCTTTTTTATACACGATAATTATAAGAACTCATTGGTAAGTGTATATTGTATGGTATTGCATAAAATCCATTCTTAAATTTAATATATTTTAGAATTCATATTATTAATCAAAATTTTTAAAATAATCTTGTTTATTTATTTTTTATAAGGATACTATTTTTTTTTTTTTTTAAATTCAAGCATACTAAAAATTTGATAAATGTCATAATTGTGACATTTACCGGAAAGTACTTACCACATTATATTTTTTTTTAAATCGACAAAGTTATTACCATTGCTATTAATAATTTAACCAAAGATTAAAAGAATTGGACATTTCAAGAATGAATTATTAAACTCTTAACAGATACGCTAAAAAATAAAATTTTTAAAAACATTTTAAATGCTTCTTTGCAAAACTTGATTTTTTTTAAACACGCAACACGAAAAGCCACGATAATTACGTAATTAGACGAGATAAAACAATTTATTCAAGAAGCCATGCCCATTAAGCTTTTAAATTCAACAAGCCGAAATGTTTTTCGCGAAATTGAAAAACCGTCCCGCATTTAATTTTCAAACGGCAAAAAGATAGAAATATTTTACGAATCAAGCGGTAAAAAATTCATCCGGCAGCAGCGGAAAAAAAAAGGAAGAAACTCGGCAACAAGCCCCGGTGCACGTGCACAAAGAAGGGCGAAAAAAAAAATTCCTCGAAATAAAAGCTGGGGCAGCCGTGCTCGGAGCATTTTTACAAGCCGGAGTGCAGAAAAAAAAGGCGGGAATTTTGCAAACAGAATGATGAATATTTGAAAAATGAATTCCCCGGCATCAGGAAGCAGGAGAGGCCATTCGTCTCGTTAAACTCTTCCCAGCTTTACACGCGGAAAAAGGCGTATCATAAAATAATTCATCTCGCGCCCGGAAATAATCATACGGTGAGGGTAACAAAGCAGCCTTTTTTTTGAAAAAAATTTCACGCCCCGTGCGTACCTGGGAAAATTAGTTCCCTCTGGAGCTATGTACATTTTAATAATTTTCCCGGCTGGTTTCTTTTTCGCGGGAAAGTCTTGACGAGTACGTATTCAAAGCTGCAACCCCCCGGAGATATAAATAATCATGGAAAAATTTAATTTTCTGTTGCTCGGGTGGTAGTATCTTCGCGTAATATGACGTAATTTCGTTCCCGAGTTTGCGCTGGGCCAGCCGTCGAGATTTATTATCCGGGTTTCGGCTTGTTGCAGCGGAGATGTACAAATCCTTGCTCGCGAGGGAGGACGCAAAATACTGTCGCTCCTTCGGGAGTTTGAAAAATTTAATTAAACAGCCGCGACGCGGTACCTTAATGGATGATTTAGGGGGTAACGTTATTATAAGCATTGTCTCGATTATTCCCGGGAACATTGAGGTCGTAATTATTTGTGAATTTTTGGAAATAAGTTAAGGGCCTCCAACAAAAACGGTAAAATTTGATTTTCGAGAACTAAAAGTACGTGTGCTTCGAATTTTATAAAATTTTGATTTGTTTTTTAAAAACCTATCAACTGAAAACTGACTATTTAGATATATTTTCGTTGAAAAGTGTCAAAAATTGACGAATTTTTTTATTATCAATGGCTTGAAAAAAGCAAGAAGAGGTTATTGTAAGAGGCCCTTTTTAGGTTATGTTTACAAAGGTACCATATTATATGAAGTTTTGAAATTAAGTCTAATATTACAAATTCCTATCATTATGAATTGTAGCTAATGGAATAAAAAAATTACTTAATTTATTGTTTTTCACGTGTATAACCAAGTAAATTTATTCTAAATTCAAGTACAGATGACAAATTCTTATCAAATAGTTACTCAGAAAAAATAAACTCTTTTTATGTTCAAACCAAAGTTAACCTTTTCATTTACTTTTTCAGTGTAAGTACAAGACTTCCCGAGCCTTATTAAAATTTTATTCATTCTTTTTACAGTATTTGGTATTCTTCTTCTCATCACTTTACAATGTAAATGCTTCAATTTTTAGTTTGACCCGAAACTTAAAAAAAACGTCACTTCTATGATTTAAAAAAGTTTTATCCTTACTTCTCACTATAAAGATCATCAAATGAATACGTGTCTTTAAAATTTCATCAACTCCAACCGTTGTAATTCCACTCCTCCAAAGTTTAGCTTCATTTCACTCGGAAAGAAAGAAATTTTTTTACTCAACCTCGAGATATATAACCCGCAAGACGAATAAATTTCTCCCCCTGAATATCTTATTCCATCTCGTAAAACTCTTTATTCGCCTTGTACTTTTCATTATACTTACAAAAGCAGCACGAAAAAAAAAAAAAAATTAATTTTCCCGCTGTTCGGTGTAACATTTTTAATAAAGAAAGAATCCTTGGCTAAGGAAATACTTCCGCGTGGAGATTTTTCCTCACACGCGAGAAAAAAAAAATGAAGGCATTAACCTTCTTTCTGCATTTCTCGATTTATTTCTCCAGGGGTACCCCCGCGCGCCCTTTCACGTCTGCTTCCGCTGCTTTACTTTTTCTCGTGTGTAGGTTGGTACCCCGGAAAAAACTTATCCTTTTGAGTTTTTCCGAATATAACGGGGCCGGAGAATCGAATCTGGGGGAAAACTCATTTTTCTTTAATTCGATTGTAACCCACCAGCTTTTGTGGAAAAATTTAGCTTTCACGGGGTGCGCCTCTCGACGCTTTACTAATTCAGACGGTTTCGACGAGGAAGGAAAAAATTTAATGCTATTGGTACGTTAAACTAATGGGTTTTCGGGCTCATGGTATAAGCTGGGAATGAAAAATTCTTGAGAGGTTCAAAGTTTTCAAAAATGAAAAGAATCAATTTTTATATTGGATTAATCTGTAACTGAATTTTCAACTTTGGAAGTTCTTAGAGTCTGAAAAAGTTATTCAAAAATATTAATGATCCGTATCTTTGATTTTTATCTTTTCAAAGTAAGAAGCTTTTTATTGTAAAAATCAAATCGAATTTATTATAATCTTGTTATAAAGTTCATTAGCCATTTACAACCAATTATTCTCTGCAAGTGCACGCAGCAGTAGAGATTTTTTTAATACTCTACGAAAAATGTAGGATAACGTCAGTTTCGATCGATATTTAATAATTCAATTTTTTAAATACATCCGTTCATAAGTAAAAAAAAGAAAAGAACAAATAATTTAATTTGGCGAATATTTCACGTTAAAACGTTGCAGCTTCTCCAATTTGCGAGAATTTACCGGCTCGTCGCTCTGAGGTCATTCGCACTTTGTTAAAATCGTATCTCCCGCGCTTTTTTAGGGACGATAATCAAATGAAACCGGACTGCGAAACTCCACCACCAATCAATTAATCCCGGTATTTTTTGATTTTTCGAATGTTTGCTTACAGTGCGATCAATCAGTTCAATTATTAAAAACAAACCTACATGTATTTATACAAAGTCGAAATTACGGAGTTGCAATTGCCTCTTTGGCCATTCCTCGTTTAATAACGAATCCACGTCTAACAAGAATTAACGCTCGTGACTGTTTCCCTCCCTCGCTCGGCCAACGCCAATTTTCCGGCTATTCTACGGGGAAAGAATTCGTAATTACCCGACAAGAATACATTTTGCTTTAACCGTGAGGAAAAAAAATTAATATCGTTAATTCAGTTGTTTTTGTTGTTGTTGTCTTTTGCTCAACGTTATTAAAACAAATTATCTCGAATAAATTCTCATTTCACCCCGTAATAAAAGAAGATGTTAACTTTTGTTTGATGTATATTTAAAATTTAATCATGGTATTGTGATTATTTATTTTATGCTGTCAATAATAAAATGTAATTGACTTTTATTTTCCAAAAATACTTGGTAATAATTATAAACGTTACTTTTGTTTAATTAATTTATAATTGTTATTGCATGTTTATAATTTAGTTAGTAAAATGACTCTAAGTTTTCAGATTATAAAAATCGCAAGGAGTCATTTTATTCGCGGCTGGTGTGTCAAAAATTTTTTTTTATTTTAATATATTGGTACGGTAGCGAAGATCTTCCAATTAAAAAAAGTTAAAATAATAAATAAACTAATTCAGAGACAGTTTTGTCACCAAAATTCGCCTCATTGTAACTTTATTCGGGGCAGATTTTTGGCTAAGGTTTCTCTTCGCTGGGGCCATCGACATAACTAAAGTCAAGACTATAAATTCTGAAAAATTATTATTATTTTTATAAATATTGTATTTTAACCAAGCTAATATTTTAAGTAACATTAAAACCCTGATACAAACTAAAGCTCTTAAACAAAAAAAAAAAAAAAAAACTAAACATTTATTTATCGTGTTAAAGGCATCGGGAGTAGCCAGTGAAAATGGAGTATCCATTGGATTAGTGAAAATTTAATCACGATTTACCGGATGCAAATACCTTAAAACTTTGCTAATTAATTTGCTGTGAAAAGCCGTAGTGAACTATTCATCATCGTCTAGTGCACGTGTAAATAAGACCGAACGCAATTGGCCTTTTATTTGAGGAACAAATTTAATTTCGGTACAAATGCATTTCCTTCGTCTCCTCGTGACTTTCACGGATAATCGAATCCCATTTAATCACGCGCACCTTTTTATCGGAAGTTTCGACGAATGACGTACCCTATTAATTAATTGAGGCTTCACCTTATTCGAAAAAAAGCTTGCTCTTGACGCAAGAGTCATAATTGCTTTTTACCGTAATGGAATCCCGAAGAGACATTGAGCCGACTATAAAGCCATATTCAACATGCGTTTCCGGTATTCTACTTTTGGCGCGAACTAATAAAATTTTACGATATCCGATGTACTATAAAAATAGAGTAACAAGTTTACAGTAACGCGTTCATTATTTGATATTTGACGATGGAATTGATTTCTAAAAATTTACTTTAAAATATTCAACGGAATTGAAGTTTTAACGACGATGGGTAAATTCACTGGCTCGAGGAGACTTTTATCCGAGGTGTAATTGACTAAACGAAATTCAACTTATATCGCTTGATTCGATTGGTGCCCGAGCGCAAATCAAATTATCGACTGAAATAATCCGTCCAAGATAAACTTTTGCTTCAATTAATCTTGATTCGACGCTTTACAAATGAATGTGTTGCACCGTTCATTAAAACTTTTTTAATCCATCATAGCCACCCCCAGTCCTGCCCCCGTACTTTTTAATCATACTTTGTTCTTTAAATTTTTTCTGCAAACAATTGCAAACCGGCCATTACACGGTATTAAAATAATGTTTTTAGTAGGGTTTTAAAAAACTTTTCGGTATGATTATTTGGCTAAGCAAAATTTTGTATCTTCAGTAAGCTTCAAGAACAAATTTTTTGTAAATGAGCTAAAAATGAAAAAAAAAAAATGACAGGTCATCTATTTGCTAGTAAATACTAAACATCAGCAAAGAACTAGACAATAAAATTTAAAGTAGTTTTTTAATTAATTTTTCATTTGACACATCCAAGAATACACTAAAAATTTGTTTCTGATTCTCTAACAAAATATTTGCGTAAACAATGCAGTAATACATTCGCTAAAAATAGTCTAAATTTACTTTGTAAAAAATTCTTCACTCTCTCTGGATCACCATAAATCTATCCCAAAACGTAATAAGCTCCAAGATTCCTCCAAAAAATATCTCGATTTTCAAACGCGCATCACTCATTTTCAAACAAAGTTATAAAAAAAAAAAGTAAGAAAGACTTCCATCGAGGTTATTGGGGTAGAGTACGTAAGAGTAACACGGCCTGGCTGGTACAGCGTATACCTTTAATAAGATTTCCCTCGCTCTCGTAAAAGCGAAAATAATATCGGCGACCCTGCACCGGCTTTTATCATTCTCTTTTTTTTCTTCCTTCCTCTCCTTCGCGAGTTCTCGGGGCACGTGTTGTGTAAATAAACATTTACGACTCTTGATGATTTTTTACGTTGAATCATGCACTTTGGCACACCTGGCAGAGTAATTGAGCGCTCGGTCGGGCGTGAATCGTCGTATATATTCGAGGGTGGCTGCACTCGTTTGGATAATGAGATGATGGTCGGGGAGGAAATAATTTTCATGATTTTGATCATGATTCTGCGAGAGCTTTTGATGATATTCTTAGTCGTTCATTATCGTGACGCATTGTGGGAAACTCGTTAAAAATTTTTTATGGCTTTGATAAAATTATGATATTCTTTGATCGTAAGTCAAAGGGAGCTGTTAAGTGAAAACTTCAAATGAAATTATTGAAAGCACCGCTGGGAATAGGAAGGTTTTCAACTTCGAGGAGTCGTTAATTATCGTAATTTTTTAGGGGTAACTCATATTGAATTTTTTTTTAGATAGAATTAATGGGTTCATCGTTTTTTGAACAAAATTAAGTTACGAGAAATATGAGCTTTTGCTAATTATTATAATAAATTTAAACTTTTAGAGTCAACGTACACTATATTGGACCAAGTTTTATAAAATTGTTGCCAGAGAAGTTTTCAAATACCTTTTTTAATTATTCTCTTAGTAAAAAAATGCAACATTAGACTATTCAAAGCTTAAATATGTGAAGACATTACATAAAATGTAATTTTTTTTTAAATTCTTTTAGAGATTACAAACGTTAAAACTTTACAAATTTGACTGTTTAGAAGAAACTGCAAATCAGTTTTAAAAAATAATTCAGAACTACCACTGACATTCAAAGAATTTTTTTTCAATACAAAATCTACTATTTTTTTTATAAATTGGATTTTTGAAATAGATTTTTCATAGTTTTCTTTTTCAAACAAATCTCGAAGTTAAAAAAAAAATATCTCTTTTATGACCGTTTTTTGGCTAAGCTAAATTGCATTTTCTCTGGCATCAAAAATCGATCGAAACTCCATCGTAAAACTTCAGATTTTCTAAACAAAGAGCGCGTACCAGCTCCACCCTAGTAAATCTCAAAATCAAAACCGAAGATCCAGGGTGTTGAAAAATTCAAAACAACAACCTCGCTTCATAAACTCGAGGAGATGTCGGAAGAGTAACGAGACAAGCTACCGGCGTAAAAAAAATCGTACGAGGATCAAGATGAATAATCTACGTTGGGGCGTGTAAGATGAAGAGCCTCATTGCTACAAATCAGTTATCCAAGGGGTATAAATCACCCTTTTTTTACTCCTCCCTCGTGCTGCCATGCAAATGAGAGTCGAATTCGGGAACGATGTCAATGAAATCCCGGGTAAAAAATGTCCCTTTCGGTTACTTCCGCGGTTAAAAGAACGAGGAAGCGAGCTGGCTCTCTTTATTACTTTTTTATACCCGGCTCGTACGAGGACTGAGGAGTCATAAATTACGGGAGATTTGGTACTGAGAATCGACACGTCGTGTACGGAAAAACCCCTCGGTTAACCAAAATAAAGCGGCAATTTTCCACTTTTAAAATTGAGCAAGCGATTTTGAGATTTTTATTTTGGATCTTATCGATGAAAATGGATTGAAAATTATGTACTTTTCAGTCATTTAAAAATTTGATTAGAGTAGATAAGTCAATCATGCGTAATAGCAATGTACAAATTTTTTTATTACGAGCAAGTATCGATTTCAGGGAAGCTACTCAAACATGAAACAATTTACGGAAGCATTAATTAAATTTGTATTGCCGTCAGAAGCGATGATAAAAGTAACGTCAGCGCTAACCATAGTTTGCACTCAATTAATTACAGATCATTACTGCTTCCACTCGAATAAGCGCCGTCATTGATATTGTCAATTTAACAACTATTCAAAAATTTTCTAGTCCTCTATAAGACTTTCAGAACTCTGCAGTTTCACAATTACATCGCCATGATTTTCAACCTTATTTTTCTTGCATCCATGGCGACCCTCAGTTTCGGTAAAATCATGGAATTCGGCGAGAAAACAGAAAGCCAGGAGGTATTTTGCACTGAGCAAGGTAAACGCGGACCGGTCTTGGGACACATCGGAACGGTCAAGCACACCTGTCGAGTTGGTAAAACCGACGAGATTAGTTTCATCGAGGTCCAACTGTACGGAAAAACTGATGAAATTGGTACTGCGATGATTATAAAGGGCGGCATTGGAAAACAGAACGTCACGGTTCAGATACAAGGCAGAACCAACAAGATGTTCAGCTACGCGATAAACGTTTTTAAAACAAGTGTCCAACCGAATGATTGTTTGTCATATAAACTACGATAAAATTTTGTACATCATAAATAAATAGTTGGCTATGTATCAAAATTATCATTATTTTTATTTTCCTGTAGTATGTTAGTACAGAAATTCATTTACCGGTGATAGCACAGCTTACACAATACACATTGTGTCAAAAATTAAGTGCATAAAAATCTATATTTTATCAAAGATTTGTATCTCGATACACAAGCATGAGAAATTAAAAATTTCCTCAACGGCAAGAAGAAAAAAAGTATCCCAACCATCCAAAATTTCCCGGTCGATCGTATAAAACCGAATTCGCACCAGCAGATGTCACCCCGGTCTTATCGTCAAGTGTGCCTCCCGCTTAATGACTCTCGCTTTTCATCACTTTGACCAGCAGTCCTCACCGGCAACCGACAAAAATAAAAAAAAAAGAAGACATGTCTTCTCCGAAAGTGCAACTCCTGGTTCTGTGGTCGTTGTTCTCGGTGACGGTTTACAGCGACAGGTCCATACAGTACGGTCACGTAGTGGGTAACAAGGAACCCTACTGCCAGCTCGATAAGTTGATGGAACCCCGGGACGACGAGACCCCGAGCTTCGAGTACTTTTGCAAGGTCAAGCCGGACGTCTACGTAGCGGCCGTCAAGGTCATTTTCAGGGGCAAACCCGCGGTCCTGGGAGGCGCCAGGCTTGCCGGGGGAGGCATCAGGAGCGACAACGTGAGCATCACCGTCTGGGGGAAAGCGCACGAGCTGCTCGACGCCGGGGTTTACGTCTACGTCAACTGGACCAACCCCACGACCACCGACTTCGACAAGTACTATGGTCCGCCCCACTAGGCTTTGGGAACTCAAGTGTAGGACTATTTAATTGTTCGTCGATAGATGGTTCAATAACAGTGTGTGTGTGTGTGATGTACTACAAGAATAACTCTATGTTTTGATCTAGGAAAAAATTATTTTTAATGTTTTTTGTGAGAGTGTTTAATCGAAAAATAATTTTAACTGTCAGAAAAAAAAATACTTTCCAAAGCAGTGTGTTATTTCAAAGTGAGATAAATGTTTTAGTGTAAAAATATTAACCGTCAAAGTTTAAATAGACATTGATTAAATTTTAAATTTGCGACATCTGATAAGCCAGATAAATTTGTTTATGTTGATAAAATTGGGTCACCAATGCGCCGCCGATATCAAAAATAATCACAAACAGCGACCCAAACCACCGTGAAATTCGTAGCTTTTACCGTTAACTTTAATAATTTGAAAATTCGATGTATCCATGGATAATGTATTGAAATAAACAATTTTATTTTGATAATAAAAAACCTTTTTTTAGTTACCGTGTACAAAGTGTTATCTCTAAATTGAGGTGGGAGCTTATCATTTACCTGCCTTCTTTTTCTACAAAAAAAAATCATAGCCTTGTAAAACCTGGAGAAGTTTAGCGTCGTAAAAACATTACGCGAAATTGGCTTTTCTCCTAAAGTTGACTTTTACAGCGGTTAGTCTGACCTATATTCCCACGAAAAAAAAGAGTGGGGAGGGGGATATCTCATTTTTAATGTACATACGTACGGTGGTAGAGCCACAATGAATGAAAGGGAAATGAGTTTTGAAAGATATAAAAGCTGGAATAGTGGATAAAAAAGGCGCGGGGGCACTTACATTTAAACTTCTTCCTCGTCGTCTTATTTCCTTCCTTACCTCAAACTTTATGGTTTCAAGTTTTTTTTTTTTTTTTTTTCTCGGGCTTTTCTTTTTCAGCTCATAACTTTGCCAGTCTTGGGTCACTCCAAAGCTAGGACAGAAGAAAGGCCAGAAAATTTATTGCACGAGCAGACCGAAATGAAAAAAGTTTTTTTCTGACCCGATCGGTCAGTCCCGAAGAAAATTGGTATCACCCACTTGCATTTAAGAAAAAACTTGAGTTGGTCCTCGAGTTGCATGGGTAATTTATGTTTTCGGGTGGTTGGGTTTTGTTTTGGGATTTTGGAAAGTTTTGCTTTATCTAGCTTGAGAAGCGGCTTTAATTTATAGGTGGCAAGTAAGGTTTTCACTTTGTCCCGACGTTGATGAAGTGTGGGGGGCGAGGTCTTCCCAACTCCAAAAAATTATTACTCCCGCAACTTCTTAAATCATAAAGTCACTGTTTAAAAAAAAAAGAAGTGGGAGCGCTTCTTTATGCCCTTGAGAAAAAAATTTATTTGAGTTTCCACTTTCTTATTTAAAATTTAAATTTTTTCCTTTTAGTCCCCAAAGGAGTCATGTTTGAAATCAAAGTGAAAAGCGATTTTTTGTAAATTTTTTTGCAAAAACTATTTTTCAAACTCAAATATTTAAAAATTTATCTATTATATCGTTTTTATTCACATTTTTTACTGTTTACCTGACTAAGAATCCCAAAAAACCTTGTTATAGAGGTAAAAAAATGATTGAAAATTAACCATTTAAGTAGAACTGATTGTTTAATTGGAAGAGCCTTTGAATAATTTAAAAATTCTCTTTAGTAAAAATAAAAAGCTTCTAATTTACATTTTCGTACGTGTCTCAACCGCAACAAAAGCATGTCCAGTCAGAAACGGTACATTCTTATTTTTTTCTTGTTGTCAGTAAGTAAAAGTTAAAACAACATCGTGTTTGTTATTGAAAGATCTTTTGAAATAAATCTTCATCAACTATAATAAATCTATGAAAATATATTCTATAGCGTACTATTTTTTTGTAATGTCAAATGTCAAGGGACCCGAGGAACATAAAGGTTTAAGTTGAAAAAAATTACTACTGTTTTGTGTCCTACTCACAGTGGTGCTTAATTTTGAGATGACTTCTTAAAAAATAATGACTGTTGAAAAATTCAGGTTGTGATTAGTAAACCAGCCATGTCAAAAACATGTCATTCAGTTCAATAATTCAATTTTAAAATAGAAAACTAAAAATGTCTGAAAATTGAATTTTGAAACCAAGCGAGACAGTAATGAAACAAAGGAATAAAATTTTATTGCTGGAACCGTAGTAAGGAGCAAAGCGATCTAGAAATTCAATGCTTCGCCGAAAAATTCGATGCCTTTCGGTCAAAGGCCACTACTCGATGGGATGGTAAAACGAATTTCACGTCGTCGTATCGGCAACATCAAGGCATTCCCTTCGTACGCGACGGGCGCTTATCATAAAATGCACTTTTCCATTTATTTCCGGCAACCTCCGACGGACGATTCGCCGCGGGTGATCGATTTGCATTTCCTCTCTCGTGACTTGAGACTGCTGCGCGAAAAGTCTGTCGGAGTTTTGGCGAGATACAGACCGCCGCTCCGGGGATCTATTAATATCGATTTTACGGCATCCTTAACTTTGTTTCGCTCTTTTATTGTTTTGTGCAAACAATATTTTGACGAGTTCAATATCTTTTTGTAATCGCGTTCTTTTTTGTTTTAAACTCTGTTGGTTTGTTCTTTTTGGTTCAAGAAACAATTGAAAAAACTCGATTTTTATAACAAAAGCTGTTGAACAGAAATTTGTTATTTTATTGTGAACCCATTTTTTGTTATTACTTGTTTTTACAAGCAACTGAAACTGTTTTATTTTGTTTGTTCGATAGTCTCAGAAAACTTGATAAAGCGTTGACCAAGCAATTCAAGAATTAATGGTTCTAGTCGGACTTACAATCGATTCTGATGATATAACTACTTTGTAATTCTAATAATATTTTTGTAACTCAAAAAGGACAATATTATTTAAAAAAAACGTTGCAAAAAAGTTTTTGGTAAACAATTTTTATTTTTTACTCGAATAAACTTTTCGTTTCCAATTTACGAGTTAAATAAAATTATTATTTGAATTTTTAATCAATAAATTCAACCCTTAAAATGAAAAATTTATTATTTTAATAAACGTACTAATTTTCAATTTATTGAAGTCTCAAAAAATTTTTCATGAGAATTTTGATTTTTAATTTTTTTTTTAAACAATCCCATCCTAATAAAAATAAAATGTTTGTAACTTCTTACGATCCAAACATCTTTCTGGCCATAAGACTCTGCACCGGAGAAAAAAAGCTCGCAATTAAAATTCCGTTTCTTTTTTTAAATTAATTCAAAGTAACACGACGTACCGGGGGGAAATCAAGCGTGCGCCGTAGGATTTAAGTCCAGAAATAAGATTTAAAATAAAGTCTTTTTTCCTCGACCCTAGTAGCACGTACGTCGGGGCTTGGAATCTCTTCATCTCCGCGAAAATTAATTCGCTCTTCGTCCTTTTGAAATTGCACCTTCCGTGAAATTACCTTTGCACTTAAAGCCCCCCCTGGATTGATGCTTTCAGCCGTGGAAAAATAATATAAACCAATTGTCGTTGAGCCTACTGCTCGTCGTTAATTTAATTAAATCTCCAGGTAAGCTCGATGTTCAAAAGACCTTTTCAAATTTCCGGATTAACGAGCCGTGGTCATAAATTGTACTCCATCGATTCTTCAGACACTCTTTTACTTATAGTAAAAAGTCTCATAATTTTTGTAAAGTAGACTTCCTCGACCCTATTAAAAAATATCCAAGCCATTGAATATGGAAAATAAAAGAAATCCCCGGTTTTCTGATAACAAATAACAAATCCACCGAATGAATTTTCATCAGAAGAACCAAGAAAAAGTCTTGGAGAGGTGAAAAAGCACTCGAGTGGAGCGCCAATCTCGGGAACGTAACACCTGCTTCGCAGAAACCACATACCGGGACAATGGAGCGCTGCACTTGGCGTGATTTTCATAAATCCTCGGCTTTCTCGCCCAGAGGGTCTTCTTCGGTGGAACACTATTATTATTATCACTATTATTCCCAGTTTCTTGTAAAGCTGTTTGTTCTCCTTGTTAGGGCATGCTCTAGAATGTGAGAGAAGGATAATTATTTTATTGCAAGTTGGGGGGGGGGGTCAGGGGTGGAATAATGAAATGTTTCGTTGACCAGGGAATTTGATAATTCGGGCTTATTGTTTTTGATGTAATTATTTTTGTTAAATTTTTCCCAGAGTAAATAAAGATTAGTTTATGAAATACTTATAATCAAAATCTTTGCAAAGCACTTTTTTTTACAAAACCTTTTGGTCTTAGTTTTAAACATACATGTCCCAAATAGAATTTTAAAGGATTTTGGATCTATTAATATACAAACAGAAAAATGTGTATCAATTTGAGAAAAATTAAGAGAAGGGATGTTTATTAACTTATACGGGTAATTTTAAATTTTTAACACAATATAGTACATTGCTGTCAATGATGAGTGTCATTTTTGATCAATACTCCAGACGTCAATTACAATAATAATTTTTTAACAACTCAGTATTGAACTTAATGCAATAAATATTTAGCTTCTGTACCTTTTTTATTACTTCATTACAGTATATAATTTCTACTGACGACATTAACAGTTTAAACCAGGATACAAAATTATAGTGCACCGCAGTAATCAAGTCAATCACGTTATTTTACATTAAAAAACTCTCAGCATTGACCACGAAATAAAAAAAAGGTATAATTGCTGTCGTTTAAGTCATTTGACTGTATTTACAAGTAGCATCTTAATAAATTATCTCACATTCTAGGCAATTTACAAAAGAGATCTGTAATTAAAAATCTCAGTGCCTTTTTAAAAATACAAGCTATTATTAACCTCGATACCATTACACCGCTTCCAATACCAATAAAACGAAAAAGAGACATTAACGCAACTCCCAGTAGTTAATAGTCACCGTTCATGCCTTGATTAATCATTGATACGCGAGCGTGTAGATGCTATGTTTCCACCTTACGGAATATTAAATCGCAAATCTCTGGTATCGACGTATGTAATTAAATTATTAGCTTACCACTACACTAACTCACCTGTCGTGTTTCCCATTTGAATCTAATTAGCCAGTCAAGAGTGTGGCGACTGTCATTCAAATTCTAGCTAACAGCATTGGCTAAATTGAATATTGTAGGCGGCCATTCGCCAAAGCGATTCAAAATTTTATGATCTCGACGAATAATTAAACAACGTTTTCAACGGACTTTGTGGTCAGACGGTAGGTTCATCGCTACACGATTTTATGATGTTCGAAGTTTGCTTAATTATGGCTGATTAATACCTGTGGGTTATTTAGTATGCTGTTTGGCAGAAAGTAGGAAGTACATAGACAACAAATTTTTAAATAAACTGTCATCGAACAGCGATAGAATGTTTAATAAAAAAAGTCTTTTTCTGTAAAACCCGCAAATTTGAGAGAATCAGAAGTAAGCTGACCATGGCGTGCGTTCAAAAAATGAGAGGATTTTTGTACGTCTTTCACGTTGGCTTTCCATTGCTTGACGTAATAGTTTGAAATCCTAGAAAGGTTTTATGTTGAAGAAAAATTTTTTTTTTTCTTATTGCTTACAAATTTTCACAAATAGGGTTATAAAAAAAATTAAATCTACAATGATTCACCATGAGTGAACTAATATTTTAAAAATATTATATTCGAGTAAAATGAAATTCATCTAATTCCGAGTACACTAGCAACAGACATACGATACTGGTAGAAACAAAAAATTATTAAATCATGGTCTTTGAATCCACAACAATTGATATCGAGACCATTGTAAAACTCGGTCCATGCGCTTGATTGCATAATTGAGGTGCACTTGGGGACTGATAAGAGATCCTCGACGCGGCCTAAACGCACACACCTGCGCACACAATCGTGACTCTGTTCTCCCCGAGGGAAGTACCGTCGTGACGTCATTGTGCCGGACAATTATTTTCGAGATAATACAGGCCAGCTGATTATTAATTCCGTTTTGTCTTTCTTTTTTTCCCCAAGATAAAGCTATTTGCACTTTTCTTTGATTAACCATTCATTTGTGATTTATAGATAGTTGAGAAATTTCAGGGTTACCCGTAATGGAAATTTCGGAATAATTTTTAGCTCGATAATGTTGTTGATACTGTATTGGCTTTACTACGTCGAAATGTAAACAGCGCCCTCGATCAAAACAACTTGTGTACTTGGTTTTATCGAGAATAAGCCCTGGGCTATTTGAAATTAAATAACTTGGAAGTTCAAAATATTCTTACCCGTGGGTTTGAGTTCATAGATAAAATCACATATTTTTTAAACAACTCTTCGTTTTTATTTTGGTACTAGCGAAATAAGTAGCAAACAGAAAAGCTCACTAATTCTTTTG
Organism: Encarsia formosa; assembly: GCA_038277355.1. NCBI lineage: Eukaryota > Metazoa > Arthropoda > Insecta > Hymenoptera > Aphelinidae > Encarsia > Encarsia formosa. The sequence goes on along the minus strand of CM076188.1, from coordinate 3,214,015 downwards.
ATCAATCATTTATCGATGAAGTTATCCAACTCTTAATAAAGAATGAATGATATTGTATCATTACAGGACTTGACTAATTACAAAAATTTTTTGTTTCATTAATCATTACAAAAAACGTAACAATGTATGAATTTCAAACAATTCGTAAGCTCAGTTTATTTGAAAATTTCGGGGAAAGCAGCAAGCACTCATGAAAATTGAAAATAAAGCCGTCTTGAAGTGGCGACAGTCCCGATAAAATCCCGGCCTCGTTTGGAGCAAACACCGTATGAAACTTTATACAAAATCACGTATACAAACACAATAGAAAATACGTGGGGGTGGGTTACGAGATAGCGTAAATCCAAGGGAGCAACAATCCCGACGTGGACTCTCGGGGTAATGCGGGCAAAGCTCCGCTACACTCGAGATTCTTAATTCAAAAGCAGCTTCCTGCCTTATGCATATACATGGAAATTTCGGTTTTATAAATTCGGTTTGACATGGTTACCTAAAATACACGCAATTTTCCATGTTTATTCAGACGAGAGGACAAAAGCAGGCGAACCTTATTTATTTGGGCGAGGAAATACTCTGTATTCAAGGGATTCTTACGTACGGTTGTACTTTATTTAGTGGAGTGAAAATTTTTACTTGGAGAGGGTGGGTTTGACAATATTCATGGACTTATGCTCGAGTGGGTATTGAAAAATCTATAAGGCTCTTGTTTGCAGAAATCGTGGCGAATTCAAAAATTTACTTTATTGCTTTTAAAGTGTATTTGTGAATTTTATTCTAGTTTCTTTCAAAAAAGGATAAGCTGCTCCACCGAATAAAAAAAAAAAAAAAAAAAAAAATTAAATAAATACGAGGAAAAATATAAATTCTGCCATGTGTGTATTAAATGTCTGAATACAAAATACTTATTACTAGTTTAAGCATGAGAGAATATAAACTTGGTGAAAAAAAAATTCAAGTTTTGATTTGTCGATCAAAAAAAAATTAAAGTAGCTATAATAATTTTAATAATATAAAAATAATCTGGTTTAATATTTGAATCTAAAAAAAAAAGTCGGAAAATCTCTGATATGTGACCATTTCCATTACATAAATGAGCTCGAATGAGCCTGCAGAAACTTCATAATTCATTAATTTTATTTAGTTGGAAACACAAAAGTGAAAAAGACATAAAAATCAAGTTTAATTAGACTAAGTAAGTTCATACAGAGAAAAGATTTAGAAAAAGGTAAATCGCACGAAAAACCTTCTCTGTATGATTCGTAATTGTATTGTGGGAAAAATGGTGAGACCAAGTTTTATATTTACACACTCGAAAAAGAAAGAAGCAAGCAGCGAGAATACAAATACACTGTATTATTCCACGCAATTTTAATAAGTTTGAGTACGCTCGAGCTTTATATTATCTTAGTTGAATGCTTTCGCCAACTTTTATTTCAGTTGCAACTACAGATTTTAATTTTTTTAAATGAACAACGCCTACACACTTTTTTTATTAAAAAGACGAACGTAAGGATTTACGTATTTTTATTTCATAAATACGGGTTTTTAAGTATTCAGCTGTTTGCGCAAGCTTGAGTTGTTGGGCTTGCAGAAAAGTTAACTGCGATGTGTGTACAAATATTTTCTCGAATGGAATATTGGCAAAGCACTAAAACTCTTCGCCTTATCAGCTCAAAAGAAATTTATTTATTCAGTAAAAATTTTAAAAACTTTATGCTTGAAAATATTCAGGTCATTTAATTAAAAGAGCAGCCAAAAATATTATGAAAAATAAGCGAATCCGAGAAAAAAGAATTCTTTTTACTTTCGGTAAACAATGGAATTGAAAAATTACGAAGCTGAGTGGAAAAATCGAACGTAAGGGAAAAAGTCAAGAGCGAAGAAAGTAGCATTTTTTTTTATCTTTCTCACGGTCAATCTTTCACCTTTCATCCCTTATTCCCTGCAATAAATCGATATCTTGAAAATTTCAGGATCCATTTTATTATTCAATTTCTCAAAAGACGTTTTTCGGGATTTTTGAAATTTTTAAGCTATCACATTTTATGACTTTGAGCTTGCAAGCTTCGATTTTTATTAAAAAATTTTCAAAAAACGTAAAGGATCTACTGACTTTGAATATCAATAATTTATCGAAAGGAGTATAAAATTTCTTAAATTTACAAGATCTGTAGAAATTATCCGATCTCGAGTGAACTTTTACTATAAAGTGAATGAAAAGGACCGTAAAGAGATGAAAATGAGTGAAATTTTATTGCACCTTAGATAAAGAAAAGGAGGTCAATCCTTTGAGACGAATCTTTTTTCTCTACATCTTTTTTTTTTTTTTTCTTTTTTTTCGATATCTTACACAAACGTAATCGAAATGAATAAATCACCAAAAGAATTCTTTTTTTTCTTTATCGCCACGCGTTGTTTCCGAAACCACGACTTGCTCGATCAACTCCAAAGAAAAAAAAAAATGTATTTTTTAATCTAAAAAAAACTCTCCACACACTTCACGTTTATCGCGGGTAATAAAATTTTACGACCACCTGTGTGAATCGAACGGCTCGTCCGTAATCAAAAAATTTCGAAGGTTCGATTTTATAGAAAAACCCTTAAAATGAAAAAATTGTTCTAATACAGGGGGGTTAGGCTCGGAGCTTTATTAGCTCTTGGCCGCAAGAGCTTTTTTATTACCTTAATACCCTCATTATAAGCCGGGTAGAAAAAAAATTCTCACGACCAGTCATGCGCGTAAACACACCGGGGCGGGCGGGATATCAAATTAAAAACTTGTTCAAACTTTAAAATATTTTCAAGTCATGCAAAGGGGGAGGAAGCTTTTTGTTTACTTTGGCTGGGCGCCCGTATCGGTACAAAAATTACTTCGAAAGTGCACACTAGAAGTTTTCAGAGTTGAAAATTTGAATAAAAGCTTTTGAAAAAAAAAGTGCTAGATTTAAATTGAAAAATAAAAAAGGGCTGGAGATTATGTTTTAAATGCTTGAATTTCAACTTTTCTCTCAGTTGCACGAAATTTTTTGTAAAATGAAGTTTTCCGCTTTTACTTTATTTTTAAAAAAATTCATAAACGAGTTGAAAGAACTTTAAATTATTTAAATTATGAAAATTTTTTTATGAACGATTAAAAATTCTTTTCTATGAGGACTTGAGTTTTGAAAAATTGTATTTTATTGCTTTTTCAAATTGTTATACTTAGATTTGCTTTGTCAATTCAAAGTCAAGTACCTAATAAATTGAGTTTTATAAAATAAAAGTATAAAATATAAGTTATATAGAAATTTATAAAATATAAGTTTTTTAAATTTTAGCCTGGGAACATTGTGAAAAGTGGTAGGTTTTTATTTTCCGGAAGGAAATTAAATTTCTAATTATTATGAACTGTGTCAACAAAGAGGATTTAGAATTCGCTAATCACAAGAGTATCCAATTAAATCTATTAAACTCCTTAATGAAGATCCCAAAATTTAGCACTCACTCAGTTATTTACGAAGGCAGTGATGTCAATTACACCCATCACAGCACTCTACTGATGTAATTTATACAGTCGAATGTAGTTTTGAGTGACGTATGTAACATCTCTTCCCTTCAATACAGTACCTAAAAATACATTTACCACCTTTAAAATAAAAAATAACAGTAGAAACATTAGAAAAGAAAAATTCCACTATAACTCTTATCTAAATTGCGGTTGCAATTAACGCAGTCTTTCACTCGAGCAGTTAGCCTGTAAATTTGGCTTTTGGGGTAAGCCGAGGGAGAATGTTATTTCTACAGTCCGAGGTGATATTTCTTTCAGAGTGCTGGGGTCCCTTGAGCAGCCCTCAAGGGGGGATCTCGAGATAACAAAGGGCCGACCTAATATTGTTATTATTTATTTCCAAATACAGTGATGAAACCCTATGATACCCATACAACCAGTACACGGTTTTTACATGTTAGTAGTGGCTAAATGTTTCACGAGATATTTAAATCTGTGCAATTAGTTTAGTATTTACTTACAAATAGGCAGTTTGATGAGACAGGATCGTAAATATATAATTAGATGTAATGTTTTTTGGATGGAATACATGGTAGTTTTTGATCCTAACCATTGTGTTTTGAATTTTTACAATTATGTATAATAGGGAAGACGCACATTTTTTTGATTATGTTGTTTTCTCAAAATTCTCGATTTTTCATGAATTTTTTTCTTTATTAAAATTACCTGAAAAATAATTTTTCTTAAATTAGAGTCTCGTAACGTCATACATCCTACCATTTTACATAGGAAATATATCTGTAAATATAATTATTTCGGAAACTTCAAAAGTCCCTGTAACTCCTTCAATTTTCATTTTTTTCAAATTTTAATAATTTTTTGATCTACTGTCTAATGAAGCCAACAACAAACCTAATTATTTTTTTTATCCTCTTCCTTATTTTAAAGAACTTTTAACTTTTTCAGAATCACTGATGACTCTTTTGTAAAATTTAAACTGTTTAGAGCCTTGGAATCAAATTTGAATAATATTCCGTCGAACCAAAATGGGTATTTGATCGACCACATTGATTCCGAAGTGCATAGCTGATCCAACGCTTGGCAATAAATAAAAAAGCGTCACGGGTGACGTATGCAGTACGCCAAGGCATGGTTAACGGGCACGATCGCGGTGGGTAACCAGTTGAATGCACATGTACGCGGAGCTGCAGGGGAGGATGCTTAGATCAACGTAATACGCCTCGTATGTATGCGGGCGTCCGCGTCGCATTAACGTCGTGTACTCGGAGGGGCCGATTTGAATACACGAGCGCAACATCAGCGGCCCCCGTAGTTACCCGGAATTTAATAGCTACCCCACTGTGCTCCAGGAATTATGTGTAATCTTCGCGTGTAAACCCCCATCAATTTAGTTTTGAAATTGCTAATGAAAACCGAGTGCTTTTCACCACTCTCCAACATCCGAGCTTTTCTTCTACACTGAGGAAACTGTTTTGGAATTGATTATCTACCACATCTATCCAAAAATGCACATTTGCTATGGTTTCCCTATGTAGAGGCAGTATTTGGACGGTTTGGTGAAAAATGTTTGCTTAAAAATCACCTACTGTTTAATCTAATTCGATTGAAAAAATTTTGAGATTTAAGCTGGGCCGACTAAGAGAAGATGGGGAAATCTCCCTTAGACTGAGGCCCTTTGCATGGCTATTTTAATTTGTAAGTGCACTTCAACTGAGCCACACCCGCGTTACGAGCTGCTCTAATCTATTGTAACCAAGTTTTATTTGCTGAATATACCCCATAAATTTTAACATCTTTTACTTAATTTTTACCCACTGAATTATTATATTTTAATTAAAAAGACCCACCCACAATCATTGCTGTATGTTTCATTGACTTATCAATAGTTTTTTAGATTCTCATTTTTTTAATTTTTGGTGCATAAATTTTTTTTTTAATACTAATGGATAATAAAGAAAAGTCAAAATGATTTTACAGCACTCGAGAGTTTATCATGACAGAAAAGGTGACGTTGATTTTTTACCCTGAAATCCCTCTAAAACCTGACAAATTACATGACTATTTTAGATTTGATACTTTTACGTACTAAAATCTAACAAACAACATTTTTTATGTTTCAGATAAAAAAAAGACGGCCCCGAAAAACCATGTAAATGGATACATCGCGGTAGCCCAAAGAAAACGGGCCCGCGAGCTGATTCGTCGTAATCACGAACTCTTGGCGGGACGTAAAGCGGGGTAAGTTCTTTTTTTTTACGAAACAAACTTTTTATCGTTCTAACATACATTTAAATTTTTAGACACTGTTCGTTATATTAAAACAAGCTTTATAAAGTGTTATCTTCAACTTTCAAATTTCACATTTGCGATGAATAATTTTACACAAAAACAGGTTAATTAAATCGACTCTATCGAGAATAAAGTTATACTCAAAATAATTCATGGCATGAAAAGAAAGGATCCTTTCTCAAGGCAATAAAATTACCTTGGATCCAATTTCGGGAAATTTTTTTTTTTCTTTCCCAAATCTCTCCGGCGCTCCGTTTTTAAGTGAAATTTATCACTTCCAAAGTATTAAGATGTTTCGTGGGATTTAATTCAGCCCCACGGGGCCAATTCAACAAACTACGTTCGCCTCTTCCCCCAGTTAATTTCAATCTCTTCTGTTTAACGCTCCTCGCGAGAAAGTCGAAAACTATGAGTAAGAGGCGCTACCAACTTTTCGAGGTCATCACAAAAGCCCCGAAAAAATCGTTCCGTCGTAAAAATTAGCCCCAACAAATTCCACCCCCAAGCCGGTCTAATCCTCGTTCCGGGTTAAAAAGAAAAATCTCGACCCGAGCGATCTCCATGCCTTCCCGGGGCCATTTATTTTCCGACCACGTAATAAAAGTCTCCGGATCCCGAGTGCCCTCGAAACTTGGAGCCTGAAAAATTCTTCCTCCCACAGCTTATGGACCCTCGGACTTCACGACGTGTCTCGAATTCCGAGAAACTCGGGGAAGGGCGCAAAATTTATTTATCGAGAAGTCATAGCCGACCGAGCTTTCCGATAAACTCCGCGCGGTAGACAGACAAAAGTCACTGTTCATTTTTCAGGGTTACCTGAGAGAGATTTTTTGAAGAAAAATGTGCGCGCGGTAAAAGTAATAAATCGTGAGAGAGACGCGGTTTTGTCACTATGGAGGATTAAATTTTTCTAAATAATGGTGGTTTTACGGACAGGATGAAATTGCGTATGTTTTGGGAATAGTAAAAAAGGTCATTCGGAGTCAAAAATAAATGCGGATGGGTTTTCTTTTGGGGCGAGATGAATTTCAAGTTTTCGGGTACCTCTCCGGGGAAATACATTTCAAAAGAAGAAGATAAAGAAAAAGGGAAGAAATCTTGAAATTTTTTTTATCTCCTTGGATTTAGTTCACTGCTATAAACTTTTCAATAGTTTTTTAACTTGAACCAGTTTTGCAGGTTTTTTTGTTTTTGTTTATTTTTCTTTTTTGTGGAGTTTTTAGCTTATTTACAAAAGTACGATATCGAATGAAACTCCAACTAAATCGCAAAAGTTTTTTGAAAGTACCAAATTTACAATAAAATGTAATTTAAGCTATGACTAATTAAAAATGTATTTATTTTTAAGTAATTTTTAACTTTTAGTTTTTGAATATTATTTAAAAAATTTCTCTTACTTGTTCCACTTTTTGAGATAAGTAACTTTTCAAATTACATATTATATATTATGGTAGATTCAAATTTAATAAAATAAAAATTAAATAAAAAAAAATTTATATGAACACAATGATGAAGCTACAATTTTTTTTTTTCGCTATCAATAAAAGTTGTTTTTAAATTTGTATAATCTTTCAATAGTAATTGTGCAGAAGTGAGGTTTGATCCCGAATCCACCAGGTTATGAATCTCGTACTCTTCCCACAGGACCATTGCCCTTCTATTCGCTACGAGTTTTAGATATAAATACTGTACAAAATGCCTGCAGGTAATGAAAAATCAATTTCTCTAAAAATAAATTAACTTCAATTATAATAGAGTTGACAATTTTTTTTAAATCTTTAATCTTTTATTCATGTTTTGCATATCTTGGTAGATATTCTTAGTAGAATCAATTTTAATAAAATAAAAATTAAATAAAAAAAAATTTATATGAACTCTGACACATAGCTACAATTTTTTTTTTCATAAACAATGAAAGTTGTTTTTATTGTAAAATCTTTCAGTACTAATAATGCATAAATGGGATTCGTTCCGGAGTCCACTGCGTTACGAATCTCGTAATTTTCCCACAGGACCATCAACCCTCTGTTTACAACGAATTTTCTAAATAAAATGAGAATACACAGAAAACTAAAAATAGTACATAAAAATATAAAAAAACATGAAAATATCCGTAAACTAGTACTCCCAGCTGTTCCTTAGATTCGAAACAAAAAAGTTTCCGGTCTCAAGCCTTCTTTCCATGCTACCCGTAAGCTCGAATAATCCCGGGCGTCTGGTAATCATGGTAGAGATTCAAAGGGCCGCTCGGTCATTACGGATAGGTAAGCCAACTTCGGGCGAAACTAACTCCCAGCAGATATTGATAAAAGACGAGTGTTGGACTCGGGGGAGAAGATACATATAAACGAGCTTCATAAGTATACCCGGAGCCAGCCTCCATTCACACGGGTTTCCCAGGGGCAGCTCGTTATTCGCGCTTCCGCGCCCACGGTAATAGCAGCTACCGGAGCGTGTGTGTATACGTATCGGGTTCGATTGCGCCTTGATGGAATTTCTCGTGATTACGGGCTGGGGGTATATATATGTGAGTGTGCGGGACTCCGTCAAGGAAGCCTAATTGCTTCCTTGTCCCGTCCTCGACGACAGCGTTCCCTGATTAATATTCCAGGAGTTGGCCATTTGACGCTGCCAAGTAGAAACTACCCGGGTGTAGTCAGACGGGAGTATTTTGGGGTATCTTGCTTACCTGATGTGATTTTCTCTTTGATGAAGTCGTGCTTGATTTATTGCAAGTATTTACTAAAATTTTGTTGGACTTTTTTATTATTTATATATTTTACACACTTAAGATGGTTATTCTTCTGTTACAAATGCCTTATAATGTTTAGTGTGTATGTTCTTCTAGATGATGAATTCTAAATTTCTTACGAAAAAAAAAAAATTTATAAACATTTTTACGCAGTTTTTAATCAATGAATGAAAAAATAAATACTGAGTTTATCCAAAAAATAAATTCTTATAAATTTTTTAAAAAATATTTAAATAACAAAAATATTTCAAACAACGCGGAGTTTCCATTTTTCAACCAAGTAATTTTTAACTGCGAAAATATTGTTTTTTTTATTTGTCCGTGTATTTTACGACCATCCGTATTTATTAACAATCGTGAATATTTATCACAGTAAAAACTTCGGTAATTGAATTATTTAACGAACTATAAAAGCAACTTTGATCGGAGTGAAAATTTTCAAAAAGTTCAAAACGGTCGAACGCACTTTTTCGAGAGTTATGATAACACAAAGTTAAATTTTTTTTTTTTTTTTTTTATGACTCATTATTATATACCCCGGATGAAAACGTTGAGTCGACAATTGCGGTACAAATGGTTTTTGTACGAAAATTCTAATCGAGAGATCAAGCAGCCCAGGAGATACCCGGGAATAAAGGAAAACTTCTCGAGGGAAGTTTTTCCATTCAACGAGAATCTAAAATTCAATATAATCTTTTCCCTCCGCGTACACAAAGAGCAACTTTTTTTTTATCGCTTTTTTCCCACACGCTTACACCCGTGATTGTCAAATCAACTTCTGCTCGTCTTAAAATTTTCCGAAATATTCACCGCACAATGGGCCCTGAATTTCCCCTCGATATTTACAATATTCAAACTCCGCGTCATTTTATTCCCGCGGTTATGAAATTCGAGGAATTTATTGGTGAAATTTTCATTGTCGGTGAATTTTTTTGACAAAATAAGACAACGTTTCGACGCCTCTCTACTTTTCATGCAAATGCACCGACGTCTTCGAATAGACCGCGAACGGCTGTCTTTATTTTTTATTTTTTTTTTCGTCTACTCGCGAATAAAAGTCCTCGCGTCAACGCCAGACTTTTTCTGCCGGGGGCGTGTTTAACGATTCGCAAAGCCCCGAAGATAGCCGGACTTTTATCATTCGCGAAACACTCGTCCTGGATGAGACACCAGTGATAAATGCGCGCGCGGGAGGATCAAAAAGTTGAAAAAAAAATAAAATAAATCGCTCTTGAGGCGCCTGGTGGAAGGCTGAGATAAGCCACTTTTGAAGAATTTTTGGGGGGTAAATTAGTTCCACTCGCGCGACTGTTATCGCTGTGAGCTTAATTATTTAAGACCGAGTGGGTTTTTTTGCTGTGAGCGCTCGTAAATAATTATGATAGTGAGTTCTTAAGTTCGTGGTAGTTTTTAATAATTCTGCATTGTAATAATGAAACTCTTTGAATAAAATTAGTTTTCATATTCATGGATTGAACTACAAAAAAAAAAGACAAATGTTATACTATCAAATAAATTTTATCTTTTTTTTTTAGTTTTTGCTTAAAATAGGTCAAAAATTTATCAAAAGTACTCTTGAAAGATAAAAAATTTTATTTTTTTATTTATGGGTGAGAGATTAATAAAATTGAGGGAAACATTTTTCTTCGACTTTTGACAAATCAAGTAAGATCGCTACTACATTTTTTATTTTACAATTTTAAAAATCTAGAATAAGTTCAACGTAAATTAGTCTTGACTTTGTATTTTTGTACTAGTTAAAGTAACGAGTAAAGTTGTAGAGAAAAAAACTTGAAATTGGTGCAATTACACTTAAAACTTTATTTTAAATACTCTTCTATGTTACTTTTATGCAACAGTCTCAAGAATAAAAAACTTGAAAAATATTTTCCTGCACAGCTCGAGAAGTGCACTCACTCAGTTATACAAAAATTTTCCACCCCACAGTATAAAAAACCCTTGCTATCGTAATCAACAATCATCGAGGAAAATCTAGTTAAAAAACCATTCGGTTATAACGAAACGCGAGGTAATAAATTTCCGGGTACTTTTGAAGGGGCCGCTCGTCATCATTACCATCATCATCGTCGGGGCCTTTGATCCCGCGCACTCCAATTTACTTACCCCTAAAAAAGTGGAACGTTAAACCCTTACCCGCGAGGCAAAAAAAAAAAAAAAAAATAGAGGTTGAAGCAAAAAAAAAAAAAATTTCAACCGCGCCTCGGTGTACATTACGACGCGTCGGTGCGAGCTTAAAATTTAATTAAAATTTTCGTCGATGCGCACTGCCGCCCGCACAAAAAAATATTCTCGCGAATCGTTTGTTTTCTTCCTTTCAAAAAAAAAAAAGGTAAGAAAGACCTACAAGAAAAAAATTTAATCACCGTTAGGATTGAAGCATCCTCGGTAGTGTAAACACGCGCGCTTCACTTTTCACTCTTAATTGAGACTTTGTTTCTCTTGAATAAATTCGTAAACAAAAAAAAAAATATATCTCGCAGGATTAAATTTTCGCGCGAATTCCCACGCTGTAAAAATTCAAATAACAGCGCGAGCAACAATAAAACTCGTCATACCGGTCGCTCGATTAATTGCAATTCTTCCCTTCCACGCGCCGTCGGCGTGACAATGCCGACGAATAAATCTCGTTTCGATCCACCAAGGCCGTATTGTAATGGCGCGATTAGACTGGACGCTCGTATCTCGACAATTCCTTCTTCTTTCGTTCGTCTGTTATTAAGGATTTTGATTTATTCCAGAGCTAATCGTCCGAGCGTATTTCATCGGGTGTCTGTTTTAATTATACCCGCTTTCTTGAAAACCCGCCTCATTGTTTTAATAATGCGAGGCAAGCCGCGCGCTACCCGAGTAAATGATATGCAGAACTCGGGCGGGAAACTTAATGAAAACCGTCGCCAGGTGCAAGCGAGGCCGTAGATTACCGAGTTTCGAATTTCTGGGAGATAAGTGACGAAAAATCGTGTACCAAGTTTTATTAAAAAATAGAGGAGGCTTTTTTTTTAGATATCGAGTTACGGGAAATAAATGCTTATGGATCGAGCGGCTTGTATTCAATTACCGGAACGGTGGAATTGGAGCGAATACATACTGCGACAATTTGAAAGAGACAGATAGTTGGGTGAATAAAAAAAAAAAGTGCTGAGTTATTAGGTAACCCGGAAGTTACAATTTTTCGAGTAAATAAATAGCCGGAAAAATGGGACAGAGGTGAACAAAAAATATTTCATAAAAAAATAGCGAGTCTTGTTAGGTAATGAAACTCGATTTGAAAAAGAAGCAGATTTAGATTTTCAAGCCATCATTTTTTTCAGTGTTGCATAATTATATTCTTAGTAATGTACCGTGGTAATTTATTTCTTTGTGGATGGTACAAAATTCAATTCAAATATATAAATAAATAAAAAAAATGTTTTATTTAATAAAGGAATGGTTAATGTATAAACTGCAAACTTTAAATGATATTTATTTTGACTGTTTAATTTTTGAACAGTATTTGCTTTTATTTACAAGTTGAGTTTATCTTGTACATTATTATTGACTCGCTATATGGATTAAAATATAATTTAAATGATATTTACTTTACCAAAGATGCAATAAAACTTTTATGACTATTAATAATAAAACAAATATCTTTCAGTATATTTAAAAGTGAAGTTAATAAAATATATGGACCAAGCGGTATTCACAAGATTATTGCGGTTATCATGAAAATATAAAAACAGAGAAACAATAATTTTAAACAAATTTTAAGATTTTTTTTTGGATTTTTAGATCGAAATTTATCAAAAAAAAAAAAAATTGAAAATTTCTGACCTTATTATGAGCGTAAAATCACGTAACAACAACATTTTCTTGATTTAATTACAAAAATTTTATATAATCCCTTTGATGTAATCATTTTGAATCTCATTGATTTAACACGATTGCAATTGGCTCAGAACGTAAAATTTAAAATTTGAATTTTAATATTGCAAGTTTTGATATTTTAACTGAACAATACGATATTTGTTGTATATGAAGTACTATAGTAAACGTTACATTTGTATTCTTTTTTTTTTTTACCAAACATTATTTTACATTTCACAAAAAATAAGAAGAATTAAAAGTTTTTACCACTAGAAAAAATCATTTTTTTTGAAACTGAACAAAGCTACGAATGAAAGGTCGAAATTTTAATTTATAAACAAAATTTTCATAATAACTTTAATTTTTAATAAACTCTAGCTCTTTTAGCGTAAAAACTAAATAAAGCGTAAATTTTCGTTTCAGCGCTGAGCCTGCTGTGCGTTAAATCATCGACTAGCGGGATGCTCGAGGCCCCGCCGGGTAGCCGTGAGGACCTCGTGGAAGCCGCCAGGACTCCCTGCTCCCCCTCCGGTAAGTTCGCCCTTACACGTTACCCCGGAACTTCAAAATTGAAAGTCGATTGATCGGGCATACTTCCGGCCAAGTTTTAACCGCACCTGCACCTGACCGTTAGCCTCGCGTTCAGCTCGAACAATGTGAATTTTCGAGATTATTGACGAAATATCCTCCTGCGGTTATTTGCTGACTTTTTTCATCCCTCGTTTTTTACTCTGCTGAACTTTCGAAGATGAGCCTGAGTTATCGATTTCGGCCGAGATTAAAAGAGGCGGAGGGTTTATTAGTTCGATGAGGCTCCGGGTTTCCCAGAGGCTCGATGTTCCTTTTTTGAATTTGAAACGAGGGATATTATACGAGCTGAAGTGCTCAAAAGTCATGGATTAATTCACCTTTTTTACCTTCAATCAAAAAATAGATATAGTATAATAATGTATAATTTTCAAAAGTAAATCAAGTCATGAAGACTGGTCCATCTATTGTCTGATCACTAAAATTTTATTTATTTATTACTTTTATTTCAAAATGAAAAATTACTGCATACTTGTATTATGTATGATCTTGAAAGGTAATTAATCCAGAAGCTTAAATACCTTTCGGTCAGGTATTGAAATTCAAAAACTCCGACCGATGATTTTCATGATCAGAAAATTTACAGATTTATAATGGAAATTAAATATTTTTAAAGTTTAGTTTAAAAAATAAATGTCATGGATTTTGAATGATTTAGATTTTTATTTCTGCTATGGATGGTTATGTAGCTAGTAGTTAGGCTAGTTGAGAGTTTGTCTAGAAATTCAGATCATATCCTACTCATGATACCGCTGTTTCTGACTATCCAAAGAATTCAGTTTTAATCTAACTATAACAACTGTATAATAAAAAATTTAAAAAAAAAATTATTTTCATGAAAATATCGTACAACTTTAAAAAAAAATAATAATAATTACCTGTACATATACAAAATAAACTTTACACTGAACTTCCCAGCTCAAAGTTCAAAAAGAAAATTTTTTCTTTTCTCGCGGAATACTTTATTTTAACGCTGTTCATTCTTCTCGCAAAGTAACAACATTTACTCCATTATTGAATCAGCGAACGCTCATGCACAGTGTTGAAAGCCGTAGCGCGACAACCATAATGCCGAGATGTAAAAGTATACGACGATAAAAGGGCTCCTCTCGGGTACTTTATACCGTCAAACTTTTGAAAAACTTTTTCAAAGGCCGCCCGGCCGCCTCGCTCGCTCGCTGATCCCGTTCTATATATCAGGATTTGCCTTGATTTTCCCGCTCTCGGCTTAAGCGAAATATAAAAGATGAAGGATATTGAAAGCTCTAAATCGAGCCTTTATTTTTTAAACCGAAGAAGGGCTTCTTCCCGAAAGTTCGGGACTGAGGATTAGTTTTGGGTAAGCCCTGTAATCTGGTAACCTTTGTCTCAAAGGATAAAATCACCGGACAATCTTCACCTTATTACGAGCTGAGTCGTTAAAATGTCTCATTTTTTTTACCCGGGGTAACGGTATTACGTCGGTGAAAAAATTTTTCTTTGATGATGCACAATACCTTTTTAGCGGGGCTTGGGTACTTTTTAAAAGCATTTCATGCTGCTTTTATTTAAAAGTGAGGAGGGCATGACGGATTTTACAAGGAAAAATGATTCGATTAGCACTCCTCGTTTTTTTTCCTGGGAAGAAAGCTTTTCAACCGACTGAGCTGGCAAAGTGCATTCGCATTTTTTTCAATCTCGATTCATTGAAAAAACACCTTTTTTACCCAAGCAAGGAGCTGAGTTTTTTTACCAAGTATTCTTAAAAAAACTGGATTTGGTAATTTTATGAATAAATTAGGACTGTAGAGGGAATATGAATTCTAACAAGATTATGCTTACGGGAACCAGTGCGTGGAGGCCTGGGTCAAAGTGGCCTTTGAAAAAAGTAAGATTTTTTTTTATGCAGCCGTAATTTAATGAGCTACGAGTGCTCTCGGTAATGTATCTTTCACTCGGCGCGTCTCTTCCAGGCATGAAAGTAACTCTCGCGAGAATCTTTGCGCCTCTGGATCTAAATTTAATGCCGAGAACCGTGGAATAAAAAAAACGTATCGACGCGTCACGCTATTTTAAAATAATATTTATCTTTTACAAAGTGAAAAATTTGAATTAACTGAATTCAAAGTATAAAAAATTGTATTCACATGGAAACAGCCGCGACGAAAAATTCTCCGATACGTAGCCAATGGCTATTTTTAAATAGCCGTGAAGCCGCGGAATATTAACTAAAGTTTTTCTGGTTTGGTTTTTCGAAAAGTAAGCTATCGATCAGGCAATTTTTCTGCAATTTTTGATTTTTTTTTGTAATTAAATTATCAGCTGAGGTGTAAGTGATGATCATTTATGTGCATGATGATTAGGATTTGACGGTATAAAAGGCTAAATTTGAATAACTCAATTACGTGCGATACAAAAGTGAGCTTCGGAACGATTCGAATTCATTTATGCATCATAAAGACGCAATTGAATAAATTTTTTCTGAGATATAAATGGAAACTCGTACTTCCTTGTTTACAATTGCAAATGTTCACTCCGCCAACAAATTCAACATGTGAACAAGTGCATTTTTAATTTTTATTTCCGTTAACATTCATTAATACAAAAATTGACATTTTTTGTATCGATGAAAAAATAAAAAAATTTTTTTTGTAAAATTCGCGTTCACAAATATTGATGCCACATCGTATTCTCCATTAAAAATTCATAATTTTATATTTATGTGTACTTCATTGGAGTTATTATCGTTAAAATTTACATTTTATAATCATAAAACAAGATGTCCCTGATTAAAAGTCTGTGAAAATATACATTGTTGCATTTATAAATGACGAGATACGAGCTATTTTAAACTTTACATTTGTATTCTTGGACACGAGATGAATTTCAAAAAACTCTTTTTTTTTATGTGTGCTCTAGTTTTTTTATTTTTTTTTCTTTCAGAAGTTTTATAAATGGATCGATTATCCAGTGAGGTAACAGTGTCATTTATATGTTAATTCTGGAGGTAATTTATTTGTAATAAAAGATTTCGTGTCGGGAAATGATGCTGGAAAGAACTGTATTAAAATAAAAATCCAATTTCACGTTCATTTGAGGAGGAAAATTTTATTATCTGCCATTTTGCTAATGCGGGTTTATTAGCCTCTTCAGAAAATCTCATAAAGTAAACAGTAAACTAATGTCGAGATGCTCGTGAATGACAATTCAAAATGCTAATCTTCTATTTTATTATAGATAAATAATAATAATATACTATTGTTAATTTACAAAATAAGTTTTTGGGTGAGCTGATCACAAAAATTTTATTTTTCTATTATTAAATTTGACTTAAAGTTGTGCTCATTATGACATATTCTACTGCATACAATATTTTTTCATCTTAGCAAAAGTCGTAAAACTATTATTTTCATCTGAATTTTACGTTTTGTTGTATTCTTGAATTTTCATCTTGAAAATTATTTTTAGCTCAGAATATATTTTGAAGCGTAAGCACAACAAATTATAAATGCTAGCTGTTGCAATTTCATGGGAAGGAAACTTGATGAAGCTATCCCCTTAAGGATGCTATAACTTCCAAAAAAAAAAAATACTACTCATAATTCTATCGTTGCTTCAGAAGCTTTCCATAGTATTTTTCAAAAAATTGATATGATTGGATTTCTACCATTACCTTGCTTCTAAACATTCAATAAATTACCAAAATTGTTTTTCATTAATTTTCATAATCAACAATATAAACTATTATATTTCAACAGCTTAGTATGGCTATGACCTTTATAAGAATACTAATGCAGTATTGTTTTTAATGAATATCCAGATCAGGTTGACCACTGTCAACGAATTGTCACTTAAAATTAAATTCCCATGGAATCAAATCAAAAAGATTAAAAAATAAATCTTAATAATCTCAAATCCCGCGATCGTCACGCAAAATACCCCGACGCACATAATCAGCTCGGGCGAGCGGAGGGTGGGAGGGGTAAAAAAGCCGCAGCGCAGCTATGACACGGTGAATAATAGGCGAGGGTGAGAGCTCGATCGATCGACCGGCGGTGCAGCGCCGCGAGCCGGCTGAATGGGAAGTGGAGCGAAGTGAGAGAAAGAAAAAAGAAATAAGTGCTAAAAGGAGTAGGAAGAAAAAAAAGTGCGAAGAAGAGAGTTTGTTTTGCCGGGCCGCAGCCAGCCGATGATCCCTTTTTTTGCTCGATTAACGCCCGCCCCGCTCGTTAACAGCCCACGCCTAACTTCATGATAAACGAGATGTTTATCGACTAAATTTATAAGCGATTTCTATCTTTTTGTCACGTTGGCTTTGTGTACGCGGATATTGAGGATTTGTTTTCGTTCGCGAGGTGTCTGAAATATGGAGGAGCTTCGCTTCGGTTACTTTAAATTTTACTTTTATCAATGAAAACCATAGTATAAAAAAGTATGATATAAATTTGCATTTTGAAAATTTTAATGAGACAATTCTTTTCGAGGTTATGTTTATAAATTAAAAAACAATATATGAAAAGTATTATAAATTGTCATTTTGAAAATTTTAATGAGACTTTTTTTTTGAGGTTATGTTTGATAAATAAATATTTTTAAAGACAAAAATTTTTTACTTGGTGTATTTATTTAATTGTATTTTAAAATAATAGTTTGTGAAATATCCTGATGCGGTGTTCGAGTTTTCGAATTTTATCGGGCATATAAATGCAAAAGGTGACTATTACAACCCACTGATTTCTATCGAATTCTAATTGTAAACAAACGCGTACTTCGGCTGATTAAGTAATTACGTTGATAGGTTTAGAAAATCCAATTTTCATTCAAATAAATTAAAGTTATTTTCTAAAAGCCAGCAGTCGTCATAGTTTACAGTCGACACAAACGGTTGTCTCTCGCTTGATTGAAAAATTTAATTAAAAACAGTAACAATTATTTATTGAAATAACATAGCTGTAATCAGAGTACGTATTTTTGTTTTATTTCATTTCCTTCGAATAAATGAAAAATTCACTGGAGCTTCAACGCTGATCCTGTTTTCAAAATAAAGTGTAACTGGGGGGATCAAAACTTTTCATATTTACTTCAATTTTTAAAAACCGATTTTACGAGATACACCGTATCGTTAAAAACTTTGTTTTGTTCTTTTTTTTGGCGTTACGAAGTTGGTAGAAGTGGGTCGAGAAAATATTTAATGATCACACCGATCACCAGATTAAATGGAAATTTTTTTTCAACACTGTTTCGCAAATGACTTTTTGCTGTGGATCTTCATTTACGTGACTAGCCGCGTTACCGTGCAAATTTTCGAATATGAAACTCACGTTAATTAGTCGTTTTAAAAAAAAAAACTGTTGGGAGATTAAAATTTATCGACTTTTCATACCGTGGATCAAATAAAAACCTACAATTTTTTTTTGAAAAATATTGTATTTGAATTTAATTGAAATAAAAAAATTCCTTCGCGGTACTTTTAATTTTTTTATCGCCGTTTATGAAAACAGAGCACAAAAAACAACTGTGAGTTTTATAAATTGAATGTTAAATAAAAATAATATTTACGAGTACCTTTTTATATTCATAATTCTCTTACTGATTGATAAAAACAAATACAAGTACATCAATAAGGCTTTTTCATAGCAGACTACATCTAGCAGAACCTAGAATAACCAAAACGATATAAGTCAGTTTTATTTAATTTCATGAACTTTTTAATTTTTCGTATTTGTTATTTTCTAATCTTATCATGATTTTCTATGATTTTGACAACTTCATTGAAAAAAGATCTATGCTGTTTTTACTTTTTCGTCGATTGAAAGTCTTCGCCGACCCCGAGCATTTTTGACCAAAAATGCTCGGGGTCGGCGAAGACCTTCAATCAACTGTAAAGTGAAAAGAGCATAGATCTTTTTTCAATGAAGTTGTCAAAATCATAGAAAATCATGATAAGATTGGAAAATAACAAATACAAAAAATTATAAAGGTCATGAAATCAAATAAAACTGGCTAATAACGTTTTGGTTATTCCATGTTCTGCTAGATGTAGTCTGCTATGAAAAAGCCTTATACTCTGAATTCTCTCACGAAACGTGAAAATTAAAAAAAAAAAAAAGAAGCCGATCAACACGGCGAAATCAATTTTTAATTTCTGCTCCTGAAAAAAAGAGCGTATCGGAAATGAAAGTATCGAGCTGTTTCAAAAAGAGAAAATAAATAAAGCCGCTCAAACCATATGAGAAAAAAAGCGATTAATCGGAAAAAAGTAGTTTAAGACAATGGAAGCTACAAAAAAATTGAAAAAAAGGCTCGATTCATCAAGCCGTTTTGTCTTTATATTTACAAGACGATTCGGCAGTTTTTATCGTTCGCTCCGCAGTCGATAAATAACCGCGAAAAAGCCACGACACTGGTTTTTCTTTTTTCGATGGTTGCGATTTTTCGCGCAGCTTGTTGCGAGATAAAAGCTGAATTTTATGCGAGCCCGCGCTTTACTTTTATTTCTTCGAAGTTTCGGGGAGGACAAAGGGCTCGAATCACGGGATTTTTTTATGCATCGCCGCGGGCTGGTTTAGGTGTTGAAATTAGAGATGGATTGTTGCGGTTTGCGTTTAATTTTACTGTTTATAAGATTTTTTTTTTTTTTATAAACGGATATAAACTTTTTTGTACAAACTTAAATTTCGAAAGATAAACAATGTCGAAGGGGCCAGGTTTGACTTTCTGGGCCATTAACATTGGTAAGCTTACACTCTATAAATTTCTAAACTATTTATGTGGATATTATTTATCGGTGGTAACGGATATAATATTAATACAAATTCATCATTAACACTAAATTACACATTATTACGATTAGAACTATCACAGTGCCTTTCGTAAAACTTAATATACTTTTAAATGAATTTTTTGTACACAAGTTTTATGCAGTAAGCTTTGAAAATACTAAAAACAACGTACGCACGGTAACATATTTTTGAGCTAATAAAAATAATACTTTCTTCTTTCACGAGTATATTACATGCACCAACACATTTCATTAGATACAGCCGAGGCGGTGTGAATAAAAAATTTGACAGTCGATCTTGAATACCCGATACACTTTTTACAACGGGTGTATAAAAATACAACGTATAAATCTCGCCGTGAATACAAAAGTTACGGGCTTGGCTGGTACCGTCGTAAAAATCGGCCTTTCGTGATTTATACATCATCTTACGGTTCACTTCCCGAAAAAATTTATCCCCTCGGCTCAGAGCTTCCTGGCCCCCAGTTTGGCGCACTTGTGAACCGGGCCGATCCTGTCGGACATGAGTTTGCCGTCGTAGCAGATGTAGGTGTCGTAGGGTACCGAGTGCAGCCACTCGAACCCGAACTTCTCGGCCAGAGCCTGGCTGTAGTTGGACGTGTAGACGGCGTAGGCGATCTCGGGCTCGGGGAGGCCGCGCTCCAGGGCGAGCTTGCGAGCTTTATCCAGGCTGACGCGCATCAGACTCCGGGCTATGCCGAACCGCCGGTAACGGGAGTCCACCCCGATGTAGAATACCTCCAGGGCGCAGGATGCCTTGTACACCTCGAACACGTCCACGCTGGACTCGATCTGGAAACAAAAAATTGGTTTGGTTGGCTTTTTTTAAAAGATTTTTATTTTTGAATGTTTGGGTGGGCAGAGAGGAATTTTTCTTAAAAATAAAGAAAATTAGATGACAGAAGTTTTGTTTAAGACAGATAGTTTGCACAAAAAGAATCAAACGTTTTTTTAGCTATCAAGACTTTTTTATTTTTCAACTTTTTTTTATTCATGCATGAGTCCTAATTTTGAGCGCGTAAAATACTGAATTTACCCTAATGAAAAATAGTTAAAGAAAAAAAAAAAAGAAAATGAAAATTAATTTGAAAACTCAAAAATTGCTTGTGCCTTTTTTTTCATTAAGGACGTTTCAGGGATTTTCGGTCAACGTTATCAAATTTTGTAACTCGGCATACAAGAAGATTTTTATGTGTTCTTTCCAATGCCACAAAAAAAAATAGGGCAAGCGGAACTCGTTTTTGAGTTATGAACGCTCAAAGTTCGGTCGTTTTGCATGGGATGGCACGTAGAGCACTACAATTTTTTAATGTTATCGACGACTGTAAATTAACTAGTAGTTAACTTTTTCTAAAAAAAAGAGTATATTCTAGCTATTGAAATAAGAATCAATCTAACATTTTTCAAAATACGGCAACCGGGCCTACTTTCAGAGTAATTTAACAGTAAAGTTGATTTTTTAGTCTTTGCGGTTATGCTGTGCCACGAGAGCGAGAGAGACAGAACGACCGGCGCGTCAGCTGTTTCTCGTGCGGAGAGCCCCAAAACTGAATGAGAGTCACTGGAGGTCTGAAACGTCCTTAATGCAAAAAAAACATTTATAATAGAATTTATATGAATTTTCTTCATCAATTCTATTTAATCAATTCTAATAAATAACTCTCATAAACATTTGTTAGTTTAATTTAACAAAACTTTATTTATACATGTTAATTTGTGATTATATTTGTATTTATACACCAAAACTATACGCATCCTTTTATTGAATATTTTTTAAAACTATATTTGCATAAATTATGATTTTGATTTGTTTGAAAATCTACGATCAATCATAAAGCTTTTCTCGAAACGGATCTTGCAATTTTTGAAGTTGATCTTAATTGCAACGTCTGTGCTGAATCAATGATTAAAAAAAAAAAAAAAAAAAAAAAATTGATTAGAAACACGATGAGTCAAAACATAGATTAAAAAAATCTAAGCATTAGAGTTTGATTGAGTATAGTAACTTTTTAACGGAATTATTGACATTCACCTTGAACTTCTCGTAGAAAAAGTTTTTTTTTTACGGCTTCACTTTTACATCAATTACATGAGCATCGAGACTAATCGATTTGTAAAGTAAATGTTACATGGTTATTAGTTACGCATTTTACGTGGAAAATATGCAAATTGATTATCAGTAAACAAACTTATATAATTTATGTAATTGATTGGAAAAAAAAGGTTTAAGACACTCATTAAGATAATACGATTACGGTGTAAAATAATATTCTTATACAGAAAGCCTTGACATTCACATAAATTTATGTGTCAGTCGAACACGAAACGGAAGTAAAAATTAATGTCATGTGCATCGTTAACAAAAATTTAAATACAACAAAAAAAATCAAATTGCTTTACAAATTTGTGATTTTTATCCTTATTAAAAAAATTTTTTAAGCCTGTTTGGATATAAATTTTCATTTTTTACCAACAGTTCGGTTTCTTAGATTAGGATTAAGTTTAAACCTTGAGTTCTCGTAACGTAATTTTAAATGAATAACAGGTCGCGAAAAATAACTCAGTCAACTAAAAAATTTTCTATTGTCAAATAAGAAACAAGTCATAGCTCAAGAATTCAATTAGTTTCTTTACTTTAAAAGCAACGTAATAATAAAATCAGCGTCACGCACTTTGCGGATAAAAAACGGTTCGATAAGATTCATAGACAGTCTCAAAATCCCAATTCGTCACGCTCGATTAAAATCAGATCTATTCTTTATCTCTGACTCTCCACATTTTCGATTATGTCATGTAGCAAACAAACAAAGCCGTTGCAAACCGCGTCAAGAAAAAATCAACGCTCGTCACGCGATATCCGTCTCGCATGGTTTATCCGACCTCTCGTAAGGTCCGACGAAAGACTTGCGTTTTTCAGAAAAATTGATTTCTTATCAGCCCGCTTAGACTTTGAAATTCAGATAAAAATTTTCAAAGCTCTGAAAAAATTCTTTTATCTCCGAGTTTTGCAAAACAACCTTATCTCCGATAAGCCGCTCTCAAAAACCGCGAGTTTTCAAAAATTTCTCATTACCATACACCTCCAAGAAAAAAACCTCCCGGGAGGAGGAAAAAAAAAAAAAAAACATTACGGCATCGATAACCGATCGCCGGCAAATATCCCCCCGGCAAAAAGTGTCAAGGCTACCACTACAACGGAGGAGGATATGGAGCCACTCGGCTCGATTAATCATATTACTTCTGAGCTCCTTCGGTTTCGCGAGTTCTACTACCCGCGGCAGATCTCCGTGTCCGATATTTCGCCTGGATCTTGGCAAGATTTGCATACGATCAACGGGTACAGTCATGGAGCTGTTATAAAGCCCGATATTGACCTAATGTCCCACTTGCCGGCGCAGCTTCTAATCAAATCAAGGTCGCCGCAGGTGTGTGTAAGTGCGCAATAATTCCTTCCTTTTTTCCGCCTTGTCGCTCTTTGTCTGTTACACCTGCAGCCTACTCATTCAATTGTCCCGGAAGGATGACGAGTTCGATAAAGGGCGGGATTAATAAGTGTTTTTGAATCGAGGCTGAGCAACCGGCGATTAGGATTTGAAAAAAATTTGTTTTATGCGGCAGTAATTTAAGCCACGGGTGTAATCAACAGGTAATATACATTTCAATTGGAGGCAAATTGAATGCACGATTGTTCGAGCTATTAAAGGTGATTACAGTGTTTTCATAAGTGATTAGCGGGGAATTTTAATTTTTATGACTTGATTGATTACGTTATGTCACTTTAATGACGCTGTGAAATTAAAAAAAAAAAAAAAATTTTTTTAGAGTTGAGGGGTTTTAGAGCCGGTGCGCGGGGTGCAATTACCTCTTACTCGCAGTCGTGTTTGATACTATCACACCTTGCAAGCTCTTAAGACAGGAGCGTAATTAGAGGGCTGTTAAGTACCGAATAAGAATACTTTTTTTTTATAAAGTGTGCTAGTTTTATTTTTGAAAAATTTTATCTTGACGTAAAAATATTAATCTTCAAATAAGCTACTCAGGATTATTGAAAGCTAACTTCGAAAATTAAAAAAGCTCCATTAATCAAACGAGAAAATGGAATCTATCAGCATTAATTTTGCAATATTCAGCGTTTTATCAAAGCGTGATAGGAAAAAGATAAAATTTTTGAAAATTTTTTTATTTAAAGTATGAATTGTGGATTTTTCATATGATTATAATATTAAATTTATAAAAAAGTAAAAAAATGTTCATAATCAATAAAAAAGCTATGGACCTTCGAATGTATACAAACTTTGGACTCGAACATAATTTACATTTATTTTAGATAAAACTCATAGAAATTTTTTTTCTGACACCAGATAAAATATTTGAGTTTACTTTCTGTAAATCAAATTTTTCAATTTTAAAATCTGAAACATGAAAAAAAAAATTTTTTTACTTCCACTTTTTTAGGTGATATATTTCTTCTTATTTTAGTTAGATTAAAAAAAAAAAAAAAAAAAAAAAAACCTAGCCTATACACTTGTGACTAGACAACTATATTATTACAAAGATATTTCTTAATTTTTGACAAGAATGTTTATCTATAATGCACAGCTTAAGAAAGATCAGTAAAAATTCAAAGCATGTTCTAGCTCAAGTCTGTAATTAAAAGTTTCATGAACTCTTTTATTTACATTTCTCTTCGAAGCCTCAAGAGTAACCGAATTGGAAAAAATTGTAAACAAAGTCAAAGTGAATTATTAACGACATTCGTACGTAACATTGGACAGTTGACGTCGTACCCTAGAAAATTTGATTATACATCAAGTGAAATTTATGACGGACAGGACGATGATTGCATGATTATTTCAAATCGGACAATTGATATTTATGAGTGCTCTATTCAATCTATGAGTTACCTTGAAGATGAACCTCATGAGGTCGAGGGTAGCCGGATGCTTCATGTTCTCCTCCACGTTATCTTCCAAAGGTGCCGAGCTGTCTTTTTCCGATTTAGTCTAAAATCAAAATAAAATTTTTACTGAAAAATTGTGATTTTTAAAAATAAGTCAAAGTTTTTGTTTACATGTACAGAGTTTCATGAACTATTCCACTCTAATTTGACGATGTTTCTCGGGATTTACGAGCGGTGTTTATAAAATCGCTGCCAAGAATTCGTTTAATTGCGAAAGATATTTTGTGAGAAACTATTTCGATTTTAAATGCCTCGATCTTAATAAACACCCAAGCTAAGATAATTTTTCGTTAAATTTTAAAATGATGATTATCTTTTTTTTTTAATTTAAGAGTCCAACAATATTTTATGATTTACATTATCAAGATCAAAATTTACTTCTCTTTTGACATGCAAGAAAGAAATGATTTTACGCGTGAGAAAGCTTAATTCCATTAAAAGATTTTTGCAGTTTTTATAAAATTATTTTTACGAGACTTGTGTTTTTTAACAAAACTTTAACAAGAATATAAATGTTTATTTTTGTTAGAAACTTTTTTTTTTTTCAAATAATCTCGACCTAGTTCTGAAAAGGTACATCAAAATGCTTAAACTTCTGTATTGTTTTATCAATAGTAACTAATTGAAATGTAAAGCAAGACAGCGCTCCAAAAGATAATTAATCTATTGATTTGCCTAAGAAATAACAATTACAGTTTTAATTTTACTTGAATGTAATAAATAAAAAATAATATTCAACAAAAACATCATCAAAAATTTTAATTTTTCTAAATGCTCGTCTTCATAAAAAATTATTACTCCTAGTTAAAGCAGTTAGCTTTAAGCTTTCATTTGTATTTTTGAAATGTTTAGAATCTTATAGAGAATACTTTATCCTCTAAAAGTTGACTATCACAAAAAACTCTAGCCTAAATTTTATAAACTTTTATAAAGTCAGACGCCACGCTGAAAAATCTATACTCCTTAGCATATCGGAATTCGTATCGTAAACAACAATAGTTCCAACAACTGCGTATTTGTAGCAAAATTTATAGTGGAATTTGTCTAAAACCAGAGTTGGCAGTTTATCGACTAGACAGTGTATTCGTAATGCTTAGATATATCACGGCGGTCACGCGAACGTAAATAATCAGCCAGATAAAAGCAATACGATTAGATCAAATACAAAAAAGCTCTTTCTTACTCGAGCTTCAAGCAAATAACTCGTTTCAAACCATTATTCAGTCCTCTTTTTTTTTTTTTTTTTTAAAGCTCTGTAACCAAACTGCGAAAAAAGCACCATGGGTAGTAACGAAAAAAAAGTCCGCTGCAAGCACGTGGCTGCACACCACACCCGAAAATAGTAGTCTTGGCTCGGTGTGTTTACACTCGGTCAAAAATAGAGGCTCCGCAACTCACGTGCAGCTTGTTGAAGCAGACGCCGACGATCTCGCCGGAGCCGGTGTCGAAGGCGCCAATGCTGAGCCCGTCCTCGACGATGCTCCCCAGGAGGGCCTCGAAGCCCTCGTGGTCGGTCCCCCCGGGCACCTCGGCTATCCCGAAGCCTATGGTCAGGCACTCCTGGAACGAGGACTCGATCTGCAGCTTGGTCGCCTCCTTGACGTGCCTCGGCTCGAGCACCTCGTAGACGATCTGGTCGCTCTTACCCTCGACGGACATGGCTGGCGAGACTCCGGGGACGGACTAATGGACCCACGGCTTCATTATATCGTCTGGGTAGGCACTCACGCACTGCCCGAGTCGGGCTTAAACGCTAAGCGCTGCTATCGTTATTTTCTCCCCCCCTCCTGCCACCCTGCGTAACACCGCGGATATATTTAAAGCTGCCCGACGACTATTAAGACGCCCGCCCGAGAGAATATCGTGTTTTTCTCGCTGTTCGACTCCCCCACCACCACCACCCCGATCTCGCTAGTCGCACTGGGTCAGTAGAGTTGATAAACACGGCGAGCTTGCAAGCTCTGATTTCTAGTGGATGTTAGAACAATTGGAGAATTTTTCAGAGCGATTAAGGGCGCTTGGTTCTTTTACGAAAATTAATAGCACCTTGACAGAGGAAGAAAAGGGGGGAAACTCGATTACAATAGAAAACCTACAAATCGAGGCCAGTCCTCGCCCTTTTGTTCGCATCAAGACACGCAATCCGAGCATGAATTTTCAGCGCTTCGCGTCTTCCAGCGAAAAAAAAAAAAAAGAAATCTTTTTACTCTCGCGGGATAATTGACACCCGGTTATTAAGCTTTAAATCAACGCTGGTTTGATTAATACGCGCTGATTTTATCGTACGAGACGTCTTTTGCTGTGATTTACATTTTTTTTTCTTTTTCTCGACGCAGTTTTTCAAGGCTCAAAGTGACGAGTTAGATGATTATTGACCAGGCGCAGCTCATCGAAAGTATAAAATTAATTACAAAAGGGGGGGGGGATTTTATGTATGGTAATGTGTTTTGAGTTTTTAATTCAAGAATTTTAACTGCGGTGATCATTTTTTAATTGCGAAAGTTTTGATCTTCACGGCTTGATGAAGGTATTGTGCAAAAAATTCATAGCCAGTTGTCGCATTATGCGGTCACCTAGATTTTAAGATAAAATTTTTTCGCTACAATTATCAAAACCAGTTTTTTTTATTACTAGTACCACTCAGCGAGCTGCAAGCGCGCATAGGAAAAAAAAAACAATGATTGTAACCTCAAAAGGCACTTTTCGAA
Organism: Encarsia formosa; assembly: GCA_038277355.1. NCBI lineage: Eukaryota > Metazoa > Arthropoda > Insecta > Hymenoptera > Aphelinidae > Encarsia > Encarsia formosa. The sequence continues at coordinate 3,186,562 of CM076188.1, read as the reverse complement.
TATTTTAAAAACTTCTCCACCAATCAGATCACGAATAAAATTTTACATTGAAAATCTCACCAAAATGGCGATATCTCTCTTTTATAAAGGGATCAAAAAAACCTTTTGAATACTTTTCAAGCATGTGTTGCCTGGGTAACAATAATAGCTGAAAAATTCAATAAAAAGTTAACTAATAAACAAATTTTGTTAATTTAAGTAATTACGACGCTAAATAATTTCACAAAAAAATAATGAAATGTAAAAAAAAACTATCATTATAATAAGGTATACGAATGTTATTAATTAATAAAACGACATAGACAGATAACTATAATTTAAACGGCACTTTACACTTTTGAAGTTAAAATTGTTAAAAGAGTACAAGGAAAAAGGAAAGTACTGTTTGGTTCCTTTGATTAGAAAAAAAAAAAGGTTTCAAGAGCAGCCCGCTCTACTTTTGAAAAATATTTTCTCCCTATAAGGGTATAGCAGTATACTTCAAAAGCTCTAATAAGTATCAACGGCGGGGAATTGCAAACGAGTGAGCAAGGAGCGAACTTATCGGGTCCCCCCCGCAAATAGTGACGCAGTTATACACGGTCCGGATGTGCCAATTACGTAATATGTCCCCTGAATTCATATTATAACAATCAACCCCGGTCCAGGCACGGTAGTTGAATTAACATTGTCGCGGGAATCCAGTGTGTATATATGTATACATATACGTATAGAGTGCGAATTGATCGCAAACAGTAGTGCGGTAGGTAGAGAGGTATATTGTCGTACCTAGAAGGCATTGTAACTCGGTTTAGGTATCTTGGGATCTACCCGCGGAAGCTTAGAAGCCCGGGAGGTGACGCTTTCATTCGATTTATTACCGCGCGAGCAGACCCGACCGAGTTATTATTTATAAGGGCTTGCGACCCCTATTTTACTTCTAAATGGCTTGCCCAGACTTTTTGGGCTGTTAAAGCTTGTGATTGCCTTCCTCAAAGTTATTACTTTCTTTTTCTCAAGTAATTTTTTTGTGAATTATAGTCCTTGAATATTTTATTTGACTTTGCAATAAAGGATGCTTCTTAAAACAGTTTGTAACTTACATATGTTTATAAACAAAATCATGGTTATTTAGATACGAGCATAATTTTTGTGAAAATTATCTTATTCTTCACTTTTAATAAGTATTTAAAAATAATTTTTTTGAGCCTGTATCTACTCCATCCATAGTATGCTCATTGCTATATATGGTTTAGGTATACTGGTCTATATATAATTTTTCCCCATGGGTAGGTTCAATTTAAGCTTTCAGATTTCTTATATGTAATGGCATTGTCGCAAAAAAATATTTTTTATAAAGAATAGTGTTGAATTTTCTCGCTTTTATTATATTTCAAATAGTTCACTCGGAGAGAAAAAAAAAAAAAATGTTACGAATAGATAAATTCTGTCCAAGATCTTATCCGGCAGCATTGACTTACAGTTTATTACCTTCAAAGTGTCACATGTAGTTTGCAACGGAATACATATACGTGTTCGAGTTATTTATGAAAGAATTTTTCACCGATACCTATCAATATTTATCAAGATCTTTATGGTTTTTTTTTTTTTTTTTTTCTTTTATTTATTTAAATATAGAAGATCTAGAACAATAAGATTTGTTTGTACAAGAATTAATTTTTTTATACCTTCTATGCCAAAAATGAAAAGAATGATGTAAACTTTTTTTCAAAGATATTTTTGTCTATTTTTTTTTTTTTTTTTTTTTCATCAATGAGATTATCATAAATTTTGTATCTTTTACATAAATTTTCACTTATGTAAACAAATCTTACATTGAAAAGATGAATTGGTCCGTTCTTCAATTACGATGTGATTACCCAGCCACCTTTAAACAAGATACAGCGTCGTAATTTAACAGCTATAATTAATTGTAATTACGTGTATGTTTTTTTACAATAGTACAGTAAATTACACTCAAGAAGATATGAATACTCGTCACTAGAATTTTTTACTTCGTATCTTCCAAAATTTAATTCCACGGCAAATGAAACATTTCATTATTTAAATGCAAGGTCACCTGTTCGAGAAAATTTCTCATTATTTTGCAAGCTTTGAAAGCTCAATTTTAAATAAAGATACGAAAATTTAATAAGAGCTTAATATAATTATCTGATTATTAGAAAGTAATCATTACGAGAAAGTTTTTTTTATTTTTCAATCGAGCTTTTCGAGAACCAATTTTTTCAAAACGTTTTTCGGCCAAATGAAACTGGATCTACCCACAAGCAGTTTTGAACTGATTCGAGAGCAGCAAGCTTAAAAAAGACAATTTCGAAAATAAAGTCGCGTTTTAACTTTCCAGTAAATTGTTTGGCGACGCAGTAATTGCGCATCAACCATTTCGGTAGCATACCGTACAATTTCAGCTGCAAAGTCAAATAGCAGAAAAAACAAAAATTTATTCAAAAGTACGCGTCCCCCTGATTAAAAGTCAAATTAAGTAAAGCCCGGCTTCGTAAAACTGTTTGCTCCCTTAATTAATGAATTTTCGTAAAGGGTAAAAGTTATTAGTTTGTCCAGAAATTCAATTATCGATGAAAATTGCACATGACAAAGAGTGTCCGTTCGAATACTGTGATTTCAATTCGTCTATTCAGCTTTGCGATGTGTGTTTTTAGCATTGAAACCCGTGTTTCCATGCAAACACGACAATTACCTTAATAAATTATGCCCGTTTACAATTGAAACAATTTATGAAAGGTTTATAATCGAGTTACAATATGTTTATCGAAGTATGGAACTCAGCTGTTTAACGATTCAGTTAACAAACACAACGATTTATCGGGGACAAAATCGTACCCGAAAGTTTCAAATTCCCAAAAATCGAAATAACAATAAGTTCGGCTTAATTGCGAATAAAAGATGCAATTTAATTAAGGAAGCGCCGTATCTCGTTTGAATTTCACGGGTAGACAGTGACAAAGGACGAATAACGAAAAAGGTAATCAGGGAGGTCCGTAATAGCCCGGGAATTTCGGTAAACATCGAGCTGTTTTGTTTTCCCTCCCGCATCCGACTAATGCACCGTAACTAACGTCCCTATTTTTACCCAAACTTTTTTTTTTTTTTTTCTCTCTGACTCTTGATTTTTGTACATAAATTTTTCCGAGACGAAACTTTAAAAGCTCCTCCTACCGCCCCTTTGAATAATGTAACTCCAGGCTGAAAAGTTTGTTATTTACTTAAACGCCTCCCCTAAAGCGATAAAAGAAGGCACCTGCTTTTCATAATTATGATTTTTTATTTCGACCCCCCGCGGATTAATTACCGGGTGTAGCGGCCCGTCTTGTTTGGTTTATTAGGGAAGTTGAAACCGAGCCGGACTGTCCGCTGATTACAGCTGATTGACTGGCATAATTAGAGTAATTTGTAGATCGATAGCCGTGTGTGTGCATGTGCGTATCGACTGGGCTCGACTGGCGTGTAAATATGTACTAATTTGAGGGAACTTGAATTGCAGTGATTATTTGCTTTTTGATTGTTTCTAGTTTTCGCGTTATTAGCTATAAAATTTTTCCTGATTCTGGAAATTATGACAATTATCGTTTTGTTGCTTTATACATAATAAATCTAGAGGAGTGATTTCAAGCTAACCTCAATTTTTCGATTTTAGAGAGCAAATTAGAACTTTTTGTAAGTATACGAATTGAATTTGAGTTGTGAAATTCTACCCACTATAAAACTGAATTATGATATCCCAGGCTATTGTTACAAGAAGGTGACATAATTTTCATTGAACTCATTTCAGGTACGTGTTCTATTTTTTTCTAATGGATTTATGAAATGTAAATTGATTTATGAATTATCGCGAAAAAATCACCAAGCATTATTGTATTTATTGCTGAATCAAATCAACAAGAGCATCTTTAGTCGACCGTGAGTTTTTAAAGTTTATTCTTATCCGAAACGATTTATTGTACCTTTAGCTAAACACTTGTACTCCGTTCGATAAAAAAACCGTTCTTGCAGTTTGATTAAATAATTGTATTGCAACTTTTCACAAGGGAATATACATTTTTCAAGTGATGCATTAGCGCAGTTCGAAACGATTCTCGATAAAATTCTTGAGAAATATAGCCAGCGCTCATTAGGTAAACGAAGCGTAATTAATGCTTGAAGAACAGTGATTCATGAAGTGTCAGGATGCATTATTCAAGTTTCATGGAAAAAAAAATAGAGAGAAGAAGAAGGATAGTTTTGAATGATAAATGAAGTAAATAAGAGGAGCCAGAGCCAGCTCTGTTTTTAAAACACTCCGTAAATCAAGACTGCGCATCGTACACTTTGATCTAGAAAACATAATTATAACTCCACACACACACTGGGTAAAAATTCTTTTAAAAATCCTCGAATTTCCCGCCTAAAAAAGCTCTGCAGTCTCAAAAAGACGCGTCCTCAAAAAAAAGAGGGAAATATGAAAGAAGCCCCAGGGAGATCCAATGCTTTTTTTTTTTTTTTATTCGAGGGGTCAAAAGGTAAGTCCGGGATTCAAAGAGCCAATTTCCAAAGCTTCCTTCCGGAGTGTACAAAAAAAAAAAGGTCGGTGTAATGGAGCCCAGGGATTAAGCCCAACTGGGGGTGAATTATTGACGGCTAATCGAAAGAACGAGCTGGTCTATGGAATACTCACTTTTTGATGGATCGGGTGTGCTGGTTTTAGGGCTCGAGGGTCGAGCTTTCATTTGTTTTCAAAACCGAGAAGCTGTTGCTGGTTTCGTCGATTGGGATTGACAAATGAGATATTTTTTTTTTTTTTTTTTTTTTTGCTGCAGCTACAAAATTTGCAGTGTCGATAGTCTGTTGTGTATTGGTATTGAAAGTTTTAACCTACTTCTCAAATTGGTAGTTACAAAATTAGGATTTTAATAAAAAAGCAATTTTATGCAAATATAGCTGTAGCTTTTTATAAAATTTTCATAATATACAGCTTTAAATTATAATCGATAATTTATTACAATTTAATCTTGTCAATTGATTGAAAAGATAATATTGTAATAAACTGTAGGATGAGAAACTATGGTTATTCTAGTTCAGATCATCCTTGAAATCCAATCGGTTATCTTGTGTTCTATTAAAACAGTTTCTACATATTTTTAGTTCTCATCCTAGTCGTGATAAAAAAATTGATTAGAATTTTTTTTTTCTTGCTGTTTAAAAAAATTTTCTTTGAATTTAAATAGTAATATGACTTGAAGTCGAATAGAGAAATTTTAATTTGAAATAATCTTCAATAAGATGATTTCTTGATAAATTTCAAATTGAAAAAAGATTTTGCATTATGTATCTTCCTTTTTTGAGTTTTTAATCAAGAACTTAACCACGAACCGTAAAATTGCTTGGAAAGAGGTTTAAAACTTTATAAGCTCATGTCGGGTAATAATTAATGGGTATTATTTTTCGTTTAACAAGAAAACTTACTGTAAGTAAAATTTAATAGACGATAATCAACTAATTAAGATAAAAGTTAATTTTTCCTTCGATAAAATATTATTTATTTGCTAATTTTTTATTTCTGCTTCGAGAAATTTAGTTTGCTTGTTTTTTCTAAATTCTCGTAGATAAGAACCATTTATTAAAAAAAAAAAATACTTTTTTAAAATTAATTTATCTCAGAATTTTTTTAGGGGCTGATTATTATAACTGAACAAATCATAAAAAAAAAAAAATTATCATTTTGAAATTGATATGCAACTTCAGCAATTGCGCAATGACATTGTCGCGAAGTTAACACGATGCCTTCAAACCACATCGTGAAGTTACCCAATCCTCCAACACCTCTCATTGAATGACATTTCAGTTCTAATTTACGTGCGATTCAGCAGTTGAAGAAAAACTCGTTGTCACAATAATCATCAAGCACTCTCCCTCATAAACATCTAAACGCTCAGCTTAGTTAATGATTAAACAATAGTTGGGATTACAAGTGATTGTGAATAAATCAACAAACTCGGCCCGCTTGAAAATTCAATTCTACCGTAGTCCGCACTACTCCCAAAATTAATCTGCACCGAGTGATGCACAAAGCTTTAATTAATTACATAAACTCTGGAGAAAATGAAATTAATAACGTATCAGAGAACTTTTAACGAAACTTCAGCCAACCAGAATTTATAACAAACAATAAATTCATCCCGGCTCACATTTAAATCGGCATGATTTATCTGTACAGATAAATCATCCGTGAAAAATTTAATTACAATCGGGCCTTTGACTTTTGGGCGGCTGCTTCGTAAAAAAAAAGCAGCAATGACAATGACAATGATAATAATAATTCAAGAGTTGGGGAGGAGATAATGCAGTGCTCGGTTCGCTTGTTACGCGGTAATGAAAGTGCATACTCGGGAGTTGAGAGATAAGCCGGGGAGTGGGACGATCATCGGGTGGAATTGTCCGGTGACCCGTATTGTGTGGGGACGATACCGTAGCCGACCGACTGCTTTATGAAGAGGAAGGGCGCCTTTGATTTAGCCGCTGACGTCTTGGGGAGGGGATCAATTATTGATGCAGCGAGGGAAGAATTTACTTTGAGGTTTTTGAGTTTTGGTAGTGAAGAGTTATTGGGAGATTGGCTATTCTCAGTTCTTAATTAGTACTTTGTTTTTTCTAATCCTTAGTATAAATATTTATTTTCCGTTTCTAAGGTACTTAAAGTGCTCAGGGTACCTAATGTTTTTAACCGGTTTTTATACTTTTTTTCTTAATTTTTTCCACTAAAATGGGTTATTTAAGTGCTTTGATTCGCATCCAAATTATTTTCGTTACAAATTTTTAAGTATGATTTACGCTTATATGATGATTTTTAGCTTCAATATACCCAAACTTTACCAAAAGTGCTCTCTCCCCTTTTTTATAACTATTGTTTATAATTTTGGATCATAAATTGATTTAAAATAATCTACAAGCTCAAAGAAATAAAAATTACATTTTCTTCCAGCATCGTTGAAGGTAGGCTATTTAAAAAAAAAAAAAATCAACTTGCTGACACCTTTGGACTGAAATTCATTATCGGTTTAAAAAAAAAAAAACTAAAAATATTGTTAACACAGTAAAAGCATTCATTGATAAAAAACAAAAAGTGTAATTACAAAAATCAGTGAAAATTACAGATGTAAGAGTAAAAAAATTCAAAATTAGTTAAAAATAAAGAATTTGAAGAATGAATGAAATTTAATCAGTTTCAATCTAATTTAAACACAGTGGGTATGAATAATGTTTGGTTAGAAATAATATTGGCCCGTTTTAATGAGATATTATGATTAAAAATATTACAATCCAAATTATTTTTAAAATGAGCAATACAGCTGTAAAATCTATACCTATACAAGTACAACATTTTTTTTATTTCGTTAAAAAGTAGCTTTTATTCCTTGATTTATAAAATAATTTAAAGTTACGTAATTAAAAAAGATAACTTACATGTATAGGCGCATAAAATACTTCATAAAAAAAAGAATTCTTAGAGAAGATTAATTTTTTTTTAATTTCAGAGGATAAAAAATTTTTTTGAGCTTAATACCTGCCGGCACTTCATTATAATTTTCGTTACGTCAACATCAATTTGAAGTAAAGTATGTATTGAAGTTGAAATAGGTCGGGAAAATTTCATCGTGTAATGCCATCAAAAAAACCTTTCACAAATTCAGTTCATTTATATTCAGCGAATATGAAAACTTCATTTTAAAATAAACTTAATGACATTTTTCGTGATTACAAAATACGTTCAAACGTCAATCTCTTTGTGACTTTATTAAAAAATTCTACTTACTCATTTCATAAAATAAAAGTAATTAATTTTGCCAAAATACTAACTTATATTAAAATTAGTATTTCGAGTAATTTAGCTAAATATAGCCTAATTTTGAAAATACTGATTTATTATTCAAGGCTTGGAAAAAAATTATTTCTTAAATAACTCCAGTCATTTGTTTTACCGCGAATTTTTTGAAAAGTCAAATCGACAGTTCCGTAGGAGAAAAGTTTTTCGGCTTATCATTGAAATCTCATCTTGCGGGGGGAGTGCGCGCGGTTGAATTTTCTCCGGTGACTGATTTTTCAATTTTAATCCTGACAGCCCCTCCCCAAAAAATTCGACCGCTGCTCGAGTTTGCATTTTAATTTAAAAATTCTGGCCCTCCAATTTAAATCTGCTCCTCCTTTCTGGGGAAAAAACATTCCTTATACACGATTGGGATGCTTGTTAGTCCAAAAAACATCACAGAAATAATAACGCTAAGAGGGAAAAAGGAAAAAGGTTCCTTACCAACTACGTGAGTCAAAACTGCCTTTGACGAAGGAAGTCGTTTGCTGATTGGCTCAGCCACTTTCTAACCTCTAATTGTAGCCAATTTATAATATAAATGACTTTTATATATAAAAAGAGAATATAAAATCAATTGTTTATAATTATGACTACAAGTACCTATTAAATGTTTTGAAAGAAGAATAATCAAAGTCTTTAGTAAATTTCCCATAAAAGTCCATGTTAATTTGTGAAATTAAAAATGTTTAAAACTTTTTTCATAACTACCTCAGAGCGATGAAATTTTAGCTAAGCTATTTCCGCACCAAAATTTTTTTTTAAACTATGTATAAATTTAATTTGAACAAAATCTGTGAGCTAGATCGATTCGGTAGGGAACCTCTTTTAAAATCCCATGACGCGAACATAATCCAAGCAAGCTCCTAGCAGGCAAGGAATAAATAAGAATTCCCCGACCTCATTAAAATCCATCGACACGCGGTGCCTCCGTAGTAAATAGACGAAAGCGCGCGCGGGGTCTCAAAGAGCCGCAGCGCCGATTAAGCGGGAACTGGGAATGACGCAAATTGATTTACAGGCTCCCGCGGTGCCAGCCGGGGCGATATGCAATTTCCACGCAATCAAACGGCGAGGGCTGCACTTCCAGCCGGTCTGACCCGGCGGGAGCCTCGTTAAGAATATAACCGAGGCTCGTTTGACCTAAAGTAGGTGAATCGCTGAAAGCCATCGTCGTTATCTTCCCGCCTCGTCGTTTTCATTTTTTTTTTTTTATGCTTGTTTTGTTTACGATGGTGAAAAAAACGGCGATCGTATCTTTTTAAAAAGGGTGGAATTTTCGGCCGTCGATTCTGAAGGCTTTTTTTTCCAAGGTAGTCGATGAAGGGCAAAAAAAATAAATTTGCTTTCGTACAGAATGTAGAAAATTTCTTTTGTCCAACCAAACAATAATGCAGTAATTTAACTTATCATTTTATTTTGTATTTTCTCATTAATATTATACTATTCTGCATTTACATTGCTACATACGGATAATGATCTTACCCCGTATGATATATTACACTGTATTTGATATTACTGGAATAAAATAAAAAATTCACAATTATAATAAACAAGTGAAAAACTAATGTTTTATAAAATTTTGGTACTGAAATTTTATTTTTAATAGTTGTTTTACGTCCGAAAAAATGAATATAAATTTAATAATTGCTTACGACTTCTTCGGACCAAAAGTTCGAATTATTAAATTTTATGTTAGCAAACCAAAAGCAAAAAATTTTTATTTGAAAATTTTTTGAAACTGTGACCATAAAACTTCTTCAAGTAATACATGATCAACAATATAATATGCTGCGTAATAAACCTGATAACTCACAATTACTATAGCATTCATGAAACAAATATAAAAAACGAGCTTATCACAATTTTTTCGCAACATTAAATTTTCAAGTAGAAATGTAAAACCATCAGCCAATAAAAAGTCGTCTCCTTTATAGGAAAATTATGAAGATACGCTTTTTTAGCTTTCTTTTAAAACATTATGATTATTTATCGAGCTCAGACATAAATATCCTTTTTTCTTGAAAAAGTAATACTCGATTTTTAATCAAGGGCGATTTCCAATCTTCTTTGGGGGTCAGATTTTGCGAGATGACTTTTTAAACGCCAATCTCTTTCAGCTCGAAAGTCTATTAGACGTTCCGGGAGGAAATTTCTATAACTTCCTCGTGAAAAAAAAGGAGGGAAAAAAAAGGGATTTCGAATTGACCTTTGAATCCCCGGTCAAATCCCTCTGCGAATTCTTGGAGTTCCTTTGGTGCAATTTTAGATTTCAAATCTCGTTTTAGTAGACGTTGAAACCGTAGTTACTGAATAAGCGATTCGCAGTTCTTTTCCATTTCACAAAAATCCGAAATGTTCTGCTACCATAATTTCCGGTCTTTTTAGAAACTTTCAAATCTTCTATGATTTGATTCGAACCACTCGATTCTATCTCAAAGGATCATATCGGTGAAAAAAAAAGTATCGAGACTCTTCCGAAAAGGAGAGTTCCCCCGTCGAAGTAATTATTTTAAAACTCCCCCAGATTCGAACGAGATTTCGTGCTCCAAAGATAGCTCCTATCCCGGGAAAACCTTTTGGCGACTCGAATCCCATTTTCCCTAATAGCATCGAGGTAAGGGATTTGCGGTGGGTGACCGAAGAAGGACCGAGTTTCCACGCGTGTCGTGGATTTATCGGCCGGTGCGCCGCGAATTTCAATTCTAGCCGGATTCGGATGGCTTTTTCGAGTGGAGCATCGGCCAATTATATTCACGAGGGGGGCACTTGGAATTTCTGATGGCCGCCGGTACGCAAGTTCGAGGCTTGATTAAACCCCGGGCATGGCTGTGTACAAGAGGCTTTTCGGGGGGGCTGCGAAACAATAATTGGTCGTTACCATTTCGCGTGTTGTGCTTTGAGTTTGGATTTCGATCGATTGGCCCTTTTGAATGTCTTCGGGGTGGGAGAGAGATGGATCAACTTGTTATCGGTTGGCTTTGTTTTGAGAAGACGCTTGAGGTAAGTCTCAACGACACTTGTTCTTTCTTCTTAAGATTCTTTGGTCTTATGATGAAGTTTGGTTTGACAATTTTTTTTAAACTTTCGAAACCACTGTGAATCGTTTGTAAATAAATGAACTCTAAAAATTTCAAAGATTTATCAGTGTATTTAATAAAATTGTCACTGTAGTTTAATAAAAAGTTTAAGATCGTTCATTGGAGATGCATAAAAATTTTTGATTTCAACCTGTTCATAAAACTTTTCAAATTAAAATTGATTTAAATAAATTAAAGGTCCTCTGCTTAATATACTGCAGTGCACCGAGGCTTCCTTAAATCCGAATATTCGCTAAATTTACATGTAATTTACACGAGTTGCAATCAAAGTTAATAATTAATTTTGCAATTTTGCAACTGCCCGGATAATTTTTCGCATTAAAATTTATAATAATTAACTGCGAGCCAGGAAGGTTGCACGCCACCCCGAATCCCGTTTCGGCCAGATAAACACGGATAATTAAAGTAAAATTAACGCACGCTGAAATTAAACTCGTTATCGGGGCGGGTTAGTAACGTTATGGCGGGGGGTCGAAAAAAGCTGCCCGATAATTGCAGCTCGGCCAAATTTTTTTCGCATTCCCGAAGAATGGCATTTCCGGTCGGGCAGCCCCGGTCAGCCGGAAATAACGAGAGAAATTCCGGGATCCGTCCGACCGCGCCCGCACCTTTACTACTGCTTCGCGTAATTTATCGAAAAACAGGGGATCGACCAAGCGTGGAGTGATCCGGCGATTTTTCACCGATAATCGGTATGATGTTTTTTTAATGATTTTTGTTACGACTCGACGTTTTTTCTTTTTTTTATCTTTTATTGCGAGGATTATCGATGCGCACGGAGCCGTAAATGTTGTTTTGATTGATGCGGATCAAAGTTATGAGCAAGGGCTATTGGCATTTCGGTGAAATTCTTCGATCGATTTATTTTCAAGAGCGAATTGTAAAGCATGTTGTGGAAAAATTTATTCTCAAAGGGGGCTTGAAAATGTTTTTTTTTTTTTTTTTTTTGAAAAGTAAAATGTTTTTCAGGCTGGTAAGCGTAACCCGTTTAAGCAAATTTTTTGAATTTCTATGCTCTTTTGACATGTGTGTACGAGGCGGAAAATTCAGGTGCCAATGATGCGCAAAACGAAAACTTTTGCTCCTGCTTTTTTTTTTTTTTAATGAAGGACGAAATTTGAAAAGTCAGAGTCATTAAAAAGATTACACCAAGAGTACGAACTTTGAGCTCAGGCTGCCAAAAGCAATATTTTTTAACGAGCGGAGCATTCAGCTCAAAAAATAAAAAACTAATGACTTTTAGCGCCGTTTAATAATTTAAGCGTGACTACACGAGTCGAGACACGAGTATTAATATCATAAACAATCAATATAATTTAAAAATGTAACCATTAAGTTAAATATGGGGCATTGTGAATACATGATCAATCTGTAAATGACCTCAATTCAGAGCGATATATAATTTAATTGAGGATTAGCAGTATCGTTCGACGACAATTTGTGAATCTATCGAACGCAAAGATTAAATTTACTCGTTCATGTTTAAAAAAAAAAAAAAAAAAAAAAGAAAGTATAGAATTCTCTTTGGAAAGTTAAAACAGCGTATTCAAAGATATCTTTCTCAATATCCGACGACACTTTGAACGTCTGAGCGTCTATGGAATGTTAAAGTTTTCGCAGTTGGCTCCTAACCTTTTGAAGTCTTTTCCGTCGCTCGGCTCGCGCTTTAAAAAATTCAAACTCGTTTCTCCGCACTGTCCACATTTTCCCGAAATTTAATTCTCATTTCAAAACTTTTTTTTTTTTAAATAGAATCCCGAAAATAATGAAAAGGCAAGCGAGCCTGTTTTTCGCGCGTCAATCAGGAGAAAAAAGAGACGTGGAAATCGAGCGCGTAAATTTTACTCCATAAAAACGTGCAGCCTGAAATTATTGCGCACTTTAAACTGCTGTGAGCAGTGCTTCTCTCTATTTTTTTTTTCATTTTTTTTTTTTTCTTGTTTCGACTTCTTTTTTTTTTTTATGCGTGACCGGGAAACGGCCGATGCTATCTGGTCTGACGTCGGCGGAGTAATAAAAGAAAATGTTTCGGAGGCGTAATGCCGGGACAGTAATTTTTAAAGTCGCGGATTCAAAATTCTTTTTTTTACGTGTTTACAGTGCGCTACGAATCGGAAATATTTTATCGATTCGGCCGCGTGCGTCGTGGAAACCTTTTATTTTTTTCGAGAATCTCGTTACATTGAAAAAACACAATTTCTGAATTTGCCTTTGTTCGCTGGCGACACGAAAAAAAATTTTTCCCAATGCTTTTCTGACTTTATAAAAGTAAAGAATAAATTTTTTTTTTTTTTTTTTGCATTGTTCTAGATTTAAATTTTCAGGAATTACAGCTTCGAGTGCCAAAACGTTCGAAATGAAAAAAGCTTATTTTTGACAAAGTGTGTACCGCTCAAAGGCAGACAAATATAAAAGCTCAAGCTCGAACTGATGATTTTTCACATTAACTTTAGTATCATCGAGCATGAAATATCGTCATTTTCGCATTTCCCCCCCGAAGCTTATTTAATATTCCATTTATGTATCAATATCCCTCTAAAATATTCATAGCTTCGATATTGTACGTGCCCAATACCCCGAGCCAAAAATTTACTGATAAAAAAATCAGGGTCAACTCCGAGTAAAAAAAAACCTGAAAAATTCAATTTGGTTTTGAAAATTAATTTCCCTTCGGAGATGGCCCCCGCGGCTCCTTTGAAGCTGCACAGCCGTAGAATATTCAATACAGGCGCTAAATTCAGGCTTTGTTTTAATTTCAGAACTCGACACGATGCTTTACGGATACACCAACAGCATTTACGTGCTGGACCACACGCCGGAGTCCCTGCCGGTACGTATAAAATACATTTTAATGGCTCTGCGGCGTCGATATTGCAGCGGGAGGTGCTTTGCACCCGCAATGTTTCGAACGTCAAAACGAGGACGAAAAATATTCCGCGAGTGCAGGGGTGGGGTTAATTAAAGTCAAAGTCTATCTGTGCGGGCGCAGAGGAAATACGAAACTTAATTAAAGTTTCCTATTGCTACGGGGATGTCGGCTTCCATGGGTATTAGTATTCGACGAAGGAAAACCACCGAGTTGATTTTCAATTTGCAATAAAACAACGACGAGCCCCCGCGGGAAATATAAATTAACATTTTTTTGTTATATCGATGGCTCGTTTGAATTTTTATACGGGTTTCGCGACGGTCATGACGATGGTAATTACGGAGCAATATTTTGATAATCGACTGGGTATACGCGTTTCTCTCTCTTTTTCGATAAATTCGAGTTTTGCCGAATATTCTGAGAGATGTATGCGAAAATTAATTTTGACAAAACAAACGGTATTTTCGCGCCCCGGCTCATTACGGTTTTTATCTGTTCTACCCGTTTGAAATGATCGTAATTCGCTATTTTTTATTTTTACTGGTCGTGTGAGTAAATTTAATGGAATCGTCATTTTATTTTGTAAAAATAAAAGAATTAATCAAAAGTACAATAAGGATTTGAATTTTTTTTTTTATTTTGGTTTTTTTCATTCATAAATAATACAATTATGTCTTTTTTTAAATTCTTTATTATCCAATTCTTAGTGAAATAAAAGATTTTGACTGAGAATATTTAATTTTTTCCGTTTTGTAAATGTACAATCTTGGATTTCTGAAACTCATTCGAGATAGTTTATTTTGTTATATATATATATCAATTTATGAAATATAACTTTTGTAAATAAGTAAATAAATTTAAATAGTTTAAATAAACAACAAATATTTCATGTTTATTTTAATTACCTGAGTAAAACATGAATTTCTACCAAGAAAATAAAAATTATATTAATTAATTATTATTATTATTATTATTATTATTAATTAAATATTATTAAATAATTAAAAATTGAAAAATCTTCATCAAAATGTACAAATTTTAAAATCTGATTAGAAACAAAAATTTAAGTACAAAAAACATAGAATTGATTACATTTCCACAAATCTGCCTTTTTCTGCGATTTATTCAAAAAAACTATCTAGATTTTTCAAAAACATACGTCTATCAATCTCAAAAAAAAAAAAAAAAAAAAAGAAGAATTCAATTAAAATTAACGGTCCAACAGCTCGAATATCCTCGAAAAATAAAAAAAATAAAAATCACACTTCAATCAACTCGAGCCGAGTCACAATATTCCGAAAATTACTAATCCTCCCCCGGGTGGGCGTCGTCGCTCGCGAAAATTCGTCAACCAAAGGCTCAGCCGTATCATTTCGCGCCATTCATCCAGTCCGGGCTTTCACCCGGTAAAAAAAAAAAAAAAATTCCTCGCACTACCTACGCTAACAAAATTTTTTCCCAGCTCTGAAAAAAAAGGCGCGAGCGGGGTAAACCAAACACAGCAGGTCAATTAGCGCCGGGTACCAATCAGCAAACGCTTGATCGTCCGTGTATGTGACTCGCGCGTATGCAAATTCGTCGAATTCGCAGCCGAGCTAGGACCGAATTAGGGCCATTGTTAGGGGAGCCAGCTGTGTTTATCGTCATCTGGTGCGCGATCGTTAACCTATTGTTTGGCAAATCCGAAGGAATCTGATTTTTGCTGATTGAGCCGTTAAAAACAACCATTTGCGTAGCTACGATAACAAATAAAAAAAAAAAAAATACCTGGGCAATGACGTTTAATTCATATTTCACTGGTTTTACGTTCCCGTATAAATTTTCATTAACGGCTGCGGGGGGGCTTTTTTTACTCGCTCGTATATTTTAAAACAATATCACTCGGCCTCGTCGTAAAAAAGGCAACTAAACCACCAATTAAAAAAAAGAGAAAAAAACGCATGAATTCGTAAATCAATTACAGCGGAAAGCTTGGTGAGAGTAAAAAAAAAAGGGGGGGGATTTTTCTAAGTGGTCATCGATCATAATTACAGAGATATTCAGGCGCCTTCGGATAACGTGACCCGGACGAGTAGGGCATTCGTTATCTCGGCGACTGTTTCAGCCCCGGCTCTTATCTATTTCCCATCAGGGCCTATATCTCTACCGGCGCGGCGCTCATGACACATTTAGCACGGAACGAGATTTTTTTGTTTGCAAGCTCGCAAGCTCGCTCGGGATTCCTTTTATCCTTCTAATTTATGCGGGAGCTGTGATTAACGAGACCGATTTACTTAATTCGTTCGTGCTACTTTGATCCCGCTTATTTCGTGTTTTTTTTTTTTTTTTTTTTTTTTTTTTAGGTTTTAAATTTTATTCTGGTGAGGGTGAGAACTTTTTATCGGAAGTTTATGAGATACTTGAGTTTAAGCGTTAAAATTTAAAACTTTCTCGAATTGATAAGTATTTGAAAAACTACAGTGAAATCTCGAGAATTCTTGGTCTTTTTTTTTTTTGTTCAAATGAAGTAAACGAATTTGAATTTGAACTTAGAGTTTAAAATTTGAACCTAAAAACGAAAAGTAATAATTTTTTAAATAAAATAAACAATAATTCAATAAACAATAATTTTTTGTCCGATTATAATGTAAAAAAACATTTATCACAATAAAAAAAATTTTCAGAAAAATCAGACCAAAAATGAAAATCGTTATTCAAATAAATTTTATGTTGTTAACATACTTTGTATTTAAATACACTCAGCTCTCGAAAATGAAACACTGTTGATTTAAATTCGCTATAATTTGAAGAATTTTTTCACTTAGTTATAACCAATAAATAAAATAATTTTCAATACTAAATAAAAAACACACATTATAATTTCAACATTTAAACTTTATAAAAAGTCACCATCTTCCCGTAAAGTAAAATCTTGTAAAAATTTATTAAACAAACTTATCGAGTTCAACGTAAAAAAAGAATTTTTTTGACGAATAAATCTAAACTATTGAAAAGTGGGTGGGTGTTAGGCCCAAAAATCCAAACAATTAAACTCGATAGTCACTCGAGAAGATCTCTTTTCCGGGCGAAACTCAACCGGGTTCGAGGCCATAAATCTCATCCGCGTTATCAGGATGGAAAACAGGGCTGAGTCAGATGCCCGCGTAAATTGAAAATACGAGGAGCGGATCACGCACGCGACCGAATTACCCCATCGGGATTCGAACAAAATAAGATTCAATAAAAAAAAAAAAGGAGGGGCAAGGCTGACGAAGGTTAAACAATGATCGATACCGAGATGGAAGTACGGAAAATTTTTATTTCTCTCTTTTTACCTCCGGGATGATTGTAATGAATATGTGGATTGAATTACCTGAGTTATTTGTTCTCCGTAAAAATGGAGGAATTCATATTTCTACGGAGCTGGGTGCATTTGTTTTAAACCCAATTGTTTTCATGGTTCTTCACTTTTTATTACATTCGGGTACGATAACTTTTTTTATATCAAAAGTGGATTTTTTAATTACAAAACTCAAGAGAGCTTTCAATTTTTTACACTGGTGACCAGGCTGGTACAGATAATGTAACATTCATTGATTTTACGAAATTTCTAGTGCACGAGGTAATTTTCGTCTGCAAGGTTACATCGGATACTCTGACGATAAATTAATTTGAGTTTTCAACGTAATTAAAAAAGAAAAAAAAAGAAAAAGCTCCAGCTGAAAAAGTTTCTAAACTTTCTCGCGTGCTGAAATAAAGCCAATTTCAAGTTCTATTTTCGTTTTTATTAAAGGTACAAAAAAAAAAATTTGTGTCTATCGTACCAAACTTTTTTTTCCCCACCACGTCGAAAAATTCCTCAAAACCGTGTCCCTCAATTAACCAAGAAACTAAAAAAAAAAAAAGGTCCCAACCGAAACGAAGCAAGTTAAGCTCGGGAGAGGCGATATTGCCGTTATAAATCTTTTTTACTCCAATAACCTGCTGCATGCGCCCCCGCGAGTATTTTGTTCCCCTTTTTTTTTATAGTCCAAATGCACGACCCTAATGGTGTAACATGAGTAAGAGCTGCGTTTACGCTTACGCCCGGGTGATAAAAAAAAAGAGGTTGGGGCTTGAAGTTACGGAAAGTTTTTTGAATATTTATGAATTGACGGGGGCCGTTGATAAAAATGTTTGGGCGAGATGAAGGATTTTTAAGGGAAATAAGTGGGCGTACTTTTTTTGGTGAGAGAACGACTTTTGATGTTGATAAAAGGCGGGGTTTGGTGTTTGAATTTGAATGATATTTTATTAAGTGAGGACGCCAAGGATAAAATATATACATCATGGCAGCATAAAAGAGTACATGAATACTGAAATTAGAAAAATTAAAATTAGAATTAAAAAAAAAAGTTGAAGAGAACAGGACTCTTTTTTTATTTTCTCAATTGTATCAAATTCTTTAGTTGTTTATAATTTGTTCTAGTTCTGCACATGTCAGAAAAAGTAAAGATTCAAGAAAAAATTCAAGTACTATAATTTTAGTTTGTAAAAAAGTTTTTTTAATCATCATAATTATAACAATATACCAAATTTATTACATTATTTTTTTGTTACGTTACAAATACTATCGTTTCACCGGAATATATCTTAACTAGTTTGGATGCTCGATGCTGATAATTGTTCAAATTAGATCTTGAATTATATCTTCAGTAAAAACCGCCAAAATTGATACAAGCAATGTTTTTTGTTTTTCAAATCGAATTTAACACAAGAAAATCCAAGAAAAATTACCCGTGCAGCACTGATTTTCGGATCATCAAGCCAAAATCTCCAACAACCGCGATGTAACAATTAATTACGGGCAACGGATAGGCCCACAGGCTAATAAGCGGTACCAATTAAACTCAAACTAGCCCGTGATCTGAGGCGTACGCGCGGCAGTTAATGCGCAGGCGCAAGAGGTACGATGCGAAAGCCCATCATGGACTGTTTTAATTGCTCTAATTAAACGTAAACGCGTGTTTCGCACTTGGAACACAAGTGTTTGTACATCACCGTAACAAAAACTCGGTTGCGTCCTTTTGGGTTTGTTCACTCGTAAATGTTCTGTGTTTTTTTCACAGATTTTGGAGTTCTGGATTCACAAAAATCAATATGCAAATGAAAGCAAAAAAAAAAAAAAAAAAAAAAAACTAGGGTGGGGGGAAGGGGCGAATAATACTTACCTACTTTTTTGAGTGGAAAAGATTAATAGCGCCGCGCGCAATTTACGTGATGAAAGTCGTCATTATTTTTTCTTCGACCTTTGTTTTGCGCGCGACCCTTGGCATTTTTTCGAAATAATCATCACTAATTACTCAAGCTGGATACGTGTGAATTCCTCTTAATTGGGGGGAGAGCGAATTCTAAAACTCCGACGTCATTATTTTAATTCGCATCAGAGTTGTTGGGTAAACTCGTTGGGTGCGTTGTTTCCACTTGAATTTAACCGCAACAATTTATTAACCCCCCGCGAAGTTGGCGTGTACCAACGCACGCGTACACTTATTCAATAAAGTCATCAACGTAGAAAACACGAGTACGAAATTAAGGCGAATTTCCATAAGACAAAGTTTATTACGACAGTCGGGAGGAAGATCTCGGGCGGGGATATACCAACCCAGCCGAGCTAAATTTTACCAACCCGGACGCTAAATTAATGACTTGAAAACACCTCAACGTGCAATTTGCATGGAAATAATATCGACCACCCCGAAGCACCCTGAAACAATGCGTGGGGCTCGTTTAGCTTGAAACTTTGGGTTAGCTAACTTTTCAAATATTTGCCGAAACCCGGGTTTTCTTTCAGTTTGGTGCGTTCTCGAAAGCTAATTAAACTCGAACGAGTAGACAAATAAAAAACAAGAAAAAATGAAAATAAGGCAGGCTAGTGAGCGATGCTTCACCGATTTCCTTTGACGTCGCGCGCACAAACTCAAGACAAAGCGGGAGCGCAGTGTAGGCAGTCAAGTCCAGGAGTTGGCCCGGTGTAACTTCGGTCTGTTCGTTAGTGAATAATTCACGGCCGGCGGACGGAGGCCTCCCCCCGGCAACGAGCGACTTTGCTCGATCGCGTAAATACTGGAAGCTGGGTAAATCCCGTACAGCTAGCTAAAAAATCGTCAAGTTTACTTGGTTGCTTGTTTCGAAGTGTTCGAGGGGGGAAATCTCTTTTCGGGGCTTAGGAGTGTACGGAGAAAAAGTTAAGTTTTAGAGGCTTCTTTTTAGTTTTTATTTTTTATTTTTTTTTTTAGTTGAATTTTTCAGGCTCATTTAAATGCTTTAGAGGGGATTCCATGGGATTATTTTGAATGTTTTTTTTAGAATATTTGGGAAGTAAATTTTGACTTACCTTAGTAGATTTTTGATACATTCACAAGGTCGATTTGTTTTGACTGGGCAACTAAAATACACCGATGGAATTGTTATTTTTGTTACTAATTTAGCAGACTGTTTATCAAACTAAATGCACTGACCCTCATTTCCAAAGACAGTCATTATTTTTATGTTACATTTTATCTTGATAATAATTCTTCAAAATCGACATTTACATTGTTACACATAATTTTTATGCTATGTCTATTAGATTTTACTGATTCTTGTATTACTGCATAAATTTGACCACTCTTAACAAAAAAGTACATGATTTTTCCTAGTTTGTTTCCCAAGCTAACGTGGTAATTTTCTTTTGTTTTTTTTGACAAGTGAATTTCAGATGTGCATGTCTCTTTGTAAAGAAGTTGTAATTAATCAATAAATATTTATTTCCAAGTCAAATCATTAATTAAAAAGGTGAAGTACAATTCTTTATTATCAAGCGAAAAAAGTTAAAAGAAAAGAAAACATAAAGTAATCGTACAAGTTACCACGTTAATTATTTCAATGGCATCGTCTTTTTTCAACTCACAATCAAATTAGCTTGTCAAACTAAAATATTTTTTGTAATTTAGAATAGCTTATTGAACTTACATTAACAATGCAAATTAAAATTATGTTCTTTAAGGACCAATTATCATTTTCTCAAACCAACGAAAAAAATAATTATCAATGAATTGAATATTTTGTTTATTAATATCAAGTGTTCTAGATATCAAGAGTTTTTGAGAATACTTCAAATGAGCCAGTTGGTTTTCAGTTTTGTAAAGATACCTTATTTTTGAGTTTTTTGATGCATAACTTTGAATACCCCAATAAAAATATTAATAAGTGTCTCGAAAAGCTTTTTTGGAACCCCCTTGATTGAACTTCAGAAACGTGCTTGTATCGAAATGAATTCTTTCATTTTAAATATTGGAGCAGAAAAAAGTAGCTCCACTAATTTATCCTTAATGCGCAAAAAAACAGTTCCGAAGAAGAAGAAGCGGAAGAAAGAAAGAAAAAAAAAGGAAGGAGTAAAGGTCCGCAGGAGAAAATGTGCTCGAAAAGATATTCTTTCTCATTCTCACGTGCTGCTGACTTTCCTCGTTAAAAGAATAATGCCCTTTGTAGTAACGAGTTTTCCTACGAAAACGAGGGATATAAAGAAAACTTAAAGCTTCGAGTTTGAAAGGAATAATAGCGTAAAAGGGCCCGAACCCAAACGACGAATTTTTATAAAAAACGATGCACTTGAGACAACACGATGGAGTTGAGCCATTGCCGGGGAGTTAAAATTTACTCCATTGTAATTCGATCTCTTTTTTTTCCGGGCCCTTTGAAGTCAGACGCGGAAAAGTTCAGCTCGTAACAAACTCGAGGGGTTTCTAGGTGAAAGGGAAGGGAGGAAGGAAGGGAAAAAAAAAGTATTCTCCAATAACATTTTCACTTAAAGTGCGAAGCAAAAGCTCTTTTCTTACGCCATTATGATACTGCACTCCGGTTCTGTCGGTTTTTATTCCCTCATTTACCGTGATTTTTACGTGCGGCATGATTTTTCCTCACGCTGATTTTGTTAATTTAAAATTTTTCATTCCCAACTATTCATATTTTAGGACGCTGTGTTTGATGAAATTCCCTGAATATTCATTCGCGCATATTCCATTTTTATTTCATCGCCAAACTTTCCGAGTAATATGAATTTTCATAAGGATTTTTAAAACTTTACTCTATCCGATTAAAGAAAGTTTTTTTTAAAACTTACGAGATTTTTCGCTTTCCAGGACATGGACATGCTCCAGCTGTTCGCATCGCCGGCCGGCAGAGCGCTGGTGAGCGCCCGGAGCGAGGACCGCCAGCCCATGTCGACGTCGTCCCTGAGCCGGGACCTCGACTCCGGTGGGGCGACCCCGACGAGCAAGTCGTGCGCGAACAAGGGCAGGACGAAAAAGAGCGCGATCAAGAAGAAGCACCTGTTCTTCGGGAGCAACAGCGCGCCCACTTCCCCGGCAGCTAGACAGCGAAAGAACAGCGACGAGCTTTTCAAGGAGGCCGCCGAGATGCTCGGACTCACCTGCACCTACAGCGACAGCTGCCGGTGTCTTGACTGCCAGGTATAATAGAATTTGTTTTTCAAATTAATTTAATTTTTTTTTCATTGGTCTGTAGGAGGCAAGGGTTAAAGAGAAAATATGTTCAATGTTTACTTTTTTTTATTGGTAAAACATGAATTGTATAATTTTTCAAATATAGGAACAGACGAGTAAAGTCTATCAAAATTACTAAAATATTGTCAAAATGTTCTAAAATCACAGCCCATGAACTAAAAATATTATAAAAATTTTATACAATTATAATTAGTTTTCTTTTTATTGAATGACAAGTTAAATGAATATTTTAGGTTTATTTGAATGAAATTACAAATTTATATTATTTTTATTTTTACCACATATTACTGTGCAATTTATTTGTCACATTGTTTTGAAGATAAATCAAAAAATAGAATTTAAACTTATTTAGTATGTATATAATGCACTACCCATATCAAAAACAAAATTACCTCTCAGAATAAATTTTTAAAACTTAATGGAAGAGTCAACAAATTTTAAATTAAACTTGAATCGAATATATTTACAACGGATAAATTTAAAATTTAAATCACCCAAATATGCATATAAAAAAAAAATCTGATCAATTAAATGAAGCAAACCGCTGAGGACATAAATATTAAACGAATTTTTATACAGTCAATATTGATTTTCAATGATTGAATATTGATGATGAATTAAAGGAAAAATAAACTCATGAAAATATTCTCATTTGTTAATTACAGAGCAGTTATTTCGACTACGAGGACGACTACGAAACGAGACCGGAGTTGGCGGCAGGCACGCCCGTATTACTGGACCACGCGTTGACGCACCCGATGGCCTGTTCAATACAGTAGCATCGTCAAAGATACCGAAAGCCTGAGCTTGACAGAGTTTAAATTTTGAATTTAACGGTTCAACTAAAATAAGAATCGATTTTTTGCGGTTTACGGAAAAATATTTGTAAAAGAAAAGTTGCAAATCACACTTTTTTAAAAAAAGATTCAGTCTTAAAGAGTTGAGTGAACAGTATTGTTACGTGTGAAAATCAGAGAGTGAAACAGTTTTCCGTGATTTGGTACTTTTTTTAAAGAAAGTATGAATTGTACTTTTTTTCAAAATTGTAGTTATTTGGGGTAAAAAAAAATTAATAAAACGAGCTAAGAACTTTAAAAGTATTTTTAGTACTAAACGGCTTAATGTAACAATTATTAATAACTAAAACTAAATAGAATATGAATTTTATGAAAGTCAAACCACCGCATCCTTTAATAAATAAATTCGCTTTTGTACTTTGTCATAACTGAATAATTTTTCATAATTTATCTAAAAATTTAATTTGTATCAATTTTAATTCACTCTACTTCATTTCAAAACAATTTTAATGTATAACTTTTTATAACAGTCAAAGTTAAAGAAAAACCCTGTTTTAGTTAAGGTATTCAGAGATATAAGTTACATTCAATCCGTTTTTTTTTTTTGCGGTTGGTTTAGTATATAATATGATCTAATATTAAAGTGAAAGTGCAATATATGATTATAAATATAAGATATAAGCTGGTAATAAATAATTATGCATTGGTGCATTATAGTTTTTTTTTCGCTCATTCAAAAATGCTTTTTGGTTTGAGAAATCAAAAATATTGTTCAATTGTAATAATAGATGAATTGTATATGATCGTATAATCTATGTATTCATAAAAAGTTATAATCAATAATAAATATTAATAAAAATTTGTTGATTAATTTAAGCAAGTACTAAATATGTACTATTGCATTGGTTATTTACGCACTAATGCATAAAATCAATCTCATATTGTACAACTTTCATTGAAACTACTTAAACAATCACTTCATTGGATTTTTTAAAACCATCTTTCGATAAAATAGATACTTGAAGAACACTGAGACGTTCGTCGTCGTAAAATTGTATTAGCATTAACAAAATTGTATTAATAAATTGTTAAATTGTCATTCCATGCATTCTAATTTTTTTCATTACCAAAAATTTTGTTTAAATTTATTTGCTGCCATCACATCAACATGAAAAACCATTGTTTTATCATTTCATAAAGTATCATGCTAACAAGATAAACGAACATACTGGCCTGTGTTTATACTGTGTGCTTTCTCTTAAATCGATTGAAAAATCGATTAACAGTTACTGCAAAGTACTCTAAAAATAAGAACAAAAATTTTAAACTGACCTTTGTTAGCTCTAAGTATATTCAAATAAGAAAATGAAATAGGACGTCTTTTTCACAAAATAAAAACTAAAAAAAATAAAATCAACAGAACTAAAATGGAAAAAAAGTTTAAATAATTATACGGTATGAGTAAAGCTTAAGTGCCAAAAAGCTACATTAACCATAACTTGATCAAACAATGGAAGTATCTATTAATACTTATTATATGAATAAAATTGCACTTGCCAAAATTCAAGTATTATCTCGTGTAAATAATCTAAGAGACTGGGAACTTTGGCACTTCAAAACAACTTTAAAGTAGGTGTTGATAATATTTCTACTATGCTTAAAATGCGATTGAACAAAAACAAATGAAATCGCTTTATAGTTAAATAAAAATTTTAAAAAAGTTGGTCTGTGTTGTCAAAGAAAACTGTAATAAAACGCGCTCTTTGTAGAGATTATAAATAAAAAGTATTGACAGAAACATTATTTAAAAACATTCTGGTAAATATTTCATTGGAATAAAAATGTTGTTAAGAATTTCATCAGTTACAGATTCAGTGGCATAAAATATAAAAAAGTTTCAATGTAAAAAATTAAATTGAGTTTTCAAGTATTTGATCAGGACTTTACACTACACAGGTATTTTATACAAAGACATTTAGTAATAAAATATAAAAATTTGTTGAAAAATTGTTTTATCGAAAAAAAATACTAATTAAGTTTTAATAGACTTAAAAAAAGCCATATTAAAACGTGCATAATTATGAGACCAAAAAAATATATGATTTGGTGGATTCGAATTTTATGGTTCGAAAAATGATTGAACTAGTATTGATCAAGTTTTTCAATTACGTATATGAAAAGCCATTGGCAAAAATCTAAATTTTAATTCTTTGAATAACTACGTGTTTTTATAAATAAAAATTAAAACAAACAAATCAAAAAAATTTTATTTTGTAATTTACTCTTTTGCAATATTTTTTATTGTAATGAAATATTGTATCAATAAATATAAATTTAATGTTAAACTAGCGTGAGGTTATTAATATATAAAACATTAAATTAAGCTCTTTTTTAGTTAACCACACATACTAAGGAGTCCCTAAGCGATAATTGTAGCCAAAACAATATTATTCGACGAGTATGATCTCATTTAAAAAATAGGAGTTAAAGCTTTACAACAAAGTCTTTTTTGATTCATCTCGGCCAATTGATTCAAAACGCCAGCAGAATTACGAAAAAAATCGTATCCACCCAATATTAAAATATACCTAAAATTTATTTATTATTATTATTTTTTTTTTAGACAGCAGGTCGTATATATATTTTGAAAAAACAAAGATAAGTAAGTTTTTAAATTACCTGAACTTGACTCAAAAAATTTACTTTTGAAAAATGGACTATCTACATTCCCAATGAAAAAAATTTTTCAGCAACCGAATTGAGCTCACCAAGAGAATCACGGCTGGGGCAACACTGATTTTGACAAAACTTTAGGGATCATTTTCTGGGATTTACTCATGCGCCATATGGTCAAAATGACATATTTATCACATTTTACGAAAAATAGCTAAATATGTTCAGCTCAGCTCATTGGTTCAGGGGCTGAGGGCACCACAAGCTGGGCTCAGCTACATACTTAAATTGAACTCTTTTGGCACCACTGATCAGGTTGAACAACAAACCACTATTGGACTTTACTGTCCCTCGGTTAGGCTAAGAATCTAAAAAAATTCAATAAATGGATAATATAAGTAAAATATTAGATAGTCTATAAAATATCCGGTATAAATGTTATTTAATGAGTAATTCAAATTTCTAATAGGGATTAATAAGGGGACCCCCCGGTGAGATTTCAGCCTAGGGATAAAAAAATTGTATGGGGCTGAAATTTAGGGAATATACTCTTAAAATACAAGCGTTTTAAAGGGTGTACTCGAAAAATTTTGAAAAATTTTTTTAAAGCTGTTAGGACTTTTATTTTTTGTTCTAATAAATATTTTGCAAAACCCATGCGAGAAGTTGTTTAAAATATTGTTTTAAAACCGTGAAAAAATTTTCAGAAAAAAAAATTAAAATTTGCGTCAGTTATAAACTTTTTAAGATTTAGAAATATCAAAAAATCGTGATTTTCAAAAAATAAATTCTGCCATTAAATTTTTCGGCAAAAAATAGGAAAAAAATGTTCTATGAGTTTTTTTGATCCGGTGCTTGGTTTTTTTGCAGCGACGGTTTGAAGTTGATTTTAAACGGTTTTGAGCGATTTTCATGGTAAATTTTGACATAATCGATAAATAACCTCTTGTTTTTTCGTAATTTATTCGGTTTTTCATAAAAATTGAATTTACAAATTGGTTTTGCATAGAAAAATTTAATTAAACTGTATTATTATGTTTAGTCTGATCTAGAACTTGATTCTTTATGGTGGTGATGTCAAGTTCGAATCATGATATGATTTGCTAACACCAAAATACAATGAAAAAAGGTTAAGTTTACAAATGACCATAACTTTCTTGACGTATATCTCTTTATAAAACTTATGGTTCATTTATTTACGTTACTTATAAGCATGTTTATTACAATAATTTGGAAGCGTTCAGAAAGTTATGGCTTCAGGTTCACAACAATGCTTGCTGATGGGGACTCAAAAACTTTTAACCTCCTCAGCAGTCTAAATGTATACCGACAAGAATATACGTTGATGAAAGAGGAATGCATCAATCACATCTCTAAAAGGTATCTCAACTGAAAAATTTTTTTTTTTTTTTTATTTCAATTGCGAATTTAAAAACAACTTCTTTTATTAAAAATTTATTTTGAAATTTCGTAAAACAGAACTCTATACAATAATAATAATAAACATAAAAGTGTGTGCAATATAATAGTAATAATTGTTGCACACACAATAAAAATTAGTTATTGTTACATAACTAATTTTTTTATTACTTTTTATATTTTAGAGTATACACTGGCTTAACAAACATTGTAAAAGAAGAAAAAGCTCGTAAAGTCACACTTGGAGGTAGAGGTCACGGACTACTAAAAGAAACCACAAAACGAAAATTAGCAGATTATTACAAAAAAGCCAATGATAGAAACAAAGAAGATGTACCAGTATGTTGACTAAAATATCTCAAATAATTAAAAATAATTTCTCTGATTTACTGCAATATTTATAAATTTTTTCAAATAGGAAATGAAAAATGCAATTTATGCATCGATATACCATGCTGTATCTACTGACGATGAGCCGCAACATTCGTACTGCCCCAAAGGGAAATCATCTTGGTGTTTTTATCAGGCTGCAGTAGCAAACAACAAAACACCAGGTTCTCATCTAGAAAATGTCAAAACCCCACTAAATAAAGTTTGTTTCGAGAAAATAAAACCACTTTACGAAAGGCTTTCTGATGAGGCTTTGCTGGTCAGATGTTCACGTTGCCTTAATCAAAATGCCAACGAAAGTTTACACAGCATCATTTGGAGTAACTGTCCAAAAGAAGTTTTTGTCTCTAAAACAAAAGTTCGATCAGCAGCCTGCATAGCTGTTTGTGAGTACAATTTGGGTACAAAACGTACTGTAGTAGAAATCCTTCAAAACTTGGGACTCTTAGTTGGACAAATAACTCTCGCTCTTGCTGATAAAATCGATGAAAGAAGACTGAATCAAGGTAGACAAAAGACAACAACAAAATTCAAAGAGGCTCGTCGTGTAATTGCAGCAGCTCAAAGTCAAAGAGAAAGATAAATTCTTGAAGCAGAAGATCCTGCATATGGTCCAGGAATGTTTTAAGCATTTTGATTCTAAGAGGAGTTTCTAAGAGATGTTTTTTTTTTTATAATTGATGATATTTTTAAATTTTTGTAAAATTATGTTACATTGTAGTCACATCATATACGTACATCCAAAATCTTTAAATTATGTAAATAAATTAATCACAACTTTGATGGTCATTTGGAAACTTGACCTTTTCTCATTGTATTTTGGTGTTAGCAAATCATATCATGATTCGAACTTGACATCACCATCATAAAGAATCAAGTTCTAGATCAGACTAAACATAATAATACAGTTTAATTAAATTTTTCTATGCAAAACCAATTTTTAAATTCCATTTTTTATGAAAAACCGAATAAATTACGAAAAAACAAGAGGTTATTTATCGATTATGTCAAAATTTACCATGAAAATCGCTCAAAACCGTTTAAAATCAACTTCAAACCGTCGCTGCAAAAAAACCAAGCACCGGATCAAAAAAACTCATAGAACATTTTTTTCCTATTTTTTGCCGAAAAATTTAATGGCAGAATTTATTTTTTGAAAATCACGATTTTTTGATATTTCTAAATCTTAAAAAGTTTATAACTGACGCAAATTTTAATTTTTTTTTCTCAAAATTTTTTTACGGTTTTAAAACAATATTTTAAACAACTTCTCGCATGGGTTTTGCAAAATATTTATTAGAACAAAAAATAAAAATCCTAACAGCTTAAAAAAAATTTTTCAAAATTTTTCGAGCACACCCTTTAAAACGCTTGTATTTTAGGAGTATATTCCCTAAATTTCAGCCCCATACAATTTTTTTATCCCTAGGCTGAAATCTCACCGGGGGGTCGCCTTAATTCTGTTATTATAATTTTTATTCATAACAAATTTTCATTCGAGTAAATTAAAATAAATAATGTTTGAAATTACTCTCAGAACATAAATCAAAAGCGAGCGAAAGAGCTAACTGGTTTCAACTAACAGTTTTATTTATCTATCTGAGAGCATTGAATTGTGAACAATCCTAAACACTCTCAAAGTTCCTTTTAAGCTTAAATGTAAAATGTAAAATAAAAAATTTATTAAAAATTAAAAATGAAATCATATATTTATATTAATTTTATATTCATAACTTTTTATTTTTGTTAAATTTTTTTTCATACAAAAAATTTTAATCGATACCTCTTTTTATTTGCTATGGTTTTTCTGAAGTGAAAATAAGTTATTCAGTAATATCCTACATATTTTATTAGATAAAATTAAATAAATAGATTCATTAGTTAAGTTGAACATTGCGATAACTTGATAAGCAATATTGATTTAAAACCATCTAGTGTAATTTTATGAAAGCTTTGTCTGTTACGACTTCCACACCCCAGATGGGTTTTATTCTTTGCTGTATTCTCTGCAGCCGGTAACAAAGCTCTCTCGCTATCGGGCGTAAATAAGTTACCATGAACCAATATTCCTGTAATTTCTATCGATTTTGAAAATAACTTTTGTAAATTAAATCATTGTTTATATTTTATTTATTTTTTTGTTTTTTTTTAGGAACAAAAAATAAGCTTCATATCAATTAATTATTATTTTAAAAATTTTTTAATAATTTTAATAGTAAAATTTACAATAAAAATATTTTTTATATGATTTTTTAGTTAATTTAGAGTTATAACTATGCATGAATATCAAGGGTCATTTTGCTGTGACTGATGGGAAACACCTTTCAAATGAATTTTAACTCAGTGAAAAAAAATTAATTATTTTAAATTATGTATCAACAAGATTTTTTTCTACTGGCTTTTTGAATTATTCTAAATTAAAGTCAATGACTGTTTGATAGGAACCGACCTTGATTTTGCTTTACATCATTTAAAAAATAAGTGAATTCTTTACAGACATAGATCTGACAAAGCTTTGATCCTATACTTCAATCTTCAATAAACAATTACTTTCAAACATAATTTTTAGAAAAAATTAAGTGAGACCCTACTCACAAGAACTATTACAGTTTGATAAGACTTTTTCTATGATTTTTTTAAGAAGGCTTTTTTTTCCTTAAAGTACTGTCCAAAATCAACGAAGTTAAGTTCAGCCTGAAAAGATCATCAATTGGAATACTTTACAACACATGCTCTTCATAATAATCCCAACTTGCTATAAGTAAAATTTTGTCAGCTCTCAAATAAATTTTGTCTTCTTAGTTAAAACAACAACAAAAGTACATTTTTGATGCGCTACCGAAGCTCCAAATGTACGATGAAAAACACGGTTTAGCATTCAGAGACGCGAAAATCAACGTGACGGGTCCAAGAAAACAGCTCAGCCAGTAGTTAAAAAAGTCTTACGGTCCCACAGGAGCACGCGCGAATAACGCCTCGGATCAAGTTAGTCCGTTTGAATATCGAGCGAGGAAGAATAAAGTTAAAGCGTTTCTCGCGAAATATCAAAAGTGTCGCTGCATCTGTAATCGCTCGCCTCATGAGATTACCAAGCTTGCCCGCCCGGAATACTTAACGTACCTACCAGCCTTAAAGTATTCCAACGATCAGCTCGACTTCATAAAGTGAGTTACCGATACCTTATTTTCCTTCTCCCCTTCCGTTTATAACATTAGCCTGGGTCTTTTTTGCTCTTTAGAGGTAAATAAAATCGTGTTAAATGTTTGATTATAAAAGACTTTTTTTGATTTTTTTGTTATTAATGCAATTATTTTTTATCTTAAATTAGATAAATCTTATCGATTAGTAATAAATATTACAAAACCCACAATATGTGCAACTTCTGGGTTTTGCAAAAAATTATTTTTTATCTTATTTTGACTCATCTTAATCTTGATCCTGAAATATTAATTACTTGTAATTTCAAATGCGAGCATGGCAGGATTTGCCTATCTTCGAAATAAACTATTAAATCAAATCAAACTTCACTGAATTTTCGCTGAATAAAATTCAGACACATACTATCTTGATAAAAATTCAATTTCTGTGCACTGAAAACAATTATCCAAAAATCAAAGTCTTTTTAGACTGACTTTTAACAACGTAAACATCTTTTACAAGAAACTTTTTATGAAAGATTTTTCAAGAGTATTTTCGTTCTTTAAAGACACCAGAAACGAGTAGTACTGCTCAACCCCGAAGAAAAAAGGTATCGATTTCAAAAATCGCAAAAATCACCCTCAGATAAATCTCTCCCGTAATCGAGACCCTCATCGTGTCCTAAAACAATAAGACGTAGTACAGAAATAATTGAACAAGTATTCTTCTTCTTCTCCTCCCCCCCCCCCCCCCCCAGCCTGTCCATTATCCCCGATCCCAAATCAATTAGCGAGATCTCACATCCACAAATCCAGGTCCCCTGGCTGTAATCAAACCCAATAACTGTAGGAACACGCAAGTTCGCGTACCACCGTTTTAGCGGGTAATTGTTTATCAATCCTTGATGAGCTTCGAGACGAAAGAGAGAAGATCGAGGCATCAATGATGCACCCAAAGGCGATATACGAGGACCGGAGGCGGCCTCCTCTGGGCTCGATTTCCACGCCGGACATATAATCACTTTCGCGGTAAGGGGAGCAATGTCGATTCGGGACGCTTACTTATTCACGAGCCCTGGGTAATGAATCGCGGACTCACGTCCCGGGAGCCGCGTCGTCATCGCCTACCGATCGAACCTTTTTCGATAAACTTCGGGTTTTCTATGTGGTTATTTTACGGATCTGGCTGTTATAACTGGAAATTATGATCTTGTTTAGAATAAATTTTCTAAATTTTAATTAATACTTTTGAATTTGAAAAGAAAAAACCTTCTTAGCCAAATTAACTTACAAGGTCTATGTACTCCATAATGATAAAAAAAGTAATTTAAAACAATTACAAAAAATCCTTGCTTTTTGAAGAGCATCATATTCTTTTTTGTTTATTATTTGAAAATTATTTATTTATGCTATAGAAGTTTTATCAGCCATCAGTTTAAATTTTGATATGAACATAATAATTATGAAGACTCTAACTTGCCGACGTTTGAAATGCTTATCGTAAGATCATTTTGTTGAAATCATTTTAGTAAATATAAATTAAAATTTTAAGTGAAAATAGTATAAATCCCAATCAGTATTAATCACGCTTAACTTTTAAAAAAAAATTTTTAATGAACATTTTGAATAATTTTTTAAAAAATATTTTCAAGCTCACCGCTTAAAGCTCAGTTTTATTGTACTCATCCACATAGATTTTTTTTCTATGCAATTTTTTCAGTTTGTGTTGAATCAAAAAAAATTCATAAAAAGAAAATGTCTTCTGAACATCAAAAGATTTTTTTACCTAAATAAGTATCTAATTAAATTAGAATAATTATTTTAATTGAAAAAAAAACTCCTAAAACTTGAAAATGAACAAATTAAAAAAAAAAAAAAATTTACTATGAAAAGAGATAATTTCAAAAACTTACTGATAGGTGAAGTAATGGTATTTCAAGCAGTTACACGCCCCGGTGGCATAACTTCGTGATGGGGCAGACCAAAACTTCATTATTTTTCATCCCCGTTTGTCGATAGATCGCTTGAGGGAAAGGTCCAAGGGCTGAGCGATTGCATAGGCACGTGCGCCCGCCGGCAAGCCTTTGGCTGCTCCTTCCTTCCTAGCTCTCGAGAATGCCCATTTGTTTTATTCCTGCGTCTGGCTCGGTCCGCGCTATTTGTTAAAAGCCGACTCTCTCTCTTGACGCGCCTCGGCTGTCTTATTAAAGGACCCTCCTTGACAAATCGTTCCGCCGACCTCGCATCCCTTTTTTTCCCTCCTTCGAGAGCTCCTTGAAAAATTCACCTCTTAATATTCCGCGGAACGAGAGAAACAATGCTGCGTCTGGGTAAAAAAATGTAAATGCAATTAAGATTAAACTAAAGGGCCGGGGGTGGAGAAAAAAATTCATTTTTTTCGCGCCCCGAAAAGTATTTCATTTCAAATTTACATCTCGCGCATTCGACCCCGAGCGTATTTACATACGAGCGTCCCTCATGAAAAATTCACGCGCGAGACTCGATGCACAAACAAAAATGATAGCGAATAAAGCAAAAAACGGCAGCGGGGAATAAAATTTTGGCCGGGCCGGCTATGTACGCGGGAGAATTTATTTTGGCCTTATACGCCGACTTAATTGACTCGACAAAAGCCCTGCGCGCGAAAATTACTCTTTGGGCAAGCCAAATTTTTCGGGTGGGTTTCGAAATTATGGCTGGAATATGAAAATTTTTTCGCCGCATCGTATGCCAAATTCGCGCGATCCATTAAACGAGACCGAAATAAAAAAATTTACCCGCGGCTTTTGTACCAAAAAAGGGTGAATTTAAAAAAAAAAAAATGCAAAAAATAAGAATTTTATTTTAAAAATTTAAACTGAGTTCGTCAGAGTTTCCGAGTGTCAAACGAAAATTTTTTCACGCCCCCCGAAAGTTTATCATCGAATCGTCAAAGGGGCACCTTAATCCTTCTCATATAAAATTCCATTAACCGCGTACCCGGAAAAAGGGGGAGCGCACTCGGAAAAATGACATTTCGCGAACGTGGACGGGGAAAGAGATTATTGCCACGGTTTCACAACACAGTGAGATTTGCAGCCGACATAAAGCTTCCTTTTTTTTTTTTTTCCGCCAGTTTGTTTTTCCAATGGCTTGTTTTTCAGTTTTTTCTTTTTGGCGGGCTCGTTCATTTCGTTTGAGGGCAACGGTTTTTATTGGATCAGTCTCGGAGGGACGATCACCGTACGGCTCTTAGCAGGTGTTGAAACAATTTTTTTTCCGCTTTTCATATTGAGTTACTGCTTTTTTTATGTAAATTTTAAAAAAAGGTTTGATGGTTCTAGTTGAAAAAAAGAAGTCAAAATCTGAAAAAAATTTAAGTCATTGAAGTATTAAAAGATGAACGAAAAAATTTAATGTACGTATATGCTAAAACTTGTATACATCTTACGCACGAGCTTTGCGTTGACCCCTTCTTATTCCATCCATATTTCCTAGCTGAGCAGGTATATTGCAACTGGAG
Source organism: Encarsia formosa (assembly GCA_038277355.1). Classification (NCBI taxonomy): domain Eukaryota; kingdom Metazoa; phylum Arthropoda; class Insecta; order Hymenoptera; family Aphelinidae; genus Encarsia; species Encarsia formosa. The sequence continues at coordinate 3,152,291 of CM076188.1, read as the reverse complement.
TCTGGTCCTTTTTAGATAAACAGTATTTAGTTAAAAAAAGTTTCTTTTTTATTACCAATAATAAAAATTAGACTTTTGTTGATTTATTTATTTATTGTTCAACTTTCATGCAGCTATGCATGACGTTTAAAGTTAGATTTTTCTTGAATAAGTTATTCTGTTTGCATGTACGTACATGCTAAAACTACAGCAAGTGCACTCAGAAAAAAAAACTCCTTATATAATTATGAATGAAAAGAAGTGATCCAATCTGGGTTACAGTAATAATTTATTTTTGCGTAAATTAAATATAACTATCAATAAATTAAAATTTATGGGAAAATATGGAGCTTTGCAAATATTTTGTCATAACATAAATTTTTTTCTCTTTTTTAAAACGAAGCTAATTACTTCTTAAACAGTATGAATGTAACTAAACATTCTTAACTGTCAAACGAAAGTTCTTTATGAATTTATGTGAACCAGAAATGTAAGTATAAATTTCAAAATTCATAGAAAAATAACCTATATTTTCTTTTGTAAGAAAGCAAAAGCGTATATAAGAGATGTCACGCTCATTTGTGTGGTCGAATTTCAAAGATTCATCGCCCAAGTTTCTAACAACGTCAGCATGAAGAACCCAACTGCCATTTTTGTATTCTTTTTTATCATTTGTACTTCTGTAAGTATTTTTATATTTATAATATTTTGTGTACATAAATTTTGTAGTATTTTAATTCTTAAATTCATGAATTTTAAGTAAAAAAACCCTGAAATATTTTGTTAAACTATCCTACTGGTTTCGATTAACTTTTTATTTCGTTTTAGAAATAGCAAAGATTCAATTCTAAGCTTGAAATTATCATTTTATTTCTATTATTAAAATACCAAAATTTGGATTTTTTCGAAGTGAAACTGCTTTTTTAATTTCAGCTTACTAGTGCTTGGATGGGTGAATTACGAAGTTGTATAGACAATTCTATCAATAAAAATAAAAATGAAAAAACAGCTGGTATCAATGGAGATGATAACCATCAATCAAATTCCCAAGCAATCTGTTGTTTTTTTCAATTATCTCCTTATTACAAAGGAAAAACTGTTTCAGAAGTTTATAAAAGTTTTCAAGAAATGATGAAGAACGGTATAAATATTTTGATAATTATAAATTTGAACGCTATATAGCAGAAAAATTTTTATAAAGAATTTTTTTTTTTTTTTTTCCAATACATAAATAAAGACACTTATTAAAAATGACAAAAAGCACTCATCAAAATCTGCTTTTCAGAAGATGTTTCTTTTTTTTTTTTTTTTTTTTTTTTTTTTGCATGTTTTTATAATAAAGATTTTTCTCAACCATTTGAAAAATGTTTATATTAAAAGTAAAAATCTTCTTTCACGAAATCGTTAAAAAAAGAAAAAACGATTTATTTCAAAAACTAAAATATTATTAACCTGATTTTTCGTATTTAATCTTTTTTTATCTGTCAAGCTTACAGTAATCCAGAATTCAATTAAACTAATTAAATAATATACTTCTGATTTAAGAGATTTTAATTTTAAATATATTATAGAAACATTGTTTCGATTGAAACGGTCAAGATGATTTAAAATTTCTTAATAAATATCAGTTGTGAATATAAGTCTAAAATTTTAAAATATACGTTAATTCAAATATTCCAGATAAATTATCAGAACGCTATTACAAGGAACAATCAGAAAAATTAAAAGCATGTTACATACAAGGTATACTATAAGTTAAATACTCTTTTTTCTTTTAATTTATTTTTGATAAACTTAACGATTTTTTTACACTTATGTTAGCTAACGACAGTGTATGCTCATTTATATCTTGTACTGATTCCTGGACTGAACAGACAACTTCATGTTACAATACTCTCCCACCAACTACTCCGCGTCCAAAGCCATGCTAAGGAGCTCAATGCATAAAATCGTTATGTAATCATGCAATAAAAATAAAAAGGAAAATAAAAATATTATATTCAATGAAACTTCGATATCTGAAAATATTTACAAGTTTTGTCTATCGTGCTTTTGATTTTTTTTTGTCAAATTTACACCCGGCAACTATCACCATAATATATTCTTATCTGTAAAAATGCCTACTAAACCTATTTTCTAACATGAAGTTCTCTATCAAAACTCTTTTAAATTTATGGGTACCTGTCGGTGTAATTTTTAAAAACTATAAAATATGACCTATTTTTTATAACGTCAAAGTAAAAAGTATATATAAGCTGCTTTAGTCTTAGTAAAGTCACGAATTTTAAAATTTCTGATCAAGGAGTAAGGAAACTATTGTCAGTATGAGGTGTTTGACTATTATATTTATTTTGTGCTTTTCTTTTGGTTACATATCTGTAAGTATATTTTATTTTGATAATTATTCAACAAATTATTTAATTTACAAAAACACTAATACAGAATTTTCTCGTATAAATCTTAATAAATTGTATTTTGTACTTTTAAAAAGACAAAAATCAAATCAATTTTAAAAAATTATACTTTTTAAAATACTGTATCTCTTGAAGTGGTTTGACTTTTATAAAACTCACATAAGTCATCGATAATAAGTTCACATTTTTTTTTTGTTAACAACGGAAGCTTACCCGGTGGAGGATTTAGACGTGAAAACTCACAAGCAAGGAAATACTATATTTTATGCTGTTTTTTCAATAACGCTCCATATATTATGCAGGACAAAATCTTCCAAAAATTTATAAGAGTTTTCAATATGACATAGAAACAGGTACGTATAATTTAATTAATTAATAATTAATAATTATCAATAGCGTAAAACATTATTAGAAAGTAGAATTTATGTTACTTAAAAAAAAAAAATTTTTAATTAATTTTAATAAATTATTAACAATTTTAAATGCATTTAAAATTTGTCTTTTTTTCTGTTCTACATAAAATAATTTTTTTTTTAAACATAGGTATTAAACCTATATGAAATAAATTTTATAAAAATTTTGGACTAAATAAAGCACTCTTAGATCCTCAATTAATCTGAATGCGTACTGTTTCGGAATTGTCACGATTGTAAAAACTCAAGTAAAAATATCTTGTCTGAAACGGAAAAATAATAAAAAAACTATTTTATAATTTTCAGATAGCTCATTGTCGCCAAAGTCTCGTTCGGAATCACTAGAAAATTTGAAACGATGTTACACTAGCAAAGGTATTGTTTTTAACAAGCGAGTTAATAAATTTTATTATTAATATATTTTTTTAAATTAATTAATAAATTTTATGTTAAATATTATTAATTTTATTTCAGAAAATCAGAATGTGTGCGCGCTCTTAACTTGCATGGATACTAGACTGTTCGTGAGTTCCCGAATTGAATTTTCGACTGATTCCACCCCCGCAAATGTTTATTTAGAGCATAAAAATAACTTTCCCCACAAAAAAAAAAATTTTTCCCCAATTTAAACCGTGCCTCTCGAGCCTTGAAAGTATTTAAAAACAGTTTAAAAGTTAAAAAAAAACAACACTTGCAAAACAGCCGCAATGAAAACTATTACACGGTGACTCCTACTTATTTTATACCGTTCGAAAGATATTGAAAAAAGGAAGCTTTCTGCGAAAACCGGAGATTTTTATCTTCAAAATTGTTCCCACGCGATACAAAAAACCAAACTTTTTACGGCTTTTTTTGCATTATTTTATAAATTTTTTATCTTTAACCCTAAAATTTGACTATTTAAAGTCATTTTTGAGTAAAAACTCCCTACAAATTATAACTTTGTTTTTTCTTAAAGTTTTCAAAAACATTTTACTTTTTGAGCATAACCTCGATATGTAGGTCTTAGGCTTGGATAATCGAAAATCTTTTACTTTATTTACAGTAAAAATCTGCTTTTGAAGCTCTTTAGTGACCACTAAATTTTTTTTACACATTTTTGAATTGCATCAAATTAAAGTTTGATTAAAGAGCTTTCCAACGATATATAATTTTATGCATAAATTGTTATTAGAAGTGAAGTTATGTATATTTGAATAAAAAAAAAGTGGTTTTTTCTATTAATCTAAAAATCCTTTTATTGTACCAAACACGTTTTCTTTATCCAAACCTTCATAACCAGAAGTAAAAAAAAATTATGGATTTATTTTAAGTTTAATATCAAAAAGACAGAGATGAACTTTGAAAAAAACATTTGCATGTAGTCTTTAAATGAAAAAATACATATAAAAAGTAACAAAGCTCATGTTAAAAAAATATATATATAAACAAAAAGCTCTTATAAGTATAAATGAAGCTGTTACTAAAAACCAATGATTTCGTGATCATCAAGGTAATTATTAACTTAAATTAAAGAATTATTTGAAAAATAACAATTGATGGATTGAAATTGAGGCCAAAAGTATTAAATCGCTAAATAAAAAAACATGTTAGTGAAAAATAATCGAAGATATTTTGTGTTTACATTTATCATTAAGACCATGCTAAAAAATCGATAATAAGCAGATTTAAATAAAAAATTCTGATTTTTTAAAAGTAAAATTCAATGTTTACGACTTGCCATTATTTCGAAAACGACATTTAAAAAAATTGTAAATTTTGAAAAATTAATACCTTATTTTAACACGTTCTAAGAAGTGGCGCGCTCTTGAAAAAAAGCGCTCCCTGCCGGAATTGATTGAGAGTACAAGGACTGATTTATGATTAATTCTTTAACTAAGCACTCGCAGTCGCAGTTTTAATTTTGATCAATTTGCATTGCCAATTAGATTATTGTGATCGCAATCTCTATATAGTGAGTGTTTGAGTGATTAATTATTATATTCTGGCAGTATTGTATCATCAAACAATTACTTACGTGGTTTTTTGAAAAATGCGTAAACGTTAAAATTAACTGTTGGGTTATTTTTGAGTAAAAAACCTGTTCCCAGCTTCTAATAAAGTCATCGAGCAATATTTATTATTGGTAAGTAATTAATGCAAGATTATAGCAGAGAAAAGCTATTATTTACAAAACAACTAGTTAATAATTAACGGGCGTTGAAGCTCTTCTCGAGGCTCTAATTTTTTTTCTCGACATCTTATTATTGCAGCCGCAGCTATATCTCGCGGTACTGTTCTACTCCTTTTCGTCTTTACTTATAAGTAACATAGATTATTTTACTGCCTTTTTCTTATCTTTTGAATAAATGTTTTATGTATTTATTTATTTTTTATTCAGTGCTTTCGTAGCGAACCATAAATGTTATAAGTTCCACTTAAAACGAGAATGTAAACTTAAAGCATTTATTGAAAAAATGATATATAATGAAGTTAAGTATCGTATAAAAATCAAAATTAGTCTTTTTTTATATTTTTTGATTAATAAAAAGATTGCATAAATTTATAAGCTACATTTTTGTCAAAAAGATGAAATTTTTGAGCTTCTTACTTAATTCTTTAGAATTAATTTGGTTGTTAAATTCATAGTTATTATATATTATTGGTTATTAAATCCTCTATTATAAATTTAAAATTTTTTAAAATTTACAACTGTTTTAATTTCCAGTACATACATCTAATTTTTTTTTTTGCTAATTATTTTATAGATCTAGTTATTAAAAAATGGCTTCCACATCAGCTGAAACCATTAATATTGAAGTAGAATTACAAGAACTGAATGAAGGCAGCTTACCAACAAACTTGCAAATTTTACAACATCTGTTTTATTACACGAGACATTTGGATACAAAACTAAGTATTAGGAATGCTTGCAAGTTAATTTCAGAAAAACTCGTAACTATTTGGCAAAAATCAGAAATAAAAACTCAAAATTATTATAGAATAGCAGAAAAAATTGAAAAACTTCACGAGCGGTACCGAAATTTTCATAAATCTAATAACTGCAATAAGACACAAACTGAGTTTTACAAAAACTTGAATTCAGTTTTCGATGTTTCTCATCAAGAATTTAATGCATTAATTTCGGTGACCGATAAGCTTTTATTACTGACTCTTCCAGTTAATGAAATCTCACGGCAATTGAGCAGTTTAAATCCTCAACCATCAGGTATAAATTAAGCTCTTATGAAACGTTTGTATCAAACATCAATTATTTTTTCATTGTTTAATTAAGTAATTTTTTAATTTTCATAGAAGAACCTAAAGAAAACCCGATCAAGAGTGATTGTACTCGATTAACTAACGTGATTCAGAATGATCCAAAAAATATCAATACCGAACAAATCATATCACATAGTAAGTTTTTTTTCTTAATTATGTATTTTTATAATTTTTATTTTAATTTAAAATAAAAAAAGTGAAATATTTTTAAAAATGTATAACAAAATTTTTACAACATAAATTTTGTATTTATACAAAACAACAGTCTAAAATAAATATTTATTGGCAATGATTATTAATATTAATAAAGAAATTCTGACAGTTTTCAAATTTTTTAATTTTATTTAGTTCCAGGACAGATTAAAAATTTATTTGCTTATAAAAAAAAATCATTTGATTCAAACCAAGAAAATTCTGAAGAAATTAATGAATCTTCTCAAGGTTCTTTATATAATCCGACTAAAGGACGTAATTATGATAAACTTGGCGTTGGCACCAAAGCCACTATTAATGTCCTGACTGAAAAAGTTGTGGAAGTGCTTGATAATTGTAGAATAAGTATTAGAGAATCTATTCAGATAATAGCTGTCATTGCTGATGCTTTGGGACACGATTTGGAAACTTTGATTTTAAATGTAGCTTCATTTCAGAAAATAAGAAATGAAGTGAGAAAAAAAAAAGCAGAAAATATTCAAAAATTATTTGATGTTGATGACATTGATTTTGCTACAGCGCATTGGGACGGTAAACTACTTCCAGATTCACCTTGTAAAAGAGAAAAGGTAGACAGAGTACCAGTTCTTGTCACTGCACCAAATGATCTTGTACAAATCATAGACGTTCCCAAATTAGATCAGGGCACAGGTGTACTTCAAGCCGATTCCATTTTTAAAGCTCTCGTAAAATGGAATTTAACAAGTAAAGTAGAAGCCGTGTGTTGTGACACGACAAATTCCAACTTGGGTTCTAAGGCTGGAGCTGCTGTCCTATTGGAAAAATTACTACAAAAAGATCTCTTATATCTTCCGTGTCGTCATCATATTATGGAGGTGGTTCTTCGAGCGTGTTTTACCTCACAAATTGGAGCTTCCACTGAACCAGATGTTCCGATTTTTAAAAATTTTCAAAAAGCATGGGACTCGATAGATCAAACTAATTTTAAGAGTGGATTGGCTGATCTTCATCCTGCGTTGCTTTTAGAAGTAGACAGCAAAGTTATATTTATTAACAATCATTTAGAAAAGAAAATGCCCAGAAATGATTATAAAGAGTTTTTAGAATTGAGTCTGGTATTTCTTGGGAAACAAAAAGAAATTAAATTCAAAAAACCTGGGGCATGCCATCATGCACGATGGATGTCAAAAGCTTTGTATTGTTTAAAAATGTATTTATTTCGAGCAGCGTATAGTTTAGGAGAAAAAGAATCTTCGTTTTTTCAAGTATGCCAATTTATTGTATTTATTTATCTGGAAGCTTGGTTCACGGTAACTAACGCTGCAGAAGCTCCATGTAACGATATTTTATTAATTCGGAAAGTTAATAACTATAAGTTAATTAACGAGAAAATTGCTACAGCTGCGATCGATAAAATATCAAACCACCTCTGGTATATTTCACCAGAATGCAGTGCATTATCTTTCTTCGACAAAAATGTTACAGTGGCAGTGAAAAAAAAAATGGTTGAAGCTCTAAGCAAAGATAATGTAATTCCAAATTCTTCTAAAAAAATTCCCAAAACCAAAATTAATATCGCACTGACTGAAGATATAGATTATTTTATAAACAGTGAATCATTGAATATTTTTGATAGATTTAAATTGAAAAAAGAGTTTCTCCAATTACACCCATCTTGCTGGTCTACAGATGCAGGTTATTTGGAAAATAAAAAAATAATCAATTCTTTAAGAATTGTCAATGACGTTGCTGAAAGATCAATAAAATTAGTCAGTGATTACAATAATATTTTAACAATGGATGAAAAGCAGAAGCAATTTTTGTGGATGAATGTATCTAACTACAAGCGGACAAATCCTGATTTCAAAAAAAGTACATTAGTCAGGAAGTACAAAAGATCAAAAAAAGAAACTTAGCGTACCTGCCAATTTTTTTACTTATTCAAAATTTTGAAGCAGTTTAGTAAAATGTCAAAAATTTAATTAAAATATCGAGTGTTCTTTAAAGTTTTGCACACACATAAGATAGAATGAGTAGCTTAATATTTAGTCAAAAATATGTTGGTTCAAAAGTAAAATTTCAAGTATCATATAATTTTTCTATTATCTAAATTTTAATTCTGATTTTCTTTTTTTTTTTTTTTTAATAAAAACTACTATTCAGTGAAATAAGAGCTTTGTTAATTTTTATATATGCTTACTTAAAAGACTTCATAAAAAATTTTTTTTCAAAGTTTATCTCTACTAGTACCACTCAGCGCGCTGCAAGCGCGCATAGGAAAAAAACAATGATTGTAACCTCAAAAGGCACTTTTCGAATATTTTAAAAACTGCTCCACCAATTAGCTCACGAATAAATCTTACAAAATGGCGCTAGCTCTCTTTTATAGATAGACCTTTTTGATATTAAACTTAAAATAAATCCATAATTTTTTTTTACTTCTGGTTATGAAGGTTTGGATAAAGAAAACGTGTTTGGTACAATAAAAGGATTTTTAGATTAATAGAAAAAACCACTTTTTTTTTATTCAAATATACATAACTTCACTTCTAATAACAATTTATGCATAAAATTATATATCGTTGGAAAGCTCTTTAATCAAACTTTAATTTGATGCAATTCAAAAATGTGTAAAAAAAATTTAGTGGTCACTAAAGAGCTTCAAAAGCAGATTTTTACTGTAAATAAAGTAAAAGATTTTCGATTATCCAAGCCTAAGACCTACATATCGAGGTTATGCTCAAAAAGTAAAATGTTTTTGAAAACTTTAAGAAAAAACAAAGTTATAATTTGTAGGGAGTTTTTACTCAAAAATGACTTTAAATAGTCAAATTTTAGGGTTAAAGATAAAAAATTTATAAAATAATGCAAAAAAAGCCGTAAAAAGTTTGGTTTTTTGTATCGCGTGGGAACAATTTTGAAGATAAAAATCTCCGGTTTTCGCAGAAAGCTTCCTTTTTTCAATATCTTTCGAACGATATAAAATAAGTAGGAGTCACCGTGTAATAGTTTTCATTGCGGCTGTTTTGCAAGTGTTGTTTTTTTTTAACTTTTAAACTGTTTTTAAATACTTTCAAGGCTCGAGAGGCACGGTTTAAATTGGGGAAAAATTTTTTTTTTTGTGGGGAAAGTTATTTTTATGCTCTAAATAAACATTTGCGGGGGTGGAATCAGTCGAAAATTCAATTCGGGAACTCACGAACAGTCTAATGGATACAGGTTCAACTACACCGAAACCTACTGCTGCTCCCCAAGACCCCGAAGAACCGCAAGACCCGTAAGACCCCCAAGATCCTCAAGATGATCAGGAATGGTGGTGAAGAATAAAAAGTTGTTGTTAATATAACTTCGAAAAAATTTAATTGATAGAATTCATTAAATTTACCACTCTTTTTTATTGTTTACCTGAGTAAAAACTCTAACTAAACATAAAATACTATTTAGTTTTAACTTACTTTCTATCAAACATGCGTAACTTAATAAACTCGTTTGCTTACCAAAAGACGTAATTATGCTGATAAACTTATTTCTTGCATTCAAAAAAACAAATCCTCCATTTTTAAACAAAAAATCCCTAAAAAAAGCTCTCGATTTTTTAGAAAAAAGAAAAGCCAACCCCAGAAAAATTAAAATTCCAAGAGTGAACGTAAACCTGCACGAGTTACTCCGGGCTCTGGGGCTCGGGGCGGTTTCGTTCTCTCCTCCCGGCCATATATTTTCCGCGCGCTCGCCTGCGGGGCCGTGAATACCTTAATAGTCATAAGATGTATCCCGGTGCACGTGTCGCGGTAGAGGCAATATAGCCGCCGTCAAAACACCGTAAAGGGACCGAAATATTCCGTGCATCGACGTTTTGATCTACAACCTTCTTTACAAATTTAGGCGAAAAATTTTAATGATCGAAAAAAATCCTCGAGCCAGGATGAATTATTCAGAGAAATCTCTCGACGAATCCCCACGAAATCACCACTCGCAATCATCATCACGAGCGTGAATCATGAGATCCGCTCCTCCGCAATTTTAATATCGGTGTCTATTAAGCGCCCGGGCCATAACGTCGCCCTGCAGACAATCTGTTAATCAGCGCGCCTGCGCCATCCCCCCCTTTGCTCTCTCTCACAAGCAGCCCCTCAATTAATCTTGGCCAGAATGCAATAACTGTCCAATCTGCTGGGAGAGCCGACGTCACTGTCTTTTTTCACCGGAGCCCGCGCAGTCAGTGCAGATATGCGGTATGCGAGGATTCTCCTACCCGAGAAATGAACTCGAGTTTAGCTGAGTCTTCTCCGAGGTCAGATTTTTGGTTCTCGAAGGAAATAGTTTTGAGCTTTTTACAGACCAGGTGGAAGCCCTTTTTTTTTAAGGGTTGTTAAATTGTCGAAAGGAAATGTTTACGGGGATTTTTGGTTGTTGGGGGGTTGAGTCAGTAGTATGAGTGTGGATTGGTCAGACACGCGAATAACTAAGAACGTCGTTTTGATACGTTAGAACGACTTAGTTTTAAGAAATTATATAAAAATATCTATTCAAAAATTGAGTTTAATTCAAAATTTATAATATAATTAGTAAAATAAAAACTACTAAAATTCATTGGTTTTCTTTCAAAACTTTAGTTTGAATGGCAGCTGAATCAGTCGAAATACACCACTTGCTTTGATCTTTGTTAACGTTAAAAAAATCAAGAATCTCCTAAGGTTACTAATAAAAATAACTCGTTTTAAAGTTCAAATTTTTAGATAAAATTAATTTTTGATAATTAAAAAAATAAAAATAAAATAAATAAATAAAGAAGGAATTTCAGTGATTGAAATTTTTTTGTTTAACTCTTATAATAGCAATATGAGAATATAACAGTAGCTGATTATCAATCAATCAGGGACATTTGTCTTTAAAAAATTTCAGAACGATGGGGAATCGAACCCGCGATCTCAGACTCCGGCCGCACTTTTCAACTTAATGCTCTCGGCTATGGTGACTCTTTCATATATGTTCATAAATTTCATTTGACAAAAAAATGTTGTTTTTTCATACCTACAAAAAGATTAATTAGACAAACCGAGGGGCCATGCTCTTCAGAACTTTACTTAAAATGAAATTTATATTTTATTGATTTTTGTGTGTGTTTCTTTTTGTGATTCTGGAGTGCATAGCCCCTCGAGACAAACTAATAAATTTTGATTTAACAAAAAATAATTAAAACCAATAATAATCATTTAAAAATTGTAAAAGCCAACCAATAAAGGTACACCATCGTAATGAATAAATCAAAGAAAATTGTCTGGTATTAACGGTAAACAATAAATTAAGAGACAAGGGCCGAAAAATCGAGGATGAATTTAAGCGAAAAGGCATTAAGCTTCGGTAAGGGCGCCCCCCGCCGAGCGTCATCAGTATCGCGTGGAACGAAAGCCCGCCCTTAGCTAAATTTCAGGAGGGGTAAGACGGCTAACATATTGGACCTTTGAGACCCGGGACTGTTTGCTTAATTGCCGCAATGACAATTTTTCGTTACTGCTGCACGAGGCCGCATGAGTTATTTGGGGATTTTCGTTAACCAATTTGGCTACTTAGTTTCTTTTTCTGATTTATTCAAACAAGTTGATGCGTATTTTAAAAATATATTTAGTATTTAGAAAAATGTTTTGAATATTAATATTGAGATGAAGGTATTAATGAATGAAGTCAAATAAAAAATCAATGAATTACAAATAGTAACAGCATGTATTCATAATAATATACATAATAATGATAATAATAATAATAAAGTTAATAATCATAATAATGACAGTAATATATTGATAGCGAGGTCTAATTACAATAATTACATGATAGTAAAAGTTACAACAAAAACTCGTGAGACGAGAAATATTTGGATTCGCTAGTTTTGAACAACTTAAAACTCGATAGGTTTTCTATTATCTATAGTCAGTGATGTTTTAGTTTTAGATTTCTACTCTCGCTTCTACATATTTTCTCGATCAATAGACTTTCATTTTTTTTTTTTATTATTCATAATGGTTTGTGGTTTTTTTTTTACTTTTTTTTTGTGTATGTATATATTTATAAGCTTAAGACATACGCCATAATGATACATTACACTACTTATAGTATTTACAAAATCTCCTTTGGTCTTAACTCTTCTTTTCCAATACCACATTTTAAATGGAGCAAGCAATTACTTGTGGAAGATAAAAATGATAATTTTTCTTTCTAATCACGATAAAACAAAATTAATCATTTATATTGGATTTTAATTTTCTTCTTACAGAGTTCTTAAGTACTAAATAACAATAATAAATAAATAAATGAATAAAAAAGAAAATGAATTATTGAACTACAGAATTAACTAATCGTACTATGGCACCAGCTTAAACAAAAAACATTTCGCTAATCGTCGAACAAACAGTCATTCAACAAAGTCAATTGCACAGAAGAAAAAGCTACGCTATAATCATTAATTTGACTGATTAAATTTGGTTTCTTTAATACGTAACGTAAAAGGCGCATAGTTAATTTATGTATCAACGTATACTATACAGAGTTCGTTTAAATTGGAGTTACCTTTATCGTAAATTGACGATTCAAATTACATTACAATAATTATATTAAGAGTCTTTAAAGTATTTTGTACATCATCATTTTAAAATTAACAACTTAGAAAATTCACAAACACGTAAATTGATTCATTTCTTTTTTTTCTACTTCCTCTCTTCCAGCTTTCCAGAACAAATAAAAATGCAAGTCTGAGTAGCTAATATAAATCTCATTTATATCAATAAGATTGCATCTGTGAATAAGTCCGAGCTTGCAACCCGACTGCTTCAAACAAACTCCCAAATTACACCGAAACGATCCTCCAAGTATTTACAACTCTCGAGTTCACTGCAGAACGGCGGGATTGACGACTGCTATGGTGGCAGCGGTGCTCAGGCCGTTTATGCCGGTCGACCGGGGCACGACGCCGGGGTTGGCCGGGGATGACCCGAGGTCGGCGTGCTGGGTCTCCCGGTGACGACGTAGGTCGACCTTCCTCTGGAAGGCCCGGCCGCACAGGTCGCAGGCGAAAGGCTTGAAGCCCGTGTGCTTGCGCGAGTGCGTTATCAGGTTGCTGCTCTGCGAGAACGCCTTGCCGCATACTTGACACTTGTGAGGTTTTTCTCCTGAAAAATAAAATGAGACGTGAATTTTTGATTTACGTAAGAATAACTAATAATTTATCGATTTCTAACTTTGAGAGCTTATTGATTGAAAAAAATATGTAACTTTTGAATGATCTAATAAATATGAATAAGATTTCTTATTGATGGCCTTTGAATGAATCGTTAACAAATGGTACCTTTTTGTATCAGGGCATGTTTAGTTCAGAATTTTCTGAGTAGATTAAAAAAATTTTTTGAATTTCTTTTGCTTGGTAACTACATGCGTTATATTTTTGAAATTGTCAAGGGTAGCTTTGACCGACTTTTGAATTAAATTTTACACCAAATAAAACCAAATTTAAAACTTTAACTTCTGACAGTGTAAACTCGTCATTTTTCATCTTTATTTTTACAACTCTTCAAAAAGAATTTGAATTAATAATTTGACACTCGAAGTAATCCCAGTTTGTGGTATGAAAAAGCGCACCTTTTTATCACAAGTGTAGATAATCCCGAACCAAAATAGTCCAGACCCATCTCGTACTAAATTTCCACCAAAACCGTAAAAAATGCAACAAAAAATCAAACTTTAAACCCGCTCGTAGCATCAATCCAAAAATTCTCAAAATTCAAAGCAACCCCGGAGATAAAAACGAGACCGTAAAAAAAAAAAGAAAGCCATAAGCCTCCATAGTTTTGAAGCTTGGGTAGGAGGGGTAGGTAAGTAAAGGGTGTCCTCATAAAGCTCCCTTCCCCGAAATCCAGGGTAACCCCTCCCCCCAGATTTCCCTCATTCCGCCATCGTCGTCAACTTCCTTGGCTCCTTCTCCCACTGGGTTGAAATCGATCGGCTCGCGCTCCGTGCGAAGAAGAAGAAGAAGAAGAGTCAGGCCGGAGGGGTTAATTCGACACGTCGTGGAGGAGCTGCATCCGGGATTCGGGGCACGCCCGGTCAAGATTTTCTCCCGAGCGAGAATCTCGGCTGGTGCAGCACGGGGAGAGAGAAGGACGAGACGAGCCGGGCTCTGATTGGCGAGCGAGCGGGGCGGCGACTCCGACTCCCGTTGCCATGGCTACCGCGTACTGGATCCCGGAGAGCTGCCAGGCGGGTTTTAATGGACTACTCCGCACCAGCCAGCGGTGGGTGGAGAATCGTATCGATAAACAATCCCCGCGAATGTTTTCTACACTTGATTTACGCACTTCCCGCTCTTTTTTTCGGTCCGCAGAGATAAGCTTTTTTTTAACGGAGCTTGAGGTTTTAAAGACCGCGAGATGAGTTTTTTGCAAGAAAGGACTTTTTGATTTTTGAAGTACGATGATGATTATTTTTATTTTTTAGTGTGGATTTTGGTTTGGAACAAACCGAGGTTTAACCGAATTTTCCTATAGAGCGGTAAGCTCTCTTTTGTCGTCTGGAAATGCGACCCGTTTTTGAGAATCTCAATTTATATGATAATTTTGGAATTTTCAACCAACCCATGATTTAAATGAATTCAGTTAAGTGAGAATTCATAAAATTTCAAGTAAGATGTCAAAAATTCTTTTTACTTTCGATGAGGGAAAAACTGTAAAAGAAAAATTGAAATTCCAACTGAGGTTACAGAATTTTAACAATAATCTTCAACGATCCAGTATCCTTGAAAAAAAAACATCTTAATCTACAATCGCACCCACAATCCAAAATTCCAGTAAAAACAGCCGACTCCGGTACATGATAAAAATCGCGCGCGTTTTCGAGATAAAAAAAATCAGTAGAACCGGAAAGATAAAAAAGAAAAAAGGTAGGTAGAAATAAAGAGAGGAGAAGGGAAGAAATCGCTCGCCACGATGAAATTCCGCGGAGGCTGCACGAAGTACGTACCCTCACGTATCTCGGCAAGGGATGCTGAATTTTCCTCTCTCTCTCTCTCTCTCTCGGGGGGTCGGGGAATTTACGGGCTCGTAAAAATCAAGAAGCGTCCGCCGCCGGTGCAGTGCTTGCCTCCTTGTCTTCTGCTAAAAAAAAGCTCCAGTTTTTTTTTCTCCCTCCCTCTCTTACCGCAAAACTTTGTAAAAAATTGTAATTCCAAGTGAACGACACCCAGGAGTGGAAAAAAATTACAGGTGGAAAAAGACGATAAAACTTGGGCTCTTACGAAAGCGATCAAAGAGAAGTAAAAACCCTCCTCAAGATTTCTCGGAGGGCTAATGGCGTCTTAACTCGGGGGTGGATTAGCATATTCATCGAGGCTTAATTACGACCGAGCGATATCCCCTCTTTCCTGACATCCAAGATATAAAGCCGGATTGGCGGGGCGCGGGGAATCCATACTCGCATTGATTTCCACCTCTGCGCGCGCGCCAATCCCCCGCGAGGATATAAGAGGGAGCTGCTCCGAGGACAGGGGATTCGGTATCAATCAGACGGCTCCTACCCTTTTTACCCCACCGGTAAATCGACAGCCGACCTCGGCGTTTGATGATTGCACCCGCGGCTTTACTTGTTTCGCGGGGATACTTTTTTGAAGTTTTGCAGAGGATTGGATTTTCTGACTGACGGGAGGAAATATTGACCTGGGCGTTGGGTATTCTTTTATCGAGGTGTTGGATTATGTTTTTCACGATAAGATATCTATTTTTGTCTTGAATGTATATAGACTATGTGACATTTTTTAATAGAAAGGGTCAAGGGTCAGAATGCATTTTGCAATTTTTATTTCACTCATGTCGACAAAAATGTATAAATTAAAATTATTAGTAACAAAGTACAATTCCCCTGATCATTATTTTTCCTTGAGATCCTTGAGATCCATTTAAATGAAAAAATTCTAAAATAATTTACGATTCTCTGAAAAGACTTAAAGCTTAATTTTACTTAAACTTTAACTAAAAAATTAACTCTACTCTCATTAAGATTTTTTTATCGATTGTACAGGTTCTGATTGTAAGCAGGCACAATTATCTTACACCAGGACAAAGACAAAAAATAAACCGTGAATTCGCGAATGCAGATAAATTTGAAAAACACGATTTTCGAAACAGCTCGAACGAATCAGGCTGGTACCAGTTTCCAATGCATAAAATTACAAACTTCGGCCCCGTAACACGTACACCCAGGTGTAAACTACAAGCCTGCAGAGTCCGGGAAAACATAAACACGTTGGCACTCGTTTCCCGTGTACGACAAGCGGTCCCCCAGGTACCAAACTGCGACAAACTACCTTTTTTTTTTCGTTTCCCTGTAAAAATCTGACACGACCCGTTTTTTTTCGAAAATATAGAGGAATGGAAATTGAGCGGGTGGAGGGTTGATAGTAATTCAGCATCGGGGATTAAGTAGCACCGGCGCAGTAGCTAACCGACTTACTTAGCGGTGGTATCGCCTTTCCCGCAGCATTAAGGAATCAGCTTTCGGCGAGAGAGAGAGCAGCTAAGATGATCACGCTAAGCCCGAGGGGGAGCCTGCCGAATGCGGTGGCCCCGGGTAACTGGATTTACGGACTCGTTCGCGGGATCCGCGATGTCTGGGCTGGTTTGCGGTGATGGATGTTATTAATTTTTGCGGCGTTATTGATTGAGAAGAGTTGAGAGGAGAATTTGAAAGAGTCGAATTCTGAGTTTATTTTGACTTTAGGAAATGAGACGCTGTGTACTCAAAGATTATTTTTTATTCTTTTTACAAATTTTACCTTGGTATGATTTTTGTAGATTTTGGTTCTAAATTAAGTTGATAATTGATTCTATTGATTCTATTGATTCAGCCCCTCGTTGCATTCACTTATGTTATTTGCCTATATTAACACTCACATATATTGAGGCTTGAATTTTAAACCTAAGAATATGTCTATTCAAAAGTCTCAGGATTTCGACAATAATTTATTACTATATATTTTTTTAAACAAATTAATATGAAAATCTTCTTCATCTTCGTAGTAAAATTGAATCTAATTAAATTTTTTATCTTTCTTATCAAAAAAAAAAATTAACCCTAAATAAGAGAAAAAAAAAATTCAGCCATAACGGAACATCTCAGCAGCAAATAAATTCAAAACGAGACGTACGAGTCGATGTTTTAAAAAAGGCAAATTGCGACGACTCGACCGCGTCAAAGTTCACGAAACAGCGGTCCAACTTTCAGACAACAAGAGTTAGGGGGCGAAGGGAGGAGTAACTCCAGTCAGTCGTAAACCTCAAACGTTCCGCAGAGACAAGCCTCCATGGGCCTGTCGTGCGGTTACGTCCGCGGACGGGAGATTAAAAACCAGTATTTTCCTGGTATGATCAATCAAGTAATCAGAAATCAGTCTAGCCGAAGGTCTGGGTCCGATAATCGTGATTAGCATCGTAATTATTTAGACCGATAATTCGGTAGACTTTGGATGGAAAAATTGATCCTGGGAAGAAACAATAATCCCTACGGGTAATCAAAAGTTTAGCAGGATTAGAATAACACCGAGGAAGTGTCTGGGGGAGGGGAGGGTTTAATGGAATATCGAAAAGTTGGAGTGGTGGACAGGTTGCGGGTGTTTATTGTGAAAACATGCGGACTGGGGAGGAAGTGCATTATGAGCGACGAGCTATTACTCCCCGGATTGTTGTTTTTTCACTTGTACGGCGAACGATAAGAATTTAGTTTCTTTGTAATGGAACTGTTTTTTTAAAGCATAAAAATTAAGTGAATAATGATAAAATCATAATTATTTATTAGCAGTGAAAAAATATTGTAAGAACTGAAACTGTAATCGTGTAACTTAAAATGGCTCAGTTGATAGAGAGTTAGACTCTGAATTGAGGGTCCCGAGTTCGAATCCCCCATCTTGTCGATAATAGGCGATAAAAAAAAAAAAAAAATACATCAGTGTCAATTGTATATATTTTGGTCTATTGTATATTTTTTGGTTGAATATTCGAAATAATAACTAATATTTCGTAAAACTAATATTTTTTAATTGAGTTAAATTTATGATGGATTAGATGAAACAAAAAAGAATTTTTTTTGTGATTTTGTTTTTTAAATTCTCCAGACTAGAATCATTTCTAGAAGTTTTCGAAACCACACTTGAATTTGTTGTTTTAATCTTCAGAGCTTCAAATGAGCAAGCAGGAATCGATGACAGATACAGACAAGTTTGAAGTCTCGTAGTCAACCAACTGAACAATTTACATGCCATTCTAATCTACTAAAAATTGTACAAAATATACTTGTTTATAAAATCCAAAAATACTTTTCAAAGTTCAAAAACTCTTGATCGTTCAGTAGAAACTTGAATTTTTTTGGATACATTCAACCAACCTTATATCCATCCTCGCATCTCCGCGACAAAAAAGAAAAAAGAGCCAGTCCCGCGTGATCTCGAATCAAAACTGCGGGTTATTTTTTCAGTCGGGACAGGTTGCGCACTTGACGGTCCCGGGCGTTATTAGTCCTGGTGGCAGCCAGCGTGGGGCAATATTTGCACAGCTCTTATTCTCACTCCCCCCTCCCCTTCCCCCTGAACCAGGGTAGTTTATGCAGGGGTGGGGTCGGGTACAGGGCACCCACCCACCTAATAATGATTTTACGTTGGCTGGCTGGTCCCCCGGGACGACGGCGCACCCTCGCACATGGCCCTTTTATTTTTACGCGTGCACCTCTCTCTCTCTCTCTCTCTCTTTGTTTTGTTACGCGCCCTGTTTGCGATTGACCTTTTTTTCTTCTTCTTCTTCTTCCTTTGGTTTTCGGCTGATTGCTCAGCCACGGCTTTTCACGGTAATTTCATTTACTCGCTTTCTTTTTTTTTTTTTCGGGTTTAGGGTTACGGAACAAAATTTTCATTGATGAATTTTAGGGTCTTAACACAGGTATTTGACTCAACGTTGGATTGGTAATCAAAAATTTTTTAAATCTTACTATTGTACTACTGTTTTGATTGGCTATTGAAATCTCTACTGTTGTGGTATTGGTATTGAAATTTATTGACATTGCCTCAATATTTTTGGTATATTAACACAGACTAATTTGATTTTCTTATAAAAAATTTTTTTTTTCTTTAATTATAAATTAACAGTTATGTAAAAATTAAAGTATTAGTTGCTTGAATTTTGATTTAGTGAGAAAAAATCAATACTATTGGTCCATCAATATTAATATTGAAGTTCAATAGTATTTCTTAGTATTGTATTGGTATTGAACCTCAATTCAATACAATACAATACCAATGCAGATAAAAGATTTAGAAATTTCATTGAGACATCGTAAAAGTTGAATAAAATATAATTTTAAGTACATATTATTTGTCAGTCATAGCTAGTAGTGTCAGTAAGTATAATTACATCTAAAATCTAGATTTAATATCATACCTACTATTAAAAAAAATATATTAATGTTGAAGAGAATTTCCGTGATCCCACTACATTTGCAAGTCTTCGAAAAAAATAATTGTAAATTAAAACTTTTTTAATCGAGGTCACAAAATATTCCTCCAAAAAAAAAGCCTCCGCGACATAAAAAAAAAAGGGTCCAACTTTCTAATTATAATCAAAAAATTTTTTTTTACACTCCGAGAATTCTTCTAATTTCTGCCCCCGCGCAGTTGTAATTAAAGAGAAGATCCCCCGAAAAAAGGAGCATTATAATTCCCAGCAGCAGTCCGCTCTGAATTTTTCATCCCCCGGGTTGAATAATGAATTAAACGGGAGTCCACCAGCTGACCGTTCCTTTGTGTCCGGTCCGCTCGGCGAAGAATAAAGACGCGAGTGTAGGAGGACGACAAGGTGATAATTTGATAAGACATCGGGAGGGTTTGCCGCTGCCATGGCAACCCCCGGGAGGAGCGGCTTATTTTTACCCTGAAATCCATCCGGAGCCCCCATGTCAAGTGGACTTTTCTCATCGATGGGGTTGAGAATGTATCCTCGCGAGAAAGTACGAGAAATTCGGGAGGCTACGGGGCGCTTAATAAACGTCGAAAGTTGTTAATCGAATTAGCCGTAGGTAAAGCGATACCCCCCCGAATCGATAAAATCCACTTGATTCCCACAGACAATTTGTCGGCAGTGAAAATCTATTTTGGCGATTACGCGAGGGGCGAGAGAATAAAAGAGATACACACGCGGCCGGCCCCCCCGGTTGGAAAGACATTACGATTATTACGAAGCGCCAAACGTCGAGGGGCCGGCTCGCTTTTATGTAGGCGCGGGGATTAACTTGCACTGGATTATTAATGCCGGACGCGGCTCGTAATCGATTCGCGTTGGGATTTTTTTCTTCTTCGGTAGTCACGTTATTATGGGTAAATTAAATTTGAGTTTTTGTCTTATGATGCTGATGCGTAATTTTTTGTTCATTGAGGTACTGATGATCAATTTATTTATAATGATTTGAGTGAATATTTAATAAACTGTTATGATTTGAATATGATTAAGGGTTATTCTAAAGGTACCAGTAATATCAAATTAGTAATAACAAATTCTTACTTTGAGTAACTACCAAATAATTAAAGTGCAAGGATTGACTTAATTCATTAAAAAAAAAAAAAAAAAAAAAAAAAAAAAAAAAAAAAAAAAAAAAAAAAAATTAAATTAATAAAAAAAAATTAGAATTGCCTGTACTTTCTATAAAGTACAAATTATCATTTTTTGCTCTCAAACTAGATTTTTTCGTCAGTTAAAAATAAAAAATGTAAAAGTAAAATTGAACTGACCTGTGTGTATGTAGGTGTGCTTTTTCATGTCGCTCTTTTGGTGGAAGCGCTTGCCGCAAAACTGGCAGGGGTAGGGCCGCGTGTCCGAGTGTATGAGCAGGTGGGTGGTCAGGGTGGACGACCGCTTGAAGGCCTTGCCGCACTGCTTGCAGTCGAAGACCTTCTCCGCGGAGTGGACCGCCCGGTGCTGGGTCAGACTGATCTCGTGACCGAAGGTCTTGTTGCACAGCTCGCAGGCGAACGGACGCTTACCGTTGTGTGACCGTCTCGCGTGCACCTGGAATTTTAATTCAACATTTTATAATTTACAATCAAGACTATATTTTTGCCCTAGAGCAAATAAAAGGTCACAAAAAAAGAAGAAACTGTTGGTATCTATGAAACTTACCTCGAGTCCATGGGGCGTGCTGAACATCTTGTCGCACTTGACGCAGCTGTAGACGTCGCCGAGGGGATGGGGATGGTGGAGTCCGTGGGGCGTCGAGTGGATCCCGGTGTGAGCGACGGCGGCCACCGAAGGGTGCACTCCTCGCAGAAGAGGGTGGAGGTGCGGGGGCAGCAGGTGGTGCGACAGGAGCTGGGGGTGCAGGTAGTTCAGGGGGTGGTGCGGGTGGTGGGCAGGCAGGGCCGCTACGACGTTCGGGTGCAGCGGCGGGTACGAGAGCATGGACGAGCCGCCGCCCGCGTTGCTCGGAGAGTTCTGCGAGTGGGCGGACGGAGGGTCGGGCCTCAGCAAGGCGCTCACGCTGAATGTGTCGGCCGACCTGGTGAATTTAATAATTTTTAATTAGTTGATCTTTTAATTTTCTTACATTTTTTTACATTTTTAAATAGTCAATTTAATAATATTAGAAATCCGAGACTACTGCATGAAATTAATTGTAAATTAAATATTTTGTACTATATCTACTGATACAAGGAATATAAATTATATTAGTTTATTTAAGAAAAAT
This sequence comes from Encarsia formosa, assembly GCA_038277355.1. Lineage (NCBI taxonomy): Eukaryota > Metazoa > Arthropoda > Insecta > Hymenoptera > Aphelinidae > Encarsia > Encarsia formosa. The sequence goes on along the minus strand of CM076188.1, from coordinate 3,130,294 downwards.
ATTATATTATATTTTTGAAATTTGAGTGATGATTATAACAGCAATAATAAATTATCTCAGAGTGAGAGTGTCTTTGGAAAAAAATGACCTTGAAAACCGTTTTACTTACTAGGTAAAGTATGATATCAATACAAACCTCCTGGGTGGATTGGACAAGGGTGTGTTCCTGGTGAGGACGGGTGGCGAGGGTGGGGTGGCCGACCTCGGGGGACTCGACCCGGTGTCGACGTGGTCGTCCTCGTCCCCGACCTCCTCGACGTCCACGTCCACCTCCTCGTCGTCCATCTCCGTCCGGGGCGAGTCGGGACAGGGTGAGTGGGGGGAAGGCGACCTCCTGGGGCTCCTCGACAGCGGGGAACCAACCAGCCTCCCGACCCCGAAAGACAGACGGTCTGAAAAATAAAGAACCGCTGATTTCCTCCGTAAAAAGTGAGCTGTTACGTACGTAGAGTTTATAAAGTAAAATCACTCAATCGAGGAGCAAGCTACTATCGTATTACCCTCACGAACTCTCGATCGTAATTTAGGGAGTAAAAAATCGCGGACCACCCTGGAAAATGGAGCCGGAATCCCCGAGTAAACTCCAAATGAGATTTGAGTCACGTAGCATGCGTCTTTTTTTACCCGACTGACTGGGCTCCGGGTTTCGTGTATATAAACGGCTAACGACCTAACCCCGCGCCCGACCTGGAAATCCGGGGCGGTTGGGGCTTGGATCAAATACGTTTTCGCTTCTCGTTTAATCTCGTCCGACGAGCTTTTCCTTGCTTTATGATTTTTCCTCTCTCTCTTTTTTTTTTCACCGTGGCGCGGCGAGAAAGAAGAGCGTTTTCGCATACGAAGTTGAAATCCTCGGTTTTGCAATTACGTCTTGGTTTGGGTTTAGGAATTTATGGATCCTTGCGTTCTGATTCGTTTCGACCAGTGGTAAGTTTTACCGAATAAGTTTTTATGGAATTCACTCAAACTAGAATTTACATTTTTTTTCTCTAATTTAAATAAAAATAGTTTTACAAAAATAAGTTTATTTAATTTTTCTTTTAAGTATTGATTTTTTTTCCTTAACGATGGTTAATTAAAAAAATTATTATTATTATTATTATTATTATTATTATTTGAAGCCTTAATTTAACTTTGTATTGTATGAAAAAAGGTCTAAATATTATTATGTACTTTTATTCATTGTACAAAGTAGTAAAATCTATATTGACTAAAACCTTTTGAAACATATTATATTTGATATTACTCGTTGCGGTCCCACATAAATAAAGCAAGCTTGGTGTCCACAATCGCTTGGTTATGAGAATCTCGGCGATCGATGGATCTCCCTTCCATGCGGAAAAAAATTAAAAACGGCCCCCTCAATCTTCGAAAGTGCGCGAAAGTCGAATGAACTGCGTGATTTACGACATTGGGTGTATTCATCTCCGCGATTGATATAATTCCACTTAGGGGGTCGGCTTATATTATTGATAATCCGTGCGCGCGACACGTGGTCACGTGCCGGTCGGTGGCGCTTCCCTTCCCCTAATCGCGTTTAAAGCAGCAGCTCCCGGTTCTTCAATCAAACAAATATGTTTTAGGATGACTCTCTCTCTGGTATATTCTTATATGATGCTGCTGCAGCCGAGGGGGATCTCGCGTGTTGCGGTCAATCACGGTTTTTCGGGTCGCATGATTCTACCCTGATTCGAGTTCATGGAGTTTTGAAATAGTCGTTGAAGTTTTGTTTGAAACGCTGGGAGCTGTATGTCTTGGTTTTTGAAATTATTCAATCATTACAATTGAATTATTCAAATTATAATAACAACTACTTGACTCAAATTAAGCCGTTTTTCGATAGATCACTTTATTAAAACCCGTAAACCGTTTTTAGTTTGTATATATAACTTAAAGTTGTCTAAATAAAGTCGTTTAAAATAGATTTATAAACTTAGAATCGCTTTACCTTATGCCTCATATTATTGTTTTCATTTTTTAATTTTACTTATTTTTGGATCATTTAATAGAAATGATTTAATGACACATTGGAATAAAAATTTTGAAATCGACTTTTAAGAATAAAATCCAAACGATTAAACTTTCAACTTTTAAGTTTAAATTATTTCAATTTTGTCTTTAAAACATTGTTTGTTTATTTTATGCATTAAACAAGCACATTGAACATCATCATTATTTTATTATATGACGTATATTTACAACCAAAATTAATTGTAATATTTTTATATTAATAATGTATCTGCAATTGAAACTAAATATAAACAAAAAAGTTCAATAAACAATCAAACCGCTATAATATTTCCAAACCCTATTTGTTTGCAAAATATATCCCGTAAAACTAATATCTTCATCAACATCCTTACTTCAAAAAACAAAGACATCAAGCACGCGCACAACCAAAAATACACCAACCCTGAATAAAAAAAAAAAGCCTCCTTTTCCCATGGGGTTTTTCGAGGGCACGAAGAAAAAGGTGGCCTGGGAAAAGGGCCCCGCGACAAAAGAAAAGCACGCGACGCCTCCGCTCGAAGAAGAGACAGATGGGCGCCGGCAAAAACACACTCCCGCTGCAGCAGACGCAGCCTCGCAGAAAAAAAAAGCGCGCGTCCCGAGTTCGCACGACAAAATCAAATTAATTGCATAACTCTCTCTGCGCACACTTGCAGGGCTTTTTTTTCTCTCTCCGGGGTTTATTTTCGGAAGAGGTAAAAAAATGACGTGCATATATATCCGTGTGAAAAGAATCGATACAGGCATACGTTACAATTCTAATCACGCGAGTTGTTAATTTAATTCGAAAGATAACTTTGGATTAATTACTCGCAGGGGGTGGGGTTTCATCAAGTTAATTGAGGATAATCCGTCGGGGAAAAACGCGTGCGTCGCGCATCGTAATTCCGGAGTGATTCCTAGCCTTGCTGCTTTAAAGATTCGAATCGACGTTGTTTCGTTTTAACGATTCCCGCTTGACCACATGTCCCTTAATTAATCAAACATTTTCTAATTCACGGAAGCGCCAATCAAAATTCCCAAAAGCTCCCGAAATCAGATACGAATCGCGTTTTGTGTCTAATGCGCATGATCCTCAGATTTCGACATTCGAAGTAAAAAAAAAAAGAAGAAAAAAAAGTGGATTAATAAGAGGAAGGAAGGGGGACAATTAGATCGAGTTAACGGTACAACTTTAATCTTCCCCGCGCGACTCTTAACTGCGCAGTGATCCTCCGCCGCGGGGATTTTGTGCGTGTGTGTGTGTGTGTGGGTTTTTCTTGCCGAGTTGATTGCATTGGGCTGCAGTTTGCAGCCGACCGAGCTAAGTGGATTCGATTAGAGGACACGATTTCATTCACCGACATGTGCGGGGCCGCCCTCCGTCTTGAGCGGTTTTCCGAGCTGCTGTTTATTGAATTTTCGGTTTTAGCGGAGCTATTTTTGATTGGGTTCGTATTGAGCTTGATGGAAGGATGTTGAAAAAATAAATTCAAAATTCTAACTGATTATTAATTCCTTTCAGGTTTATTAACTAAGTCTTACAGATATAAATGTTTTGTAGCCTGAATGCCTGAGTTTGCCAATCTCGTCAAAAAAGCTTCTTTTCAGAAGAAAAATGTTTTATACTACAAATAAACTAATTTAATTAACAAAAATAAAATCACTTAAATATTAAAAAAATCATTAAATGAGAATCTCTGAAGATTTATCTAATACATATAATAATAATAATTTATAATAATAATGCTGATGATAATAATAATAATCAGACGTAAGAATTAAAATATTTTGAAAATTTGACCTTGGTTTGAATATTTAGAAATTTTTATTTTTTGAAATTGTTTAAAAAATATTATTTTTTGAATTTAATGAGCAAATAATATGAAATATGGTACGAGAGTTCAACATTCTTAGCCGATCAATAATTTACCGATTCAATAAATCCAAATCAAATATTTATAGAATCGCAAGCACACACATCCCAGAGCTTTCAAAAAGCAAACGCCTGCGAACAATTTAATTTACTTATCCCGGAGCGATGCATCATAGTTTCAACGTCGGTCGGGTATAATCGGACAAATAAAACCCGGAGTCGAGTAAACTTTTATTGTAAATTTTACATCGACATGGTGAATTGACTCGTAAATATTTGATCCAAAAGTTCTTCAATCATAATCGCGCCCGCCGGGCAAGATGTTTTACCGGTAATGCAACACCCTGACATGTGCATGACGCTCGATCGTAAAAAAATATGTCAATCATTTCGTTTACCGAATTGCATCGTACGAGTTTAGAGTGTGGAAAACAATATTTATATATATACGTGGATAAAATGCAGTTTTACGGCTTGTGTTTTATTGTCGCGCGATTACATCGAGTCTCAAAGTTGTATTGTAAAAACCGGAGCGTAATAAGAAGAATTTTTTTCAATGGTGAGGCGCAGAAATACATCAAGATAAGAGTTCTTACGAGTTGGTCACAATAAACACTTCTTTATTTCTAAAATATTTGAAAAAAAAATTTCTAAAACGATCTAAAAAAAAATGAACGAATAATAAGTTTTAAGATTATCATGAATTGTTGAGATCTATTTCAATGCTAAAAAAAGCTTTCAAAAATTTTTTTAGGCCATATAAATAATTTTAGTAATTTGTGTGATTTTTTATTTATGCCTGGGTAATCAATGCAAAGTCACACAAATCACTAAAATTTTTATTTTTTAATTTCAGACTTTCAATAAAGAAATTCAGAACAAAAAATTGAAAACTGACAAAATTAAACTCAAAATCTTACTAAACAACAGACGCAGCTCTCTCAAACTAATTATCGCAAATTCTGAATCAAAACCTGTATGATGAAAAAACCGGGATTGACACACATAACCCGAAACCGAATACTCGGTGATTTCTAGCATCGTTAAATCGTCCCTAATGAGGAAGCCACGCGCGCTCGAGATTACAAAGAAATAAGTGCTTTGAATAAACAACCCACGGCTTATTCGTATGCAAGAGGGCAGTCGCGACTTAATTCGAAGATGGGCACAAAGGGACGCCGACACTTGTACATGGTAGAGGAGGAGCGAGCGTTTATCCCCAATGATCGTCGGCAATAACAATTGGCGGTGAATGACTACGAAAATCATGATGGTAATAATAATAACAACAGCCAAGATCATGAATAGCCACGAGTACCGAAGCGGAAGAGACCGCCGCGGCTCTTTGGAATTGGCCGCTCTACGCCCACGCGACGAGCCCGTAATTATGGCGTCTCCAACTCTTTTTAGCTCCGACGTCTAAGCGCTCACTCGAAATTTCGTTTTCTGATACTTGGGTTTGCGGATTCATTTGCCGAGACCAAGAAGATTCCCTACTCTAAGATAATTTTCATCAATATATCAGCTTGAAAATATTTCAGTTTTTCTCTGTACGTCAATCCAATGTTGTTTGAATTTTAGATCGAACAGACACTCCTAATATTAGAAATTAGAGAATGAATTTTTTTAAATCTGTATGAGAAAAATAAATTTTAACGAATAAAATGACTGAATTTCATTAAAAAATGTATACATGATCTTTTATGTAAAAACAAAATTTCAAATCAATTGGATAACTCAGAGCTGATTCGACTTAAATTTTTGACTGGATCATTTTTGCATGTACTACATCATATCGGAATTTTTTTACCAAGATTGACCTGTAAGGAACTTCCTAATGACAATAAATTACAGCATTGTTTAAACAATTTAATTTTAAGCTATTATGATAACTCAACGGCAATATAGGATTTTGATCCGCTTTTAAAAAATTATTATAAAGCAGCAATACTCCCAACACTTTTAAACTCGGATATATCATAAACGCGGGATACCGCCAAGCCACAGTTTTCCCCTCGTCGTCGTAACGCCAAATGCGAAAAGTTTTCTAAAGTATCATAAAAAAAACGAAAAGAAGTCTTAAGAGTCATCTTACCTGGATCCGACTTGGGGAAGGGCGGGAGGTTCGTGACCTCGTTCAAGTTTGCGAAGGGCGCCCATAATCTCGGAAACATCAACCGCACATCGCAGCCTGTAACAAAAAAGAGCAGATAAATTTCGATCTCATTTGATATTCTGGAGGTGTAAGGGTCAATCGGATTCCCTTATTTTTTCTTTTCAGTCGAGAGGATCTACAAGCGCACCATTTATCTCCGAGTCTGCGAGGATTAATCGCGACGAGACACGAAGCACGATCGACTAATTTTAACGTGATTATCAACAGAGATTTTTTTTTTACCTTTCTTTCCTGCCTCGATAAATTGGTATCTTGCTTATTTTTGACATTCGATTAACTGGTTACGTCAGGGACGATGAGTTTTACTTTTATACATTCGGTAGCGCGAACGACAAATCTGGCTGAATCTGTAATAATGTAACCCATGGACGTTTTTTTCAAAAGATTTTCAAAAATTTTACCCTTGACTAATATCAAAAATCCATTTTTTTGATAATTTTGATTTACAAAGCTCATGATCTACAATGATGATAATGATCTGCAATGATGTAATAACTCATAGACATTTTTATATTTTCCAAAACTTTTAGCTGAAGATGAGATTTTCCATTGACCAACAGAAAGATTTTCAAAAATTTTACCCTTAACTAATGTCAGAAATCCATATTTTTGATACTTTTGATCTACAATGCTAATGATCTTCAATTATGATAATGCCGTAGTCATTTTTTATTTTCTAAAACTTTCAGCTGAAATATGAGATTTTCTGTATTGACATCAAAGCTTGATAACCAGTATGATTTTCAAAAACCTTCACCAGTACCAGAAATCTATTTCTTCGATACTCAAGATCTAAAGAACAAACCAATACTCCCATCCAGCATTGTAAAACCCACCGCGATAACACAAAATCCGTATCAATGAAAAAAAAAGGCAAGAAGAAGAAGAACCTTAATCCCAGTGTGCACAGGGCCTCGGGTAATCCCGGCCGCGTTCGAGATTAGACATTCGCGCGCGCCGCTAACTTATCTCTCACAAATAAATCATCGTTTTTCCGTCTCCTCCCGTGAGAAAAATCACCAAACAAAAAAAGAAAAAAAAAGAAAGAATCGAGGTACACGCCGCACGTGGTGCAGGCAACCTAATCTTGGATCTTATCCCTCGGGTCGATCGCGTAATCTCGGCGAAACTCCTTCGGCGAGTCAATATCGACTTTATTGCGGAGACACCGCTGAGTGATAGCCAGATTTTTATTTTCTGCTAAATGCACTTGGGTACGCTTATCGATGCCGGGCTTCATAATCGTACCGGGTTATAAACGACCGCGAGGAGTGAAAAAAAGCTTGTTTTTCACCTAGTGAGGAGGGAAAATCGACCTGAATACTGTAAGACTTGGGAGATTGTAAAGGAATAACGTAGAAAAACCTTGATTATCAATAAGATGCTGAAATGGTTTCAAAAAATCGTCAGTTTTTGGAACCATGGAAATAGGTTTACCCAAAAACTTGGTTAGTGAAGATTAATTATAATTTAAACAACCGGTAAAAATTTAATCACTCAGGATTTAATTTTGATTGCGCGTTCCCGGAAATCTCGAGATCTACCCGAGCATTATCTGATGTCGAACACGGGAGCGGCTCAATCAACTCCATAGTTCCCAAATACCAAAAAAAATCAGTATAATTCAACAATCGTCCACAACTGGGTCAAACCCGGAGGGCTACACCCGTGCCTCGATTACAACGTCGCGGGTCTATTAGCCCGATTAGTCCGTCACCTGTTGCACTCATGGGTAAACACGCACGCGACTGGTCTCACGCACGTGCAGGTCTTATCGTTATCATCGCCGTCGACCTTTCTGATCCTCAGGGAATACCTCGCATTAGCGAAAGTGCCTGCAGTTTTATTAGGGCACCAGGGTGCCCCGTCGAACTATCTTCCTCCTCCCCTGGAAACACTCGATCTACCCAAAAAACTCAAAAGAGAGGAGGAATTTTCCATGGTTGGGTAGAAGAGAGAAATTTTTTTAATCAAAAGCCGCGCCCTGGACAACGATACCCGGGGGGCGAGGATGGGGGGATGTAAACAGGCTGGTTAATTAGAGGAGCCGCTGCACCTGTGTTTCGATGCACCGGGTAATAGCCGGGTATCGCGATGACGCGACGAAAGGAGGAGGAGGAGGAGGCTTTTTGACAGCCGACGAGGGGTGCGTCGGAGCCCGGGGGATGCACCCGCTGTACGATGAAATACGGGTATCAACGTTACCCGCGCGAGTATCAATGTTCCAAAATAAAAAAGGTAGCTGGCTTGTTGTTATTCTGACAGATTTAAAAAAAAAAGATTTTTTCGTTCTTGAATAAGAGTAATATATTTTCTAAAATTATTATCGTTTATCAAAATGAAATAATTGAAAACAATGGGTTTTTGGCCTTCGATAAACAATTATTTGTTAAAGTTTCATAACAATTATTTGTTAAAGTTTCGTCATCATTTATAATATGATTTCATCAGGGCTTTAAAAACTCTAGTGTGTAATACATGTCAGACATAACAATTAACTTGGGCAGGTAAAAATAAAATTGAAATTAAACGAAACTGTCATAAATAATAATAAACATAAAGATAAAGACAAAATTGTCAGCATAAATTAATTGAAAAATGAGCGTAGTTTTTTCTCAAACTCGATGTTTGTTTTTTGCAAAAGAGTCTTAATTGATCACGAAATTAGCCAAAAAAACTCTTTTGTTTATCGCTGACAATAAAAAGCTCTCAAGAATTAATCTACGTTTAATCTCGTTGCCGAGTACATTTTACAAACAATCGACGAAAATCAAAAACCCGGTGAAGTGTCGTGCCACTCGTAAAAATTCCGATGATGCACCGTTCGGTAAACACGATTTTGATTAACTCAGTATAAAAAAAAAAAATATTTATTCAACTCAAAGCTTGGAATAAAAAATAAAATTACAGGGAAGGTTGCGTAGCCATAGCTAATACAAATTTCCGGGCGCGCCATAATGTAATACACGCGGGTAAACAAGCGCGGGGCGGCTCGTCGTCCCTCTAATTAATAAAAAGCAACTCGGCTAAATCCTCTCAATTGTGAATTTTTAGGCCCGGCTTCAATCAACGGCGAGTCGGATTAAGCCGACGCAACAAATCCAGTTTATTGTGCCCGTCGTTTTGGGCTCCTTTCGTAATCTATCAAATTTTTTGGGTAATTTCAGAAACTCGGGGAGGTACCGCGCGCATACTAAGCGTGACTCAAACGGATGTTTTTAGTTTTGAGGCCTTTTTTCAATTGGATTAAGCTTTTATTTGGGAAGATTCGACCTTTGAGCGAGATGCCAAACTGGCTGCCGTCGGAAAACCGTCTGGAAAATATCCAAGCGAAAACTTAGTTTTCCCGAAGTATAAGTTTGATAAAGTTTTTAAATAATCAACCTCGTTTGAAAACATAAAAATTGATCAAAATTATTATGAAATATGTAAGAGTATCAAACAATAATTTATTTCTTTATCTCGCAAGAAACTTCAATTTGTTTACTTTTTGCAACGAAACTTTTCAATACTAAAATGGAACTAAAAAACAATCAAGAAACGCGGAATTATTCTATCAACCTTCATGATGTACAAGACGACTGATTAGCCAGAAACTTTAGCTGTCCAAAAAAATAAAAAGTCCTTACCTTCGTTGTCACCAGTGAGCCTGGTGTTCTCCTGTAGGTGCACATTCTCGTTGTTGTTGGTCTCCTGCTGCAGGATCCTGGGTGACTGTCCTTCCGGGGTCGCTACAACCGGGGTCTGTTTGGGCTTGACGACGCGGAAGGCCGAGGCCTCGGCGACCCCTCGCCTGGAGAAGTCGAGCGGGCCGACCCCCGCGGCCGGCGAGTGCTGCTGCTGCACCTCCATCATTTTGCAAAATGAACAATGCAACCAATTGAACAAATTAAAACAGTCGATAATAAGATCAATCACAGAATATGTATTATTCACAAAAAACAAGGGACGAAAATCGACCGAGCACCGCACGTCATGACACCGAGTTTAAAACTCCGACAGGAACGAGAAGAAGGCACGACCGTCGCGCAGGGCCGCTCCGTTTTCAATGCTGGCGCAAGTAACTCGGAGCAGACGACACAGAGGAGCGCGGGGTTGAGTCGCGGCCAGTAGCGAGCGAGGCCCCGCCCACCAGCAACGCCCCGGCCTCCCCCCACCAGACCGCGAGGCCAAGATTTTATCGGATCGCGATGGCTTTTTAAGACCCTGGAGCTGGGAGGAGGAGGAGGGGAGACATCGTCGGCCTGCCGGGATGCATCGCGGATCGCGGCTTTTTTTCAGATATTATGAGCCCACTCTGATTTTATCCCGCTGTAAGACGGACGACTCCTTCTCAAGGATGCTGCTTTTTGGGAGTTATTTTTTTGTTGTATGGATCATGCTACGGTATGAGTGATTTTTGGAATCGGATTTAATTTCTTTGGTTGAGCTATTTTTATTAGTAGACACGTATTTGCACTTGCGTAAACGGTTGAAAAAAAAAACATTGTATTTTGACGATTTCAATTATTGTGTTGAAATAATTCTTTAAAATTGATTCTTTTCAACTTGCGTTTTACAAGCCCACACTTTTTTAGCGTATGCGTTTTTATAAAGCTCTTCATATATGTCAAAGCTATATATTCCTTATCTTTACAGTTTATTGAATATTGTTACATTTTAGAAATAATCATTGAGCTTTTTTTTTTTTTTTCTTTGTTTTTGACCTAATTTTTTTTTTGCTTCAAAAACTCTATGGAAATGTTTTTACTTGATTATCGTCTGCACGCAAAGGACTAAATAGCATCAGTGTATTATGTATGAATTAAAACAATAACTCAAGTTTAAGTGAGCTTTAATACGGTAAAAAAAGTATGATTTACATTAATAATTTTGAATTAATAAAAAAATTTCATTTTTTTTTTAATTTATATACTTAGCTGAAAATTACATTTTTTAAAGTAAACTTTAAATTTTGAGTTTGCTATCAAAACAATGAGCTGCCTCGAAAAAAATTCAAACATTTTGATAACATACATTCCGAAACTTTTCTTGAATTAAAATTTTTGCATAGCTCATTAAAAATTTATAATAATCGATAAAACTTATAAAAAAAAATTAAAAATTTGATGAATCATTACGTTAACAATAGGACTCGGATAAAAAATCATAATACAGTTTACGAATTATAAAGAAAATAAAAAATTACTCGGAACAATACTCGCGATGTAATACGGTAGCTTTACCCGAAGTATTTCTGAGATCCACAAATTCGATTCTCTTTCGCAAGGCAGCGTAATTGAAACATAAAAAAAAAAAGTACGCTGCAGCAGGATTAACCACGCTGAAATAGCTCCGACTTATCGTACAAATGTAATCTCGATGCGCAAAATCCACCCGGTGCATTCGGTTTATCGCTGACAAATCTTTTGATAAATAGCGCAATGTTCTTTACGGCGTTGAAAAAATTCAATTTCCACGTAGAATGGTATCGAATGTTTATTCGGTTGTAAATAAACCCGACAGATCAATTTTTCCCTATGCACTTTCATTAAACCGGTTTAATCTTCCATCGGCGCAACACTTTCTTTTTATTCGGTGGATACAGCGAGGCCGAAATTTTATTTTCCTAGCGGGGAGAGAAAAACTACATCAATCATATTCGCTCATTTCTCCCCCTGGAGGGCCAGCCTCCTCGGAAGCAGCGAGCCCTTCTTTTCCCCGGGTAAATTACTTTGCGGTTTCTCTGTGCCAGTACGTAGGGAAATTTTACAAAGTGTTTTTTTCGACTTTTGGTGGATTCTTTTTCTGAGGCTGTCGATCAAGGAGCAATACTATCTCTTAAAAAAAAAATGCTGCAGTTGATAACCAATACTCAAACTACTGACTTTTCAAATTCCAACAAAATATTATCTGAAATTCCTCAATTTTTATTTTTGCGAAAATTTCTGGATTGATATCTTATACAAAAAGATGTAAAGAGCCAACTATAAATTTTTTGAATGAGCGTTTATACTAGTTTGCGTAAAGCTTTTATGTTATTTTTGTGTTATCTTAAATTAAAAAATTTGACCAAGATTAAACTATATTTTTGGAAACACTTTTTAACGTTTTTGAAGTTATTCATGGTAAATTTTTTATTACAAATGTTCAAAAAGATTTTTACTTTAAAGTTCATAAAAAGACGCAATAGGTTTCAAACTGGTTTAAACAATACAAATTTTTTGAAAATTGGTTGAAAAAAAAAGGTAAGTTCACCAAACGTCTGGTCCTGTTCTATAGTAAGTATTTTCATGATTAACTTTTTTTTATTTACCTTCTAGCTTAAAAAATAAGAAATACATCTACCATATCATGAAAAAAGTTAAATAAATAAGTTAGGATCATGACGATCAAGGCCAATAAAAATTCAGAGCTTCTTCATAAAATATTTACACCCATAAAATTTGAATTGAGATAAATAAGTAATGTGCCAGAATTAGAACTTTTATTTATATCGTTAGATCAATATCCAAAAAATTAATTAATTCCGTAAAACAAGCACTTGAATTTATCAGCACTCCATCAGCCCACACCTACAAACTACGTCCTCCACTCGATTCACCACGTAAAAAGGTATAATTATCAAGACATTACGAAAGGAGAGCAAACAGCGTGTTTGTGTTTACATCGCGTCGAAAATATGATAGATTACGCGTTTCAACCCGAGGCGGTGATCATCACTCGATCCTTTATTTGTCGAGTTTTTAAACGATAGACGTGATTTACAAGAGAGATAGTGATAATCCGCAAACACGTGGATCAAAAGGTAGGTTACGCTCTCGACACGCATCGTAAACACTACACCATTCTTGTATCTTTTCGAGAGATCATTGTTCGGCTTTTTTGTGATCTATGGATCGTCGTGAGAAAATTAATGAAAAGAAACGTCCCGGAAAAACTGAGGTGTAAATACAAAGATTCTCAATGATCCAAAGACTAAATTACTTAGTATATATGTATACTCATTTAAATTGTTACCTTTATACTGTTATTATAATTAACCTTTTTATTGTTATCTTATTTGATTAATTTTATTTGTTCTAGCATAGAACATAGTTTTTGTACAACATAATGTACAATGAATAAATTTATCAAAATCAACCATTTAGAAAATTTTGATACTATATACATACTAATCATCTTCTGCTTCCAGAAAACTACAATTTCAAAAGTAGCTTCATGAAAAAAATTTAAAAAAATGAAATAAATTAAAAAAAAAAAAACTTTGAAATTACATTGTCGCTTCGGTTGAACAAATTGCGCGCCTCGGATGAAAAATTATCCCCGGTGGAATTCAGGCGGTGGATATAATCCACTCAACCGATTCGCCGTGCGACTTAATTAAATTGCAATGATTTTATGCGGGCCCATCGCGTGGTACGTGCGCGCACGCGTGCCTCCTCGATATCAATCATGATATGCGTAGCAATAAAAGACGCACATTTTGATAGCCGCGGAGGTAGGAGGAATTTAATCGCGAATATTATTCGGAATATTATACGTTGAATCACGCGTACCCGGAATTAAAGTGTCGATGACACCGCCCAGATAATAAACCATTTGTATCGTAATTTTCAAAACAATTTAAATCAAGAAACAAATTAACACAGTAATTTCGAGAATTTTTACAAAATACCGTCAAACAAAGAAAGATTCAGACTGTACTTAAATGTTTCATATTGGTTTGACCGCAGTGCCTTGACGTTACAGTAGTTCCAATCCATCCAATGCTATATTATTTTATTTTTTTAATGAATTTTTTTTTTGTCTAATAAAGAAAGCAGTTTTTTAGCACAGTATGGATTTTAGTAAAGATTGAATTATAATAACTAATTAAAATTATTTACAGTATTATTTATTGATTTTTAATTGCAGTATGGACACAAAAAGTGGCGACTGTCGACAATTTTAAATTATAGTTTAGTTTTCTCATTTTTTAGGTTAGGTCCTATGGTAAAATTATAAAAAGCACAATTAAAAATCGTATAAACTCCAATTTTGTCTGGAGACACAATTTTTTTTCTTCGTGAAGTAGGTCAATATTAAATAAAATTAGTTGACACTCGAGAAAGCATCAATTCCAGGATCCAGATATATTTCAATCAGCTCTTATAACGAGCACTAAAGCGAGAACACAGGTGACGTCGTGACGACGACGAAGGAAAGCGTCTCTTTCTCTCCGTGAGTCACTCCGTATGTCGCGCGCGCGCGCTCAATCAAGGAGGCCAATTGATCGGGAGGGGACGCGTGCGGGTGGTTACGACCACGATGATGATACGATAAACGGCCTACTGCTACGGAGATAATTAGTGACTCTTTTTTATTTTCACCGAAAAACTCACAGATGCTAGCATGCGGGCTGCTGGGTGTCGCTTTTTTTTTCTCTCGAATTTATTGCTTTTTATGGAGGCTCGATTGATACACTTTATTTCTTCTGGTCGGCTTATCGCGCTCTAACGACCGATGCAATTTAAGATTGTTGTCGGGATTAATTAAACGTGACGGAGCGCACGTATTTATTGCCGAAGATGGGAAATTGAAACCAAGCGGGACTTACGGGTTTCCGAAAAAATAGTTGTAACTCGATTCTACAGAATTAGTTGATGCATCCACCAGTATAACGTTTGGGTTTAGATTGGAGTTTGGACTTTTGTGTTTTCAGGAAAAATACATTTTTTTAGTATCAAAAGTTACACCTTAACAAGCAAGAGCTAGATAATTTTCTCAAAAATTTTTTTTCAAAAATGAATTAAAACTATAATAAATAATTTTTTTTTTAGTTTAATTCATTTTTCTTAAACTCTAGTTTTTACAACAGTAAATTAAAGAAGAAAAGTTTACATTTTGGCAAAATTCTGATTCAAGCGATATTTTATGTATATGGAATATAAATATTTACTATGTCAGGCTACTAAAAGTAAGAAATTCAATGATTTTTTACTACATATTTCTAAGTACAAAATATATAAATCCTGTATTTAATCTAGTCTTGTGCCTAATTGTATAGCGACTCTTCCAGGTATTTTTGTTTTATGGTGCATAGTAGTAAATAATAAATTTTGGTTCATCTAATTTTTTTTGTAAAAAAAAAAAAAAATTTTAAGTACCATTTATTTAATTTAGTGAGAGTTCATTATGCATGACACGATAAGAATTTAAACTTCTTCACAAAAGTAGAAGAATTTATAATCGATATACAGTTATTTTATTGAAGGTTTTCAATATAAATGGAATATTTTGAATAAATTTTTTTAAAAGTGTCAACGAACTCGGATTGAATTAGAATGTTTAATGCGAAGTCAATCGACGATTAAGTAGCGAACGAAAAAGAAAGGTCGTTATCGAAAATTTCTACTCGGCCTTGACAATGAACAGGCGACACTGACCCCGATGAATATCGCGAAAAATAATCAATCGATCCCCGACGAAGATCCGCTTATGAGCTCGTGCGATCATCGCCCTGCCATGATTTTTGCCGACCGATTAGATAAGAAACTGCATGGAAGAATATCGCTTTTTTCGTCTCTTTTTTATCGAGTTCAACGCCACGACGCAAGACGCACGTGTGGCCAGGTTATCTTATACGTGGGTTCTTCCATCTCAACTCTTTTTCTGGTAGTTTGAATTATTAAAGTTATGTTAAAAATGAAAATTTGACCGATTTTTAGATAAATTTAAGAAATAAAGTTTATGTTTCAATCCTAATTTTTGACTGTTGCCGATTTTATAAATTGGGCTGCCAAATAAAAACATTGAATGTAAAAGAGTTCAAATGTAAAAGAGTTATGTCTAATTTGATATTTTTGGATTGGAGAGAATTTTTATTTTTATTTTCATTTGATTGATATTTTAAATTAGGTATACATTTAAAAATAAAACTTTTTATAATTTTATAAATAATTTAAAAAAAATGTTGACTGTTTAAATCGATGTGGAGTCATCCATATGCAAAAAATTACAATTTTGGCTGGGAAAAGTTTGAAGTTTGAAATTTTTTCGATTGAGATTTCGCCAGTGCAAGCAATTTCAACTGATCACTATCTCGGTCTAATTATCGATAAACTCCGAGTGCAATTATAAATCCTGGTTTATTATTATTTTTTTTAACTGGTAAGGCTTTGTTGAGGCTTTGTGCTTAATATAATAAATATTTTATCCCAGTAAGATCAATAATTTTTTTTCACTATAAAATCGATTTAGACACGTTTTATGATTTCCAAGAATAGTACATTACTCAAATGTAAATGAACCGTTCGAAGAATGATTTGCGATAAAATCAGTAGTTAAATCTTTATTTATCCCTTTTAAAAAAATTTTATCAATAATATACTGAAAGATAACGTTAAGACATTATTTTATGATTTATTTTAATTTTATCATCACTTATAATAAAATAGCTGGCTCATTAAGTAAAGTTATAGGACTTTTCAAAAACATATGAGTAGTTTATTTAATTTCATACAGTCTTCTAAATATTCACACAAAATTTTTTGAGATCCAAAATTACTGAAGAAGACCTTCAACTTACCAAGGCTTTACAAAGAGCCCAAGAGTATTCTGCCTCACAGATTTGAATGTACTATGAGTTTCCTATGTAGACATTGTAGTTTTGAATCTGTATAGAACATAATTAGTATCGAACTTTACTCTTACTATCGATACTATTAAGGGGATTCCGGAGTCTGGAGAGCTTACTTATGTGCTCACTGCTTTACCGATGGTCTAGGGTTATAAAAAATATAGATCAGCCACACACTCGCCCCTTTTGAATTATAGATGGCGCAACCGTTGGACGCGCCAAATTTTAAATTTCAAAATTATACGCGTATCTTTTGAGGTATAAAAAATTTTCAAGTCACAGTTTTGAAATTTTCTATTATTAAATAAAAAATTTTCATGCGTTTATCACAGGGCTTTAAATTTTCAAAGTACATTCTACTTTGTATTCATTGAAAAATGAGTTATTTTTCAAAATAAAATTTTTACATGTTTTTTGAAACATGAAAAATTTTCAAAGCACACAGCTTTGGAATTGTTATTATTTAAACAAATAAATTTTCATGTGTCATATCACATGGAATTTTTTTTTCAAAGTAAAGGATTTATTCCACTTTGTTTGTATTGAAAAATAAAAGATTTTTCAAAATAAAATTTTTACATGTTTTTTCAAACATGAAAAATTTTCAAAGCACACAGCTTTGAAATTTTTTATTATTTAAACAAATAAATTTTCATGTGTCATATCACATGGAATTTTTTTTTCAAAGTAAAGGATTTATTCCACTTTGTTTGTATTGAAAAATAAAAATTTTTCAAAATAAAATTTTTACATGTTTTTTCAAACATGAAAAATTTTCAAAGCACACAGCTTTAGAATTTTTTATTATTTAAATAAATAAAGTTTCATGTGTCATATCACATGGAATTTTTTCAAAGTAAAGGATTTATTCCACTTTGTTTATATTCAAAAATAAAAGATTTTTCAAAATGAAATTTTTACATGTTTTTTCAAACATGAAAGATTTTCAAAGCACAAAGCTTTGGAATTTTTTATTATTTAAATAAATAAATTTTCATGTGTCATATCACATGGCATTAATTTTTCAAAACGCATTTATTCATTATTGTGAGTTTCAAGATTTATTATTACTGTGGGTGTATCGGTTTAGATTCAACTAATTTTTAAAGTGCATAATAAATATTTTATGTATTTACTAAGCCAATGAACCCAAAAAATATTTACAGTTTAAAAAAAATGTTTAGTCGGTATACTTTCTTTAGTTGAATAAATATTTTGGTAGGGTTTTACAATTTCAAAATGAATTTCATTTTGTAATTATTAAAAATTTTTTTGTTTTTTAACATTCAATTTTTACATGTACTTTTAAACAAGTAAAAATTTTTAAAGAACATAACGTTGATTTTTTTTTTTTTTTTTTTTTTTTTTAAGCAAATTAATTTTTATATGGTTGTCTACAAAGAGAAAATGTCAATGCAGGCTTAGCATACTAAGCATAACCTCTTCAATCAAAGTATTATTGTTTACTTTTTTCATTTATTGCAATTAATTTAGAAATTTTATATTTAATTGTAAGAGTTAGGACAGCAACTGCGATCAAAGTTGAAGTTGGTTGTGAGTCAAGCATAAAAAGTATATTAGCTCATAAAAATAAACATTTACATAAAATAAACATTTTAACAGTAATCCAAATTAATTTGTAAGCACAGCATGCCTGCAGTCATTGACATTGCCTATTTGTGCTTTTTGGAAGGAGCTATATGTATACTAGCAGCCAACTTGATGAATTATGAAGGAATGAAAAGTTGGTTCAACCTTACATAAACTATTTCTAAAAAATGGAAATAGTTTTACTTATTGTTGAAGTGTATATTCCTAATCATTGTTGAGATGTGGCCTCCGATCCAATAGAGTTTTCATTTTACCCACCACTTTTCCAAGATGATCTTTGCCAGTCTTTGCAATTAGATGCACTAGTATAAAATAAAAAAATAAAAAAATAATGTAGTTGATTCGCTTGGTCAAATTCATCTTGGAAAAGTGATAATAGTAATAAACTTTATCAGTAAAGTGTATTGGCTCAGAAGCTTAACATTTCAACAATGATTCAAATGAAATTATAATTTTAAGTGCAGCATGTGTGCGGACATTGACATCACCTCCAGTATTTGTACTTACATTTTTACATGCTGGAACTAGGAAGGAAGGGTGAATAATAGTATGCAAACAAGTCTATATTAAAAAAGTTGTGACAACCAAGTTTAATCACTATGGTTGTACGTCATAAATCACTAAAAACTTAGTAAATGTATTTTTTTTTGATAATTTATAATTTCAGTAGAGCTGTACTAACAACTTTCATTATCAAATCAGCTGTAATCATCTCACCCCCATAACAAGTATATAAAAGTAAGAGATGATGCCAATGTCGACAAGCATGCTGCACTTGACAATATAGTTTCACATGCATAATTGTTGAAATTTTTAGTATCTAAACTACACAGTTGCACTGATAAAATTTATTATTCAATGAACTTTATCAGTGTAAGTGTATCGGTTCAAAGGCTCTCAACAATAAGTCAAAACTACTACAATCATTAGTTGTAATAAAAATTTCAAAATATTGACTCTAGACCAATGCATACAATTAATAATAAATTCCTTAAGATTTTTATGCTGGCTGAGTAATAACTTAAATAGACTGTAGTAGTTTCAACTTTTTGTTTGTCAAGTCGGCTACTATTTATCTAAACTCCCTGCAAATGCACTCACACAACACAGAACTTTTTTCAAATGCAAATACACTTACACAACAAAGCTTTTTATTTATAACTACACCTTTACAAAGTTTTCCTTTTTTTTAATCTATGAGGTTTAATTCACCTCAAACAATCTTACCTTAACTCAACACCCAGGATACACACAAATAAAATCCAGATGATTCATGGCACAGGTGAACACAATCAATAATTTAATTTATTTAATTACTATCGATACTATTAAGCATGAAATCGAGAAAAATGATCCCTCGTCGGTGGACACACATGGCCACTAGCTCGGGATATTTCCCGATGCGGGGGTACGTTTGAAATATAAACGGCAGCGCGTCAACGTAACGACGACCTTTTTTTAATCACCAGCTTAATAGGGTGTCTTCTTTAAAACCAATATCCACTGCAGTTTCAAAAGCCCAGGTCGAGTGCGATAAATTAACTAAATCGTCGTTTGACAATGGGCAGACGGACCCTCGAGTGTAAATCAAAGCCCAGTCGGGAGTCAATGAAAACGTGACCGTCCACAAGATCCCCGTGAAATCAGGTATTGTAAAACGTAAATGCGCCCCCGCAAAACGAGAGCGGACCTTTTGTAACATCTCGCACGCACAATGGGCGAAAAATCTCCGGAAAAATAAAGATCGGAAAGGGGTGACAAACGACCGTGACCGGGAGCGAGCGCACGTGCGGGGGTTAATCTCCGGTAAATCTTGCATATGCCTCCCCCACCCCATGTTTGGGGACGATATTCATTAGCTGCGGTTCCGTGCTCCGCTGGGTGCGAGTTCCGTGGATTAACGTAAGAGTGATTTTCCTGGGTCGATTATCCCCTTTTTTTGGCAGTTTTATTGTGCTTAATGATTTCTCTTTGTTTGCTTTGTGATGGGTGCCGTGACGGATCGTGATGAAGAAATGTTGACTGCTGGGTAAGAGTTTTTTTCAAGTATTCGAAGAAATAGAAATAATTTTTCTGGTTACTTACCTTTGTTAAAAAAAAAAGATCGCCTGAAGCCAAAAATGCATTAATTTTTTTTTTCAATTTTATTGTGAATGAATAGAGTTGTTAAACAACAGGTACGCACATAAAGACTGAATTTCGATCAAGAGTCTAATGGGGAATCGAACCCAGGACTACTAGAATTAAGAGTAGTGCGCTTTAACAACTGGTCTATGAGGCATTAGAAACTGGCTTTTAAAAATTGACATAGTTCCTGCAATATGGTAGAATTATTTATTGTTTTTCAAAATTTTTGGCATTTAATAAAACGTATTGAAAGTCTTAATGAAAATTTTTAATGTAAATACTACTTTTTCTTTACATCTACTTTTTAATAAAATACTTCTTTGTATCTTTATCAACTATCTATTAGCTTTGAATAATACATAAATAGAAGTATGATTTTTTAAAAAGTACACAAAATTCTAGATTAACCAAGAGAGTTTATGATTATTATAGTTTTTAGTTTGACCTTTTCTTGCAAAAAACTTTTTATTATTTGTACTGCAGCATTCCATTCAAACAAATATCTTCGTTGAATTACTTAAATCATCAAAGTATTTAAAAACCTTTTAATCCAAAATTTCGTTATAAATCCATCATAGCTACATTCAGATTAAAATATCAAAACTTCACAATATCGTGCGATTTAAAGAAGTTTCCAAGAACGATTTTACCGCAAATACTAATAAAGCCCATACCTAATGCCGGGTCATTAATTCCCCACATTTTTGACCGCAGACTTTTACAAGAACAAACACGTACACCCATCAACCGATAATTCATGGCAAAGCAAACACCGGACTACTTTTTAAAAAAACCTCTACCGCTCGTTCGTCAGATTCACCCCTTTTTTCGTGGCTAATAGCTACATTGTGTACACAAACGGGTGCAACACGTATAAGCCAACCGTTTGCCAAGTACTCACAGTAGGCCACGTGACGGTATGCCAGCTGCGCAATTTTCAAATCTGCCGCGTCAAATCCAACTTCCCTGGCTGACAAACTAATTAAAACAAATCCAAATTCCAAAAAAAAGAAGAAGCCTATAGGTGCCCGTATAATTCCCTAAATAAAACAAAAAAAGCCGAGGACTAATGAAATTCGGTAGTTAAATAACGTCGGTGTGTTACAAAGACGTCGGGTATCCGGTCCTGCACCGGCTCCTGATTGACTCGGCGCCGGGCCGCCCCCGGAATTAAACGATGATTATTGCGCACGCGCCTCTCGAGAATCGCCCGCATCCACCACTTACGACCGGAGGACCGAAACCGACGCATTCAAATCAATTTTCCTACTTCTTCTTCTTCATAGTCGGTAAGCGCGTGCGCAGTAGAGAAGAAAATAGGGGGACGAGACGATTAATACGCGCGTGTATCGCTTATCCAATTTTTCTTTTCTTTTTTCGTAGGTAGTAGGTTTGCGGTGGCTGCGATCGATAGAAATTCGAGGAAGCGCGACAGATGGATGGCATAAGTCGACGTTTATGGGGATGTTTTTATTGGGAACGCGATCTGAGCTCAATGGGGTTTTGCACCTGTAGTCTGGTGTTTTGATTTTTAGCTTCTGAATAAAAAATTATTGGGTTTGAAATGTAATGTCATTGTTCTCTTCATTTTGGTGATTAACAACTGTAAAATATAATTAAGTTAAAAAGTTAAAGTAATGAAGGTATAAAATTAAAAATTAAAATTGTTGCAGAAGTGAACATTATGAATAACAATAAACTATTTTCTTATTTATTAACAAAAATAAAATCAAAAGAACAAAATGCATGGATAAATTAAAGTTGTACTCGATTCCTAAATTCTCAAGCATCGTTAGCTTTGGCAGCACAAACCTTCTTTTTTTGTTTACTATACTAAGCTTTTTTGAAAAAATTAATTTCTATATCAAATTTTGTTTTTCTGTCTGAATCCTAATTTAGAAACTATGTGTCCAAGTACATTTGAATTTACTTGTTCAGTAAACTTTCAACAGTAAAATTATTAATCAAAATAAAAAAGGATGAAAGCCGCACGATCTCGTACGATTTCATGCATAAAAAAACATTCACGAATCAGTTAAGAGAGACCGAAAAGTACGATCCTGTGGCCAGTCAACCGGAATAAAGAAATACGATGCAAATGTCGCCGTGGTCTTTTCTAGACCTCATCATATCGTTGAAAGATCAAAGACCTGCGGTGGGTGTGTTTGGATTCGAACAAATTTGCATTGCATAAATATCGAAAGAGTTCCTCCCCAACATCTTAGCAACCAGCTTATTTGGTTAAACGTAAAAAGGTCCAAGAGGAGGTTTAATCAAAATCCATGGGACATCTAAATTCTAGCCTATTATGTCGTTCATCAAATCACAATTGATTTGCCGTCTGACCCTTTACCCCTTGATAGTCCTGCGCGATATCCGATAATACGAGGTTGCCGGGACTTGGAGAATTCGATTACACGATAATAACTACGATTGATGCTTAATCATCGAATGCAAATTTCTAAAGGGGCTCTGAATGCTTTAAAGATTTGTACATGCATCTTTTAGAAAGAGAATAGTCGTATTTTACATTAAGAATAAGCATTTTTTTTTGGCTATTTATTTTATTGTTTATTCTGCCAAAAAATGTCATTAACAGTAATTTGTCAGTTTTTGAGTTTTTCGAATTCGAAGGTTGTTATCTTGTCCATTTTACAATCCAAAAAATCGTTAGAAAACAAAAGCAGTGATGATAAACTTATTTAATTTATTTGATACAGTAGAAATAATCCAAGTTATCATTCACCTTTTAGGTTATAGAGTTAATGATTTTCGTTTTAACAAAATCTTTAACTGCTTTTAGTTTAAGAAAAATCGAAAAAAAAACAGAAATATTATAATTATAAAATAGTATATATATATAGTTAACGACTTTTTTGCTTTTGTTTCCAGAAGTATCTCAACTTTACTTTATCTCATAAGATGCATAGAATTGAATATAAGACCATCTTCTTCTGGTTAACGATTTAGTAAACTTTTCATCAAAGAACATCGCATGATCAGAGCATTCATCCCTATAACTCAAAATAAACACATCATCATCCAGGGTCCAGTCAGACGCGAAAGCACACTGAATCTCGAAGAAAAAGATACACGATCCTAGTCAGCCCTTTGACATGTACGAGCTTTGTATAAATTATCAATTCAAATGAGCCGTATCCCGAAAACTCCTCTGTTTGATCCCGCGTACTACCCTCGAGCTACCTTTGCAAGCCCCGGTGCAGCTCGTTGCAGCTTCTCCTGGGGGAATTCTCTCCCTGCTTTGGCTTGCGAATCTTGGGGATTCCCGTTTCTTTACCCCCGGATCGTCTTTTAGTGACGACGACACGGGCTAAGCTCCACTTTGTGTGTTGAGATTAAGCCGCCTTTTTTATGATACATACATCGGTAGATACTGACAAATCCAGTGAGATTCTGTTCGGGAAACAATGACTGATCCATCAAAACCGAGCGGAAAGTTTTTATTTTCGTCACTCGTCGCGTGATTCTCACCGCGAAAATCCCTTGATCCCCGCGTAAATTCGGAATTTAACGAAAAACCCACGCTCGTCGATGAATAATTGAAATAAGTACCGGGGCTTAATGATCCCAACCGATGGCGCACCGAGCTTTTCCCAACAGCAATCTCGGACGAGGTGACGCACCTGAGCCGCTAAAAGCCTTCGGTCCTTCGCTTATGTGTTAAAGCCGATCCTCGTCGTGCCGACGGATTGTAGAAATTAAAAAATTTCTCTTTTACGGTTGATTGTGTACCTTTTGATTATAATAAAAACAATAAAAATTTTACTCGTTTTTATATTTAATTTCATGTTATGAACGTACGTATTTAAAAGACTAGAATATTCTGCTTCGCATTCAAGTCTTAAAAAGCACCAGCAGTATTTTATAATCTACTTAAAAATTTTTATTTTATATCTCAAAATATTCAGTTAAATTAAGGTTTTCTAAGCTACACAAACACACAGTAATTTAAAAAAATCTTGGTTACGTAATAAACCGAACAAACAAGAATAAAATCACTTCTTCGAAAAAAATAATTTCATATTCCCGAGCACCAATTAAGCGCTAAAATCGTTGATCAATCGCCGACACTTAGTTGACTCGTTGGCCGCGAAGCTTGAATGAATCAAACTCGATCGCAGATCAATGGAAGAACACATCACGAGTTTTTCGATGAATATTCCCCTTAAATAATCGACTTCCTCGACGGTAGCGTCCTCGTAGCGCGCTTATGAGATTTGACCCGCGTCAATCACGTCGCATCTTCTTCTTCCTTCTTGTCTTCTTGTGAGTCACGTTGTCTTGTAAGTCCCGCCGCGCTTTATTCGAATGCGAGTTATTGGATTATGTTTCGCCTGGATGTGTCGACCGAATGAGAGCAAAACGATGAATCTTGCGTAATGAGTGTTGTTGACAAACTTATCAAAGATTGATTTTTTTATTGAGTACATGTTTGTTATTTAAATAATTATTTAATCTTAATTTTAGATTGTGATACCTATTTTTTATCTCTATTAATTATTTTATTTTAAATTAAATTTTAATAATTATGAATTTTAAAAACAATATCTTCGTCAGTGTCGAATTTGACATTCAAGATTTTTTATCGCCCAAATTTTGAATCCATTCGAACAATGCTGAACTGGTTTTAACCCATAGGTACATAACTATATATATTTAAGAATTTCGCCACTTAAGATTTCTACAAGTTAATTTTGAACTATTTTGGTGCTTAAACCTTCATTATGTTCGAGTAGAAGGTTACATTACAACCAATCCAGTTTGCCAATTGTAAAATTGAAAAAAAAGGCTGACGTGAAATCTTAATTCCTTAGAATTTGATAAAGCGTCGGGTGCGGGGAATAAAGAAAGTAAAACAGGCTTTGGCTCGCCCATATTTACCGAGCAATCAAGCTCGAATCATTAACCCCCGGGTAGGCTATCTCAGCGTCCAGGCTAATCAGGGGTAGTGAGTGGCAAACAGGGGCGCGCCGCCGCGGGTGCACACACACATTCAAAAGGTTAAATCTCCGGAGGGTATTACACCTGGCCCCGGCTCTTCCTATAATTTATCCGGGGAGCTAATTAATTTATCTAATCAACCCTGCGATGTGAGGATTGCACCGTCCTTGGCTCGATGATTTTTCAGGGATACTTCTATCACGTTAGTTGGATAAATGACCTTAGTCGTAAAAGTACCAATGATATTATGAGATGCGATTGATAAAATAAAATTTCTGTATTATGAAACTCTGTGGGAAAACGTCAGATGACATGTCAAATACGTTCTTTACGTTATAAATGTTCGAAAGTCTGATATTAAGGTCGTAAATTAATTAAATTTGTTTGTAAGGTAGTAAAACAATATTCTAGTTATTTTGTTTTATTTATTCAAAAACCTGCTTTTTGTAAATAAACCTATATAATTAATGTGAATAATTCATAAAATAATCAATAATTTTTGGATCAAATAAATTTATTTCAAACAGAAATAATAATGTTTTAAACAATCATAAATTAAAAATCGTTAAACCTCTCTGTTCAGCAGATCACGATAAATGAAATTATGAATTAATAAAACTGCGACTAAAAATTCAATTCAATTATGAAAAAATATTAACAATTCATAAAATCATAAATATTTTTAGTTTCGTAAAAAAAAAAAAAACCTTTCGAAAAAACTGTAATAAACTTTTAAAACTTCACGTCTTTTTGTTGTTGAGAGGTTATTTTTCAAGGTGTATTTTTAGTAAAAAAAAAAAATTTTATTAGCAACAAAAAATTTTTAATTAATGAAAGAACTTACTTTACGTATACAAAGATTGAATTGTATTTTTTCTATCTTAGAAGACATTACTAAAAAATCATATTTGAAGATTTTATGATCCATACAATGATCCAATATAATATCTGGGGGCCAAACCAAGATTTAATATTTATATGTAGACATTCCCTTCACACGCTCAAATCTAGTTCACTATAGTTAAAAGGGGCTCAGTTTGTAAAAAACCAATTAAAAATCAAGAAAGCAGCACTTTAAATCGAATGAAAAGTCGCTCGAATCGTAAACAGTTTAAAAACCTCTGGAAATAAAGCAAATCCCGCATGTACCGTTCTCACCGATACATATATACTTATTATATTCGGTACGGCGCGGGTATCAATAAAAGTATGTTTGCTTTGAGCGACCGCGACACAGTGAGTCACAATTTACCACCCTAACGAAGACAATACTCGTGCGAGCCCGAGTAAGAAGCGTGTGATTTAACCGTCGTCGATTAGAATTTATAAAGAGTCTAGCTGCTGGCCTGCTTGGGCTTTTATTGTTACTTCGGTGTACTGATTTGTTTTTTTCCAAGCTGACTGCTGTTCGAATCTTAATTGATCGGGATTGGTGTTTTGTCATCGCTTCAATCTCACGTGAACGAGACTGGTCGTACCTCGGTTGATAAATTAAAACTGTGGATTGCGTGTAAGTGCGAAGTTTTTTTTAATGGTTTTTTTTGTTGTGTCTGGTGGAGTAAAAAATATTTGGGTTATTTAATGAGACCTTGAATTGACTGCTGGTCTTAAAAAATTTTGAGGTAGGATAATACAATGAAAAATGTTGGCAATTTATTTCGAAAGATTGGTCAAATTTAAAGACGTTCAAGTGACTCTTCAAAACTATTATATTTGACATGTTTCCAAACTAATTCAGGATTAAAAATTTTTTGACTTGAAAAAAATGTTTACATACTTAATAGTATAAATGTTCATTATTTTTTGAAAACAATAACACCAACAAAGAAACAAAAAATATGAAATCCATCAGTGACATTAAACTGTATTTCCAAAGTACCTCAAGAAATAAAACTCACGCCTTACGATTCTCTTTACGACGTAAAAGATTAACCATTCAAGACCCAAGAAGAAAAAAAAAAAAAAAGCCCGCTAAATTTTCCAGGATGAAATCAGCATCGAACCGTAGAGTAGAAAAACCGCGCAAAGTGTTCGTAAAAGAAGATGAAAAAAGTCGAGGGTGTCTGCGGAGGTACAATAACGAGTCTGGTAATTTGGCCCACTTTGACGGTACCGGAATAAAGAAAGTCCCTACCGAACACGCAATTAAAAAGTGGACGGAAGTGAGGGGGATAAGAAGGTAGACGGAGGCAGGGAAGGAAAAAAGAGGGCTTTGATTATAAAGGCCGGCTTCGCTACTTTGTTCGCGGTGATTCCCACCCTCTCTTGTCGCGCAATTATCCCGTGCTTTCCGACTCCTTATTTACATAAATTCGACGCTTACGCTCCCTCCCCCCCGAGTTTAGCTCTACCGAATTGGCTGAAACCGTTGCTTGTACTTAACCCACCTTTTTTTCCTTTAATGCGTTTTGTTAAGTGCCGAGGGAGGCTGATTATATAGAAGTGCAATCGTTTTTTTTTAATTTTCAAAACTAAACGGCTTGTCACAGAGTGTGATTGTAATTGATAGCTAAAAATAAAAGTTATAATGCGTCAAATATACATATTTTGTCTCACATGCAAAAACAGGTCTAAAAATTTCTAAAAAATTGTTAAAAAAGTATTAATCTCTAAATCTGAGTAGCCTCTTCTTTTACGATAGTGACTAGTAAAAGTCATTTACGCTCGTATTAACGACAGAATTACCAAAGTGTGATAGTAATTCAATGTTATAAATAAACAAATATAAAAAAAAAGTTAGAACTATACATACATTTTGTATGTATGTATAGTTGACCATTGAGAAACATACATTTCGTATGTAGAGACTGTAAAAAAATTTTCTAAAAAACTATTAAATACTTGAGAATAATTTTAATGTTTAAACTTTCTAAAAATCCTGAATCTCTATGTCTGAACAATAGTTGGTACTTTCAAGACTCAACACTTACTTGACAATTTATTTTTTTTTCTACATAAAATAAATAGACGATCGAATACGATTAAAATTTTAAAAATTGTTAAAAATGTTCAGCAATGCTATTTAATCAAAAGTATTTTTAATTTATGTCATCCACTTCGCATACGTACGTAATAAATTTTTTTGTTTGAATTCAAGATTACTTCAAATCAAATTCCTCGCAAGTAAAAACGTCCCCCTCGTCTCACTCCCGTAAATAACCCAAGCCAATGTCAAACACCGATGAATAATTATGGAAACCTCCTTGACATTTTCCACGCAAAAAGAAGGGTTCGTTGCACCGCAAGTGTGAGAAGAGGTCGCGCAAAAGCACATGTGAAGTAACGTAAAAACTCCTCTGTAGGCTAATTTCGAAACAAACGTAACTGCACAGCGCCAGATGTTTCCCGAATGAATCCCCGCGCCTAAACGACAAACTCGATTTTTTCATTCTCGGAATTATTTTATTTCACCCCGCACTTGCGTGAATTATCGTCATCGTATGACCCGCGAAGTCTCGGTATTTGTTTGGAAGAAGTTGAGGTACTTGAGCGAGGATGGGAAGATTTTTTTTTGGAAGAGCTTTGGAATGCGAAAAAAAAGAATGAGTTGCGACGATGGCTAAATGCGTTAAACGTTTTTGTGCTTTTGATTGCATAATCAAATGACTCAGTGATTCCAATTGGCTTTTGCAGGAAAAGCGTTATTAAGTGTAATTAAAAAAGACCTGCTAATTGTTTCGGGAAAATAACAAGTGGAACTAACGAAACGACACTGAACACATACTCCGAGTTTAAATGGAGTTGTAAAATTTTTCATTTTGTTGTTGTTATAGTGTCTTTCAAAAAATCATGTTGCTTGCGTTCTTGGTAAATAATAAAATCAAACATCTACTAAAGGTTTTTTTTGTAAATTTTGGAAATAATTTTTATAGCAAATCTGTTTTCAAAAGGACAGATAAACTGTTTGGTCTCTATATAGGTACAAAAAAAATTTGAATACTTCAACAGCAAAAATATTTTTTTCCAAAAGTACTCGATTTTTAATGAATTTCAACATTTTTTTTAGAATTTTTAAATCAAAATTGATCAAGAAAAAAAATTAAGAAAAGTTTTTCAAACCACGGTCTGATGACGTCATTGGACCGAAATCCCATTAGAAGTATACCTATATATATTGAAATTTAAAAAACTTTGAGCACTTATTTTTCTTAAAGAAAAAAATACGTGTCATTATTTTTCGATATTCTAAAACTAAATAAGGAACAAAATACTATAAATTTAAAAAAGTTGCCAACGTTAAAAAAAAAAAAAAAAAAGTTGTCTGGATAAAGCTTACAAGCTCCGAGAAGCGGTTGTTTCGGGTCGCGGTAACCGGTTGAGGTCCTCCCAATTAGCCGGAGAAACGTACGCTGGTCAGGGTAACACGCGGCTAAACGGGCTGTTTTACTAATGCGTACCGGAGACCACAGTAGCTTGACCAGGGGCGCATCCGGTTATTAAGCCGCTGACCCTACGGCCAACGAGGCACCGGGGATTTCGAGGATACCCGAGCAACCTGCAAAGGATTGATGTATGTATGTAGTACGTACGCGCCCACCCGCTTTTGTTACCCCGGGTCCGTTCAATTATCATCGCCATTGTAACTCCCCGCCGTTCATCATTTGTAACATCGCTCTCGTCCACGAGAATCTATTTTTTACAAACTCTTTTTTTTTTTTTTTTTTTTTCATTTTTTTAAATTTTGATTACAGTTTTGATAATTTTAATTTCGGTGTACGTGAAGTGTGGATTAATTTTTTGTTAAGGGTAATGAGGATTCATTGGCAGTTGTTAACAAGTTTTTAAAAATGAGGTAAAAAAAGTTTTTTGTTTTTATTATTTATTATTTTGACGCAAACTGTACCATCAAATCCCAGTGCCCAAAGGTGGTGACCGGAATTTTTTATTATAGTTTTTTATTTCTAGACTTGTATCTTTATTTTAGATTTTTGGTGTTCTTCATAATGTTAGATTAAAAGTTTGTCTTTAATAAATATTCTAATATTTTCTAGATCTAGATAGTTGATAGGAATTAGATCTGAACTTTTATTTCTGATTTCTCGTCGCAAACTAAGATTTTAAAAAAGATGTCAAAAACATTATTGTTTTTATTTCTAATTTTCAACAGTATATGTATATTAGAAAATTTAAATTCCGACTCCACTATAAAAAAACTTATTTAGAATCAATGCCATTTCCAGGTTTAACCAATCGCAAATCAAGTTTAAAAAATTCCGCGGCTCTACTTTTTTTCAACATCTTATCATCCGTCAGGATTCTCGCGAAATGTAAATCACACGTCCGGTGCAGTTAATTAGTTATTCCCGGCTAATTAGAGAAGCTCGCAGATTTGGACTTTGGTGGGCGTGCTTCTCTTCCCGGGGGAACGGGGTGCACGAGAGACGCTCCTTTTTCCCCGGAGAGCAGCGTGACTTTTCACGCAAGCGCGGGGCGTTATCGCGATCCTTGAGCGAACTGCCTGCCGACACGACACCGTTCGATTCAATTTCTTCCAGCGTCGCATGATCCCTTTTTTTTCCCTGCCTCAGGATCCCTCGAGGACAATACGTTCTCGGGTGATTTCGCTTTAGACCGACCTTCTTCTTCCCTTTTTTTTTCAAGGGGTGACGCTGATTACCCCGGAATGCCGAATGTAATTTTTTTTTTTTTTTTTTTCAAGGGGCATGCGTGTTTGGATGAAAATTTCAGGCGGGGCGGGAGTTATTGTTTTCGAGGTTATTTATGGCGAATCGTCCCTGGTGGCGTCTCAGTCGAGAGATTAGGACCCGCAGGGATGTATTATGGGGCGATTTCGATTTGAAGAAATTTCGACGCTTGCCGGGATCGATTGTAGCTTGATTGATTAAATTTTCTTTCTGGGGTAGTTAAGAGTAATGCTGATTTAATGAAGTCCAGCTTGAATTTATTGTTTGTTCTGCAAAGTGGTTTATTCAGTGGCAAAAAAGTAAGACTTGGAGTTATCAGGAAAGTTGAATTTAGCACTTGTATTCGTTAAACTTATTACAAACTTAAAAAACAGAGCGAAATTTTTTTAAATATTTTATCGTGAACAAAATTATAATTGATTCATCAAAAACCTTCAAATAAATTTAAAGAGAAAATCATTAAAAAAAAAAAAAAAAAACAATGCGATGATGAATAATTAGAATGTAACGATATTGATCCCAAATTACCGTGGAAGAGAGCCCTCGAATTTTATTGCCTTGGAGTTAAAATTTTTGACACATAAGTTTGATAGTTGAAATCGGGATATGGACTCCGAATCCAGCAAATTCTAAGAGAATATTTTCTTTTCCCAATTCAATAAAATTTTTTTACAATCTATTGCAGAATTGAAATTTAGATCTGCAGAGAATGAATCCTTTGATGGGAAAAAATGACGCCAACTGCACAAAAAAGCTATTTTTGAACAGAACTCGATCAGAATTCACAAAAATTTTCATGACAAACCTCAAACCTTTAGGTAAGATAACCTCTAGCTCGAAAAGATAATCTCCACAAAAGTAATTCGTAAACGAGCAGTAAAAAAAGTCATCTCAATAAAGGGGGAGAGGCAAATATGAAATTTCCATTATCACCCACTTGATAAGAGCCGGGTGTAAATTACCGTCTCCCCTTCGCCAGAGAGAATTTCAAATCAACCCCGGTAGGCTCCTTTGATTTATCTTCTTATTACACGCAACGAGCCTCCAGCCGGAGAAGGCGCAAGAGGAAGAGGAAAAAGACACGAGATGAAAATTCAATGATACCGAGCGTTGCGGCCGCCACGGTCGGTTTCGCACTCGAGGGAAAAACACCGATGAAAATGGGATTGAAAACCACGGTGCAATTTGGAAAACTGCGATTATATTCTCTCTCTCTCCCCGCAGCTCTGATACTTGCACCATTCTGTGGTAAACACAATAGCTCTGGATCAAAGCTCCTCTATCCGACTGGCAACTGATATTTTGAGGTTATGTTTTTCTGAAAATACATGATTTTTAACGAATTTTAAAATTAAAAAAAAAAATTTTTATCCAAGATTTGCAGAGAATTAAAAAAAAGTAAAATTTTTCAAAACTACGTTTAGAGTATATCTAAATTTTAGTGTCAGCTTGTCTACAAATATTTTAAGAATTTTGTTGCTATTTAATAATAAACCAGGATCCCTACGTTAAAATATTATCGAAATCTATGTATCATTTATTTGAATCAACTGTCTGTAACAAACAAAATATATTTGAAGTATCAAAGTACTATGGAAACTCAACTATTTCTGGCTTATTTTTTGGAATAATTCTTGTTTTTCTCAAAAGTTAGCACCGTTTGCCATATTTTTCAAACTTGCAAATTGTTTCTCTTAGTTCATAATACAACATACTGTTTTTTTAGACCTTTGTGAATATCATTCCATTTACAGTTTTCAAAACTCTGACGTTTGGTCCGCATTTTCCCCGTAATTGTGAAAAGGGCCATATTTGAACATCGATATTTCTTTTTTTGATGAAGTTGATTTATTACGTCATTAATAGTGTGAATCCACCAAAATTATTTAAATTTAGGACTTTTGATGTTTTGATACTTTAAAAAATTTCAAACGCTCGTAACTTATGAAATTTTTTTATTGATTTTTTTTATATCCTACTTAATTAAAAAACAATAAAATATTGTAAACTTCTAATAGTTGACTACTTTATTCGCAAAACAATAAATAAATTTTATTCGAGAGTTAAAATTTTAGAGCAGTTATGTAAATACATTTTTTTGAAAATTTTTTTTTCCAGAGCTAAGAAAAACTCGGGACAAAGCGTATCTGGCGTAAGAGTCAACGTACGTAAACAGGTCGTAAAAATCGTCCCTCGAGTAGCCACGGTGGATTTTCACCGACAAAAGCACCGCCCCTTATCACCTCGGAATCCTGGAGGATCACCAAAGAAGAAAAAGATAACTCAGAGTTCCTCGGGTTGTAAAAAATTCAGGAGTACATGATGGCCCTCGTGACTCCGATAATCCCCCAAACCAATGCCACGCCGGCAAAGGAGAACAAAGCCCGGGGAAGAATCGCCATTCGAATGAATGTTTAATCTTCTTCTTCTTCTTCCACCGGCGGTTATTTCTCTCCAGGAGTGGAAGATAAAAAAAAAAAGGAACGAGGGTAAAAAACCAATTGAGTCTGTGCCACGGCTTATCTTTTTCCTTCTTCTTCTTCTTGCTCCGGGCCTCCCCCAAAGTACCCAAGGAAAGCGAATCAGAGTGGGAAAAAGAGAGGATTAAAAACTCTGGGAGCTTTGAATAAAATGGCGAGTTTGCAGAACCAGATGAACTCCTTCGAGTCTTGAAAAATAAATCAACTTTACTTATTATTTAACTCTATTTAATCAACAAATTAATCAAATTATGATTCTAAATTCATATCTTGAGCATTTTATTTTTCCTATTTAAATCAAATAAATGAAATTTATGGAAGAAAAAATATCTTTGAGAGACTAGACTGAGAGACCAAAGTTCAAAATAGGTCAAAAATTTTCAAATTACTTATTCCAAAGAAAGAATGATCAAATCTAGACCAGGGCTCAGCAGGCCCGGGTCTGAAAAAAATTCGATAATTCAGGAGCACCAACCGGGATGAAAAAAAAAAAAAAACCGAAAAGACAGCAAAAAAAAAGTCGGTAGCGTACGTTAACCCCCCTCCTCCGTAGCAAAAGGTAAAAGACGAAGAAGAATCCGAAAGGGAAAAAAGTAGTCTCGTCCGCATGCTGCAGCAGCAAGAAAAGTAAAAAAAGAAGAAAAAAAAAAAAAGATGAAGCAGGAGCGGAAGCCAAAGAGCCGTTTAAGCTCTGCATTGCAAATTCCACCCCCTCGTAGGGGTAGCGGCAGCAGCAACGTCACAGGACGGTTATTTTAACGAAATATCTTTAAACGGGCCAGATGAAAGGATACCTAGTTACGGGAATGAGGAGGAGTTTAAGGGATTACCGGGGCCGCTACTCCCATTATTCAAATGTATGCTAAATGCAGCAGCACGGGATGCTTGCTGCTCCGCGATACCGGCTTATCAAGCGATTCCACCCCGCCGACTGTCGCTCTTTTGTGCTAGCCTATTTTCTCTATGCGCCCGCACCGGTAGCGCCGAAGCTCTACTTACTCCTTTTGGGTCGATACCGAATGCGATGTGGCTATTCTTACCTTCCTTTTTCTTCCGGCAATCTGTTGGTCAGAATTTTACCCGCTTCGGGATTATTCGATCTACAGGGTGCATTCTAAAATACAGTGTGGCTACGCTACTTTTTTTTTTTAAAGGTCTGAATGTTCATTTAGCATTTATAAATTAAAGCGTTATTGCGAACTTCTCAAATGATAAAAATCTACCCAGAGAGATTTGAGCCAAACATCTTTGAACTTTCCTCCAAACATCTGGATTCGTGAGTCTCAGATTCTAGCCTTCAGACCCAGAGTTTATCAAAAACATATCTAGAGTGAATGTATCTGAAAAAATTTAGCGTCCAAAAATTGGAATCTTTAAAATTTTTTGCAACTACTATGTAATGAGCTCAAAAATGAAATCTTTTGAATTTATAAACTACATGCATACAAATTTATATTTAATTATTCAATTTGTACTTTAAATTTTCAATTTGCAAGTCTTATTTGCGAGCGTACAATACGTTGAACTTTTACTCATAATTTTTTAGTTTAAATTTTTAAACTCGTAAATTTTATAAGAAGTTTGATAACTAACTTGGACATGCTTTATGAAAATTTCACAATGATTTTTAGACTCAAAAATCTCTGTGGAAAGTTTAAAAGCTCATATTTTAGAGTTTTTGCCTAATAACCGTAGCTACTTTTAAAAATTACCATAGTATATGTATAGTTATGGTTACCATTAATCTAACCAATCTAGAGTACATAACTTCACTAGGGCAATCCAGTTTTAAATCGAGCCTGCTTACCACCAACTTCAGCAAGCACATGCAAATAATCTCGAAAAAAAAAACCCGAGAGCCATTACATCGGGATGAGTCAAGCTCAATTTCAAGCCGGTCGTCATCCTCGCGGATCAGCGAGGGAGAGAGAATAAAAGCTCGCGAAAGAGGTGTCAACTCTCACTGCATCGCGAGAGAAAGAGTGAAATTAGATCAGTCGTTAAAGCAGCTTCAGCCACTGCAGCACGATTTAATGAAGATGACCTCAGCTCCCGTCGACGACGAATTCTCACGATAATCCCAGCGACGCGGCTCAAGTGGCGTGAATTGTCGGCAATTGTTTCCGAAATCCCGCGATGCTGGAGCACTGCTGCACTCTCGTTATTACACATAACACACCAGCCAGCTCTCAAGGTGCTGCCTGAAGCTTCAAGCACGAGGATGTGGAGCTTTGAATTGACCGCTCAAATTGCATGTAACCTCAAAATCTTACGTTTAACAATATAATATAAATTGTGCGAGCTTATGTAAAGGGTTATAAAACTGATTTTATTGTCAGCCTCGACATCCAACTGCGCTACATCCTCAAACTAAATCTGTAACACTGCACGCTCTCAAAGACTGAAAATATAAAGTTTAGTTTGAATTTAGTTTTTAAGGAAGTAATAGAGATTTTGAAGAAACTAAGAATAATATAATTGTACCAAAATTTTAGAAATGTTTCTAAAATGAAAGTATAAAAAAAAAAACTCGTAAAAACAGCTTTCTTTTTTTATTTGCCTTTATTAAAGTTTGGTAAAACAATGCATGCAGTTTTAAAAAATTTTCATAAACAAAATTCAAATTTGGAAAAATTCAAAAGTATTAAAAAGACGAAAAATTGTAAAAATTACAAAAAAAATTGATCTAAAATTTTCATTTTTTAGGTTTGTTTTAAAAAATACATGCGGTAAGTTATCCAAAGTAAAGTATAAAAATTGTCAAAAGTACCATTCAATGTACAAAACTAAGCTCTAAAAGCTTAAAAAAAAAATTTCAATTATTTTCATCACACTGCATGAGCTTTTTCCAACTTGGACATATTAGACATATTACAAAATTTTCGGGTGCTATTACTTTTATTTATCGGGTGAACTTTAACCTGACCAATAAAAGTTTTTCCAGCTAACCAATCATTAACAAGCTAAAATTAAAGTAAAAAAAGAAGGGTCGGGGGAGTTTCGTTGCGCAAAAGCTTCCACAGTAAAAGCTCTTCGGTAATGATCTCTCGATTGAGCCAATTTTAACGCGTGCAAAAAAGGGTTCCCCGCGAGGGAGAGAAAGTTTGTTCCCTGTACGCAAGAAATAAAGCGTGAATCACTCTTGGCTGGGACAATTGCCGCAATTATACACACAAGCAAGCGACTACGTATTCGCGGAGACCGTAGCGTTCCCACGACCTCGCGTTCATTCACGCTGGCTGAAAATCTTGGCGACGTGATACGTTGACTTAGCTGCAGACATCTTTCTTTCTTTATTGATTGTGTCTCATTCATAAAACGCACTCGTAACTTTCCTCCTCCTCCTCGTCAATGAAATTTTAGGGGAAGACGCGCCGCGGCGTCTTAAAAATAAATCTGAGGAGAGAGTTTTAAAAATATCCTCCGATTGGGACAATTGATTCGATGAATCATTGTTGACTTTTTAATAATCGTCTCTGAGAAACGCCGTCTCTTTATTGTGTGCGAGTCTTGCTCTTTCATTCACAAGTTCGAAGCAGTCGTCTGCATAGCTAAAGTCTTTTTAAATTCAATATATGTGGATGTAATTGGTGAAGGATTTAAAATTAAACAATTAAATAAAATGTTTATTTATTATTATACAGTACATATTTGTACATGATGAAAATCATTAAAATTTTATCTAAATATATTTTTCTCTGAAAATTCATGAAATAACAAAGAAATTGCGAGGTTGACTACTTGAGTCAAATCCTCTCGCACGACGATATTCCGATGGAACGTGCACGTTGATTGGTTGCTCAAGTCTGACCTAATCCTCAAAAGTGTTGCCAAATTTTGACTCGGTACTTTTTAGAATTTATTCATCGTGATTAATTTTTTCAGTCGAACGTCCTTAACTCTTCAATTTAACGTTTAGTTTCAAAAGTGCGTGCGGTTAGAAAATCTCGTGAAACGAAACCACCCCCAGAACTTAGTGGTCCAAGAACAATCGAAAGTCCTGCACCTTGCACCCAACCCCAGCTCTCCCGTAAACATTAGCCTACCGACTTACACGTGTACGCACCCCGTCAGCATGTCAATCACGACGCCGAGCTTTAACTCCCCCTGTACGGTATAAACCCGGTGTCTCAGGATTAGCGAGATCATAATCAGGCAATTGGCCGAGGTGTCAAATGTCAATTCCCTCCGGGGCTTGTGTAAATGCCCCGCGCGTACACCCAAGATGTCTTGGAAGGGCGATTGTGTGTACTTGCTATTTTCGGGAGGGGATGCGGACTGATGAAATTAGCTACTGTTTCCGAGATCGATACTGGACCGGCCTTGTTTCTTCTCGGCTAGACTGGATTTTTATTTATTTTGGTTTGTTTGCGAGAAATACGGTGTTTGATTACATTGTTTAGTGAATTTATACAGCTAGTAGTTAATTAAAATTTAACTGGTTTCCGTTTCATAGATCTTATTACTAAAAGGGCAAATGAACAATCAAATGATCAATCTATGATAATTTTGCCATCCTATTCGCTACTAACCTATGTCTAAGACATTTTGAAACTATGGAAAATTGTCACATAATTTTCTCAAAATCAGTTTGCTATGTATAGTTTTTGAATTAGAAAATGATAATTTTTTTAAACATTTCCATATATTATACAATTTTTTACAAATTTCATATCTTTAAAGAAACTTTGTAAACTGTAGCAAAAATAAATTATTTCATTAAATATGCCAATTTTCTATTAATTTTTTATGTGACCCAATAACGTCTTGATTAAAACATTCAAGCTCACATTGATTTATAAGTATAATCTTACAAAGATTCACTAAACTTTAACCCACTTAAAAAACATCGATCCAATCCACAAGATCCCCACATCAAAAAATTGATAATCAAAAACCTCATTGAAAATCTGTAATCAATCAAGCCGAAGTAGAAACCCCTCGAAAACTCTCGAACGAGTTTAAACCGCAATAAAAATGCAAATAAAACAGCTCTATCGTAGAGTCCCGAAGGCTCGAGATCGCGGATATCCTCGTAAGAGCCAGATTACGAGGGGATTACCGAGAGGCGGTCACGGGGGGTAAAGTGACACCGCCACTGCAGCAGCAGCAGTCGCTTGACAAAACATCGGGGGGTGGAGGCCTTCTGTAAATATTGTTACTATTCCCCCTCTTTTTGCGTAGCGACTAGCCGCCTAAGGCAATTTTCGGGGGGCCATATGTCGTAAGGCGCTGGCCTTTTTGCCCCGATTATCGGGGTGTACGCTACGAGTTTACAATACTAGCGCGATGCTTATGGTTTTTTGGTGCGGGGGATTTTTGGCGTTTTTATTGATACGTCAACGCTGCGCTCTGGATTTTGATGCGGGGTGGGGCGATTATTAGGTTGTCAAATTTTCATTGCAGAATTTGAACATTTTTTAGATTTAGTGCATTCGAATAACTGTACGTGGATTTTTGCGTAAAAAGGATCTTTCAGAAAATCATCACCCGTAATGTTTTTTTAAATATGAAAATATAAAACTTTCACTTATATCTATAGTGAAAAAAAAAAGATTATTTAGTCCTTTGTGCAGAGAGAATTAAATTTCTTACCCAAGTTCAAAATGTCAGAAAATTCGCGCATCAAGAATGAATAGACAACTAACCCGAGGCGAAATCGTCTACTTTTCTCCCTGGCATTGCAAGTGATTACTAAACATCACTAAACACCCCGTCTATTATTTTTCAATCAAGATCTGCATCCATAAACACCGTAAAAATTCACCGCCCATCGGACAGAAAAAAGTTCAAAGCACCTTCTAACCCCATCCCGCGCACTCACCGACCCGATAAATAAAGCCCGGTTAGCATAACCTCTCTAATGCGCGTGGGCGTGACGCAAAATTAGCATCGGCTAATCCCAGCGGACCCCGGGGTAAAGGGTCAAATCTGCCTATTTCTATTCGCCGGACCGAAAATCGGCGTCGGGGCACGCGTGGCCCGGATTACATGCCTAATTTCGTAATATAAAAAATCTCGCGCCGCCACGCGACCAGGGATTTTCAGTCCGGAATCAATCACCCCCGAGTGTCGAAATAACCGCGAGGAACCAATGAATCGAAACGTCGATTAACCCCTTTCGAAAATTCACCCTTTACGCTCAGCTGTTCCGAAGAAGAAAAAAAAAAAAAAAGGGAATCATCTCCCCCCAGCGCACATCCAAGATGAAAAATCATCCCTTTCCAGCTACTCGAAAATCATCATGGTATAATGGGACGACAGGGATAATTTATTAGTCGTAAATAAAACGGGAGCCCGGGTGTACAATGGACGCAGAATAATTGCCGTTTATAGAGACGTTGGGTTGACGCCGCCCCCCCGTGACTGGAACACAAAACGAGGAACAAGTGCGAAATAGTCCTGCATTAGTGATGACGATGCGTATCTACTACCAAGCGAGGGAAAGGGAGAGGGAGGCGCGGAAAAAATCAATTGGTCGCGGTGTACGTGATGCACATGCCGTGAAATAATACAACAAACAGGCTGGATGGAAAAACTGATTTTTATTAAGGTCCACGTGCACCCTCGACCCCCGTGACTATGTATATTTGGGTATGATCGGACGATGATTTTTTAGCGAGGTGCGTGCGGCTCCCCGGGTGTTGTATTTAAATCTGTTCTTGCCACAGGTTTTTTGAATACTGAGATTAAAGTTAATGCGAAATTGTTTAACGTTTTTTTACTTGGTTGTGTTTTCAAAAAATTGATTTGATTCTTAAGGAGAAAAATATCAACTTGATCAGATATTAACTAAGCAACTAATCTTTTTTTGAATGATCGGCGGACAATTTTTCCAATTTATATATTTATATAAATTTAAACTTAATTTCAAAACTTAAACAGAGAATAATTCAAAAAGTTTAATTTTGATAAAATTAATGAAATGTTTTTACTTTAGGAACTGTTCACTCTATATTTATTAAAGTTATCAGCTGTCACTTACAAATTTTTGTTTTTAATTGATTAGAACTCATGATTTTGCACTTTGATTGATGTCTGAATTTATATTAGTAAATAATTAATAATTTTCTTTTTCTCTTTATTTATACATCATTATTTCTTGAGCTTGATACTTTTATGTTTTGATGTCTTTAGTACAGTATCTTAAAAAAATAAACAAATGAAAACCAACTAAAGATACTGATATGTTCTTATTCGATAAAAAAAAAAAATATCAATAATAATAAGCCAAAGTATTTAAAAAACTAAAATCATTTTGTTTTATTGATAAAAGTAAATCTAGATTACGAAATTTAAAATCATAAAATTAAAAACAGAAAATTCATTGTAAAAGGCATTAGTGTCTATTACCCAAAAAAGAGGAAAAAAAAATTGTCCTCATGGTGACTACAAAACTTTTAATAAAATTTGTATAAAAAAATTTTTTTTTTTATTATTTCAACTTTTTGAAAAGCTTTTTCACTAATAAACAACAGTATCCAAGAAGTTAAAAAAGGATACTTATTTCTTACCTATCTTGCGTAAAAATTCTTCCAATCAACCATTTCCCAAAAAAACACGTAAAAAAAAAAAATTGTTTTTCCCGGTGATGAATTGAGCTCGATGGGCTTTTATTTTGTAAGATTAGAAGCGTCGAGACGTCTATTGATTTATAGACTCATTACAAGATTGCCCATCGAATCGTAACACTGACTTTTCCCTTTTTCCCGGTTCGGCCGTCTAACTCCATCATTTGCTTTGACCCCCCCGGGCAAATTGAAAGCAACCCCTTGGCCGCGTGCGCGCACCGCAAACCCAAACTAAATCCTCCGACAACAGAGAGAAAATCTCCGTGAAAAATCATCCGTCGAGCACCTTTTTGCGCTGTTTCTCCTCGCACGCAGACACAAAAAAAAGCTCGAGATCAACTGAGAGGTTGAGGGGGGTTGCTTGAGTAATGTTGAAATCTGCCGCGTCGGAGGCGGTGCCAAGTTTTCACGCCTCCTTCGATCCACCTTTGTAATGGTTGTGCGGGACCCCAAACTCTAGGAAATGATTCGTGAATTATTATGATGGATAGATCGAGCTTGGAGGGGACGCGGAGGAGAAACAATACGTATGATATTCATCGCTGTTGTGATATGATGCATAACTTATGAGCTGTTTGCGGTCCGGGATTAGCACTCTTCGTTGATTTAAGGGCTCTTTCGTTCACATTGTATTCGGAGAGGATTATCACGTATTTTTTTATTGTCATCAACGTTGATTTGTGAAAAAAATCATTCATTTATTTTTTCCCCTAAATTAAGGTACAAAGTTGAAAAGGTTTTCGTAAATTCTTAGTTTTTTAATTGACAACCCAGAAATAAAGTACTAAAACTGATAAAAAAAATAGA
Organism: Encarsia formosa; assembly: GCA_038277355.1. NCBI lineage: Eukaryota > Metazoa > Arthropoda > Insecta > Hymenoptera > Aphelinidae > Encarsia > Encarsia formosa. The sequence continues at coordinate 3,088,450 of CM076188.1, read as the reverse complement.
TTATTTAATTTCTTATTTACTCTGCTTTTACGGTTTTGGTTAGATTTTTTCCGTTCAGAAATAAAGGCCTTTGGATCTAATTTTGATGCGCTGATCAAATCTCGAAAATCTAGGTGACAAAGCATAAAAATGAAGCGTTTAAAAGTTACCAATAATTGAACTTTGCAGCCATGAGGCCCACGGGCCGGTGGTTCAGCTGGCCCGCATGCGTTCCCGAGCCCCTGAAAGAAAGCAGCCGTGCTGTACAATAACACGAGCCCCGCAACGGCAAAGTTTAATTGTTGTTAACTTTTAAACGCGTCATTTTTATGCCTCTTCTACACTGGTAAATCATCCAAGGTTCTAATTGTTATATCGCGCTATTTGTAAATTATACTAATTTTTTGATTATGCCTCTTGTACACTGGTGGATCATCTGAGGGCCGGGTTAACTTGATAATTGTTAAATCGTGCTTCCATATTTGTAAATCATACCAATTTTTGTGATAATGGGTAGAGAATATTGATTTTTAATAAATTTTGAAAAACAGTGCTGTATATCTACTCAGAAGCAATATATAACAATTAAAAAGTTGAGCCCATTCTCGGATAATTCGCCAGTATATAAGAGACATAAGAGGCCGTAAACAACGTTCTTACAAAACACGGATCATTCGTGTGATCTCCTTAAAAGGTGTTGAACCACGCCCTCAGTAATGGATAAGCCTGGTTCAACCATAGGTGGCTTGTATGTATGGAATTACAATCTCTTGGGTTTCCATACTTAATGCCCCTGTCCCTGGTCAGGTAGTCAAATCAGACCGACGCTTAAATAAGGCAAGTAGTGCAGAGTTTTTGCAGTCTTAAACTTGTCTTTGACGTGAACGAACTAGTGTTTGAAATACATTATCAACTGACTATTCTGTAGGGCCATTTTTGAAACATAATTTCATCTATCATTTAACTATATCTCATTCCAACTAAGCGATTTTGAAAAAAGTTTTGAAATATGCATCCACTGGTGAATTTGTGCAGGGCAATCAAATTAAATAATATCGAAGAAGTAAGAATTCTACTTTCAAAACATCCAGAAATTATTTGGTCTAACAACGCTGATACTTCAGGAACTGTCTCTCCGTTGTGGCAATCAATGCTTCTTGGGTATCAAAAAATCGTTGAGATCCTTGTTGACTCTGGAGCCGACGTTAACCAGAAATATTCATTTAAAGATAATCAGCTAACATATTTTCACTATTTGGCTTTTTCGGAAGATTAACAAAAAAGTAGAAAAATTGCGGAAATTTTGATTCGTCGTGGTGCAAACTTGGATGATAGATCAGCAGGAGAAAGTCCTCTTGAAATTGCTTTAAAACAAAGCAATTTTTCTTGTGCTGAATTTTTGCTCAAAAACGGTGCTAAAGTCGTTGGTGGTTTAAAGGAAAATCTGTTAAATACTTTTGTATTTGTACCAAAAGCCAAACAAGCAGAAACCTTGCAATTACTAACTGAATATGGCCTCGAAAATTCTGTTTCTGAGTGTAAAAACAGCGATTATCTCGAGTTCATTATAGTGTTGACTATTGAAAAACGGTATGACATTGATACTTTAGGAGTAATTAAAGTTCTTATTAACTCTGGCATACTCGTTAATAGCCCTGACGATAGTGAGAATACGGCGTTGAATTTAGCTGTTTTTAATGGAAACACCGAATTAGTTTCTGTTCTTATAGCTGCTGGAGCCGATGTCAATTTCAGATGTACAGAAAAAATATTTCCTATTACGATAGCTGCTGCTAAAAATAGGATAGATCTCCTAGATCTATTATTATCAAAAGGAGCCAACATAGATTCGCAAGGTAAAAATGACTGCGCGGCTTTGCATTATGCGTGCAATAAATGTAAAGAAGAGGCAATCAATTTATTGATACAAAAAGGTGCCAACATGAGTATTTTGAACAGTGATCGATTTTCTTCTTTAGCCCTTTTGAGACCATCGAATAACGAAGATTATAACGAGTCTTCTCCTAAATTTCGATGTGCCAAACTCATGATTAGAGAACTGGCAAAACGAGAATATTTGGATGAGGTAATTGTTTCGTCAGAAAATGATTTGTTCTTGCAATCACACTCGCACTTTCAAGAATATTTCAAAAGTTGCTTAGATGAGTTTTCTAAAATGTCAAGCACCAAATTTTATGATTTTTATTCATACTATAGAGTGTAGAAGATCTCGAAAGCTCATATAAGAAAGCTAGCAGATCTTACCAAAAATGAAGAGTTTGTTTCTAAGTTTGAAGAAAAAGTACAGGAATTTTTTTATTACAAGAAAGATTTACAAGAAATTATGTCAGAGGCTGTAGAATTTAGAAATCGATCAATAACTGTTGAATCACGATTGAAGGCTATATTCAAATATTATTTACCGGAAGTTGTATTAAAAAATATTTCAACTTATTTAGTACTTGAAGATTTACCGCTGTAATCAAAAATTGAAATTAGAGATGTAATTGAAAAAATGTAATTTAAAAATAAACGCAATTTGTTTACATATATTGTTTTCATTTTAATCGTAAAAATCATTTCATTGTCCTACCTCAGTATAAATATATTTTAGGTTTATTTTATAAATTAGATTATTATTTTTTTGAATGAAAGAAATAATTAAGCTTGAAAAAAAAGTACATGAAAAAAAGCAAATTAATATTTTACATGTAAAAATTATTAAAAAAAAAAAAAAAAAAACTGGATTTAAAATGTCAAGTAATTATTTTTAGAAGTCAAATTTATTGTAAAAAATTAAAAAAGTTGAATTCAAATATTTATAATAAACTATAAGTCCGAATAAAACATTTATCTATCTTGTGCAAAAATGACTGCTTCCCACTATTCACCATGTCAGTCAGATATTTAAAAAAAAATAATAATAATAAATATATAAATATGTTCAACCTTGAAAATTTTTGAATTCATAATAACAAAAGTATAAAACGCTTGTAAAGAATTCCAAGACCCTTGAAATACTCATGAACTAATCACTAAAAATAAAAAAAAATAAACAAAGTCTCTATGAAGCAGCGAAATAAGAAAAATCTCCCTTCCAACACACTCGTTTAAATTCGTTTATCTCGCCCGGAAAAAAGTAGCCTGTCGGTCAGAAGCCATTCGTCGTTGGGATCCAAAGAAAGAATTCAAATTCAGCTCTCGCCCGAGTGGCGTATAACACACCCTCCCCGAGCTCTCAAAACTGCAAATCCAATTCTACCAACTCGGTGACAAAAGTACGGGTCGAAGTGAAAATAAAACGAGAAGAAGAAGGGTCCTCCTCTCGGATAAAAATGGCGCCCAACTTGCTTACAGGAGGGGGGTAATGGAGGATGTGATAATTTAGCATGCAGAGTGTATTTGAATTTTATTGGCGGGAGGGGGGAGGACAGCTTAAGTTTTCCCCGCAGTACGGACCAAGTCGAGTTTATCGGAAGTCCTCCTCTGGGGGACACTTCCGGGACATATTGGTCGCGCACTCTTCCAATATCCTTTTCCGCGGCGGGTGGGCGTCCCATGAATAAACTATCGGCGAGTTTGAATATCCCCTCCGGTACCCTCGCGTCTTTATACGCGGGCGGGTCTTCTCGTCTTTTTGCCCGAGCGAGCTCCTCGAGTAAGTAGTGGAGATGTCGAGACGGAATACCGAATTTTTAGTGCGAGCGTTGACTTTTTATCGTCTCCCCTCCCAGCCTTTACGACCCGGAATTATATACGCTCTACCTGAGCTTTTTGAATCGTAAAAACGCTATATATACATCCGATTAATTGTTCTTTTTTTTCTCTTTCTCTCTTCACTCTCACTCGAAAGATGAAAGACAATTGATACCCCCCGTGAAGTGGGTAAGTTAATCCAATCCAATAATCCCGGGCGCCACGTCATGTAGCGCACGCCGGAGTAGTAACAATCAACGGTGAATCGAGTGGGCTCGATTAATTAATCTCACTTAATCGCGAGCCGGAGCGGGGCGCGTCAAAATGATAAAATAAAGCAGTTGTCGGAGGGAGATAATGAGACTCGAGCAATTCATCCCCAAAGTGGGAGTTATTAATATTCAGGACGACGACGACGAGCCGGAGAGAGAGAGAGAGAGAGAGTGACAAATACCCCGGCCATAATTAACGCTAATCTTGCTTCATACCTCTTTCCCCGAGATCCTTCCGCTGCGATTACGGCCTGGCGCCCTGAAAGCTTCGAGTTTTCAATTTTTTTCTTCTCCGTACTTGTTTTTTGAGGTACTTGCGCATCATTTTGAGTTAATTTTTTTTGTCAAAGTTTAAATGATTATCATTTATTTAAAGTTTTTATTATATTATATCGATGGTCCCAGCGAAGAAAAACCTTAGCAGAAATTCTGGAGATTTTAAATGACCAATGAGAGGCTAAAATGGATTAAAAATTTTTTTTGAATCAGGAATCTCAATAAATCATTACTTAATAAATAAGATTTTTCAATTTTTTTCAATTTTTTAATTCATTTCAGCCTCTTATTGGTCATTTAAAATCTCCAGATTTTTGCGAAGGTTTTTCTTCGCTGGAACCGACGATTTGTATATTAATAAATTTACAAAACCTAATCGATCGTCGCTAAACTTACCACATGTAAAAAATAATAATAATTAAAAAATTAATAAAGCCTAAAATTAAGGAAAAAAGACAGTTAGAGAAACGCATTGGCACGAGAGCCATTAAACAGATGAGACGGACCAAAGCAGTTTCTTCTTTTTTTTTTGCTCGCCGGAGAATCATCGCGCGCAGCACCTCGGACACGTGAAATACGGCGGGTTCGGCCAGCCGCGAATATCCTTGATTAAACGCAAAAAACAGAGAGGGACGCGTCCGATTACGCACAACTCGAGTGGCTTTTTCCCCAGCGTTGGCTACTACCGAATCTTCCACCTCCGAGGGATGAAAATAAGAGTTGCCGGGGCTGAATATTGCCTCTGTTGTCCGCTCGACAAATTAAAAAGGATCGTTTGGACTTTTTTTTTCGAGCTGACCAATCCCGACCCGGCTTAGCTTCAATTAATGTTCGGCTGGTTTTCTGAGAATGGTTGTGATGGAAATTTTTTGATTAAAATGGAAACTGAATTTAGTTTTAAATTTGTCTTTTTGAGGCAATCTGTATGTCTTAAATTACCAAGACGAAGCTCATTCCAAAGTCAAAGTTTCAACGACATTATTGTAAAAATACAAGATGATAGTATGAAAATTAATAATTTTCAAATTTTATCAATAGAAAAAAAATCTCTTGCTTCGTTAAGCAGTAAAACCAACGAAACGGCAGAAAAAATTAAACTCGACAGTAGTGCTAGCCGTTATCAGACAAAACAACGAGCAGAGCAATCGTCGAACAAAAAGGCTATCATCGGCATGGCTTAGCCAAAGTATCCCGCCCACGCTTGTCGTACAAAAGGGGAGCAAGAGAGAGAGAGAGAGAGAGAGCGTGATAATCGCGCGTTTACGCCGTGAGCCAGGGGGGGGGGGGAAACAATGGGGGAAAGAGAGAAGGTTATAGGTTCTGCAAATTGTCAGACTCCGGCGTCGCTCGCGGTGATGTATGAGCCCACCGCCGAAATGCCATGCGTGTGGGCTTACACCAACCCTTCGCGAGTGCGGAGATTATTATCTAGACTCACGAGAGAAAAATAAAAACTATTAGTCTGAGCTGAAATACTTAAGGACGCAGTTTCCTTTAGGTAAATCATGCATGAAATGATCCAGGACGATTCAAACCTTACGAAAATACGTACATGTATAAACGATTAAAAATGAAAAAAAAAGGTGTCTTGGGTGCCTGTTAGAAGCAACGCGTTTTTCCAAAATTGAAAAATGATAGCTTTGTAAGACTTGGATTCGAACGGACCGAGCTTAAATTCAAATTCGATGTTCGAACTACCTATTTGTAATGCTCGAATAATTGGAAATCTTAGTTTAAATTCATTCAGTTAACGACATAACAGCGTCTAAATTTCGTCTTAATTTGAAATTGTATAAAAAAATCACTCATGAAGCAGATTTACAAAGTGTAATAATGATACATTCATAACGATACATTTTCATTTGCATTAAAATGCGCGTTTTTAGAAATTTGAAAATCAGACTTTGTTTGATTTGCAAGAAGGTCGTTTACAATTATTATTCCATATATTTGATTTTTAATTTCAAACTGTTGAACATATTATATAAAAATTTCATTTTTTAATGCAAGTCTGACTACTATTTCGAGAATTGTACTTCTAAATTTAAAAAAAAAAAAATTTATTGAATAGATTGAAAGAAACGAAACTTAAAAAATCATTTCTAATTTTGAAATTATTTTATTACTAAAGCAAACAGCAATCCAAACAATTTCCTGCAGTTATAAAAAGATATAGTTCACGAAATATTGAAAAAAAATTATTTGAGCATCGCACATAAACTTATAAGCTTTAAATTTATAAAGAACTTTAAAAAAAGTCTTGTAAATCTTTATGATTTTATTAACTTTAAGACTTGCGCGATATAAGTGCCAATACTTTATAAAAATTGTACAATCAAGATTAAGCCGAATACCTACATTATCAGGTGGTAATCGGTAAAAAAGATCTCTTTCCTCTACGACAAAGAGTAAAACATTTTTAAAAATTTTCAAGCAGGATTTGTTCTTTAACAAACATATAATTGAAAAAAGTAAGTTTTAGTTTAATTTTATTATTTTTTTTTAATTAAATTATTTATTTATTAACGAAATTTTTTTTTTATGAAATATTATTTAATTTTTTGGCTCAACTGTATAAATATAAATAAGATTAAAAATTTTATCAGTCATACCGTTGGATACAATTGAATTTATCAAGTTTTTAAATTCAATCAAAACTCAGCAAGAGAACAAAGACAGTGATACTTTCAAATATTCTCTGTCCTTTTTTAACAGCTGTTTGATGAGACTAGCTCTGTCTCTCTCCCACAAACGCATGTCAACAAGCAGCTGCCTGCTGCTGCAGCAGCAGACTCTTTTATTAGTTCTTCGTTTATTCTCGCTCTGCAGCGCATTATATCTTTGTGAAAATGAAGTCGTACGGGAGGAAATTTTGCTCCAGAAGATGCGTTTTGCACAGTTTTTTTGGATTTTTGGTTTTATTGTCGCTGGTGCTTCCAAAACATGTTGCTGACTCGTATAGAGCCGTGGCTATTATTCACGGCGTCCTTACTGGACCTGACAGCATGAAAATGATATCCGATCGAATTCAAGAGGTGAGTGAAAGCAATTCCTTTGTTCTCCAATAAAATGTTTTGTCATGAATGTAAACGACTTACTCTTCGTTATTTTACGGCTTTCGTTTTGACTTGGTCAGGACGTAAACAATGCAACGATTAATTTAGATTTGATGTATTGTTTTTGTCTTCTATGGTTTTATTTAACTAATTTAATTAGCTAGAACGATTATAGCTTTGACAACTTATGAATCAATCAGCTGGATTCTTTGCATGTCTATGAATCTGTAATTTGTAGATTTATTTTTAAAAGATCTCAAATTTTTTGATTTGAAAAAATATATGCATTTTTGTGTTTATTTTTAAATGTGTAATGTTTTGAAAAAATTATTTATCAAGTTTTAATATCAACTGGATAAATATTTATACACTTAATGACCAGTTTTAAAGATGTTAATAAAAGTCAATTTTTTTTTTTTTTATTGATATTGTTTCTTTGTGCTGATGCTATTGCTGCTGGGGATAATTAAAACTAAAATTTTCTATTGAAATATACTTTCGTAAAATTTGAATGTTTTGTTATTAAAATTTTAATTAAATTTATTTGAAACGAAATAAAATTATGCTTGCCTTTTCAATAAACTATTAGTCATCTTTTTATTTAACAATAAAATTGTTTCTCAACAAACAAAAACGATTACAATATTGTAAAAAAAATATTTTTTTTTTCAGTTATTTTGAATCAGATGATAAATATTTTTTTAGCTTTTGACAAAATTTTAAAATTGTGTTTCATGACGCAATAAAATGAAAACAAATTTTTATTAAAAAAAAAATTGATTTTTCAGAAACATCCAGGTACGCAAATTTACACGACGGCTCGTTATGCGGGTTGGAGTAGTTTAGAGCCAATGTGGAGGCAAGTAGAAGAGATTGGGAACGATATTCTAGGTAACTAAAACTATTGATAAATAATAAAAAATTATAGTCAATTTGAACCAATTCTTGGCTATATCTAGCGATCGGTGCCGCATTTCCTGAGGGTATCAATCTGATCGGCTACAGTCAAGGTGGATTACTGGCCAGAGCCATCTTGCAAAGATTTCCCGAGCACAACGTTAAGAACTTTATTTCCCTAAGTTCTCCACAGGCTGGTCAATACGGAAGTATGTTTAAAATTATTTTTTTAAATATATTCATTTTTCTTTGATACTTATTAAAAAGTTTGATTAATCTTTTAATTTTTTATACGTTTTCAGCTAGATTTTTACACCTGATCTTTCCAGATTTGGCTTGCGAAACGGCTTTTGAGTTGTTTTACTCAAAGCTTGGTCAGCATACGAGTATCGGTAACTTCTGGAACGATCCGCATCACCAGGTAATTATTAAAACTATTTTTTTTTTGAAACAAATCAGTTTATATGACAGTAGAAACTGTAGAGCATCAAATTTTTAATCTAAACTAACTTTTTGCAGGAGTTATATTTTAAATACAGCAAATTTCTGCCTTTTGTCAACAATGAAGAAATTACGCCAAACACTACCATGTATAAAGCTGGTTTGACAAAATTAAATAAAATGATATTGATTGGAGGACCTGATGATGGTGTCATTACGCCTTGGCAGAGCAGTCATTTTGGTTACTACGATAAAAACGAGACAATTGTCGACGTTCAAGATCGAAATGAATACAAGGAAGATCTGATAGGACTGAAAACATTGGATAAGAATAAAAAATTGGTTATTCTTAGAGTGCCAGGCGTTTCGCATTTCATGTGGCACGCGAATATATCGGTAATTGACAATTATATATTACCTTATTTAGACTAATTGTGTCTAATGAAACTTTTTTGCCAAGTTTCAACACTTGAACCGTGATATTAGAAAAATAGACTGTTTATTTTTAAAAATTGTGATTTAATGCATAATGTTAAACAAGATTCATTCAAGTAATGACTTTTTTACTTATGCAGGAACAGCAGATATTGTACAAATAAAACTTTATTCATTTTTTGAAACTTTTACATGTGGCGTCGTAAACTTACACGTAGAGAAAAACTGTACATAAATAGAAAATTTTTATGTAAATACACCAAAAATTTTATAAATATTTTTTAAGATAATTGAACTAAGTAATCAAAAAATGCTCTCTTTGGACAAAACAAGTTCATTTTAAATATTTTTGACGAAATCAGAATAAAGACTCCTAAATATTCTTAAAAAATGTTTTCTTTCATATATTTTCCTCTACCTGTTATTTAAATTCTTCTTTATTACTACAAGTATTGTAAAAACAAAATATTTTACTGTGTGAGAATATAATGTAAATACCTAGTTAATCTCTTGATAATCAAAATTGTTTATCGCGAGTAAATCGTGTAATCAGATCCCAAGCCCACGCAGGTTGCTCGGCTGGTACCGAGTGACCCGCGTTTCTCACCAGCACTTCTGTCAAGTTCCTGACGGTCTTGGAGTACCCAGCCAGATCCTTACCAACCCACCACACCTTCCTCATGGCCACCTTGTATTCCTCGGCTCCAGCCCAGTCCAGGTTGAGCAGATAATTTTCAGTCAATGGATAAGCGCAAACGATATCCAACTGACCGTTGTAAATCAAGATTCTGTAATGACGAAGCAATTCGGGTAGCAGGTGAGCCACCGATCGAGCTATGTCGGACATGAGATGCAACTTTACCCATTTGCTATCGGCCTCAAAGGTCACGTTACCAACGTGAATCGCTTTGCGCGCCTCGGGTTTTTGTACCCACTTATCGAACGACTCCGAGCCATCCGAGCTCCTAGTGTCCAGGAAGTTGAAAATGTAATCCAAGCCGGTGAGGTTTTTGAAAAGCAACTTGAATCCGGCCAGTGCCAGGTTGGCCTCCATGTACTTACCTTTTCGAATCAAGTAGGTTGCCTCGTCCTGCAATCTCCGCTGTTGTTCTCGTCCGTTGGAGTCGATCAAACCGAGCTGGTACAGGTAATCAGCGTAGTTTAACTGGTTCACTGGATCTGTCCACCCATTTCCTATGCTCAATCCCTTTAAATTAAACTGAATATTTTTACTCTGGATCTCGTAGGCCAGGGCAGGGACGTACTTGCCCGCGTACGATTCTCCACTGATGTACAGCTCGTTTTTCCGAAGTTCCGGGAACAGCTGGAAAAACTGAGTTACTAGCGAGTGTAAATCCCGGACTACATCGCTGACGCTGGTGGCGTAGCCCTGTTGCATGTCGGTAAAACTGTAACCGGTACCCACTGGACTGTCCACGTAGATGACGTGGTGATTTACGTTCCACGAGTACTTGCGGAGCTTCAAGGTGTTGTTCGAGGTCACGCTGAACGGTCCGTGCTCGGTGAAAAGACCGATTAGTGACGTGTCCCCCGGACCACCTTGCAGCCAGAGTATGACAGGTGCGGTTTCAGGTTGAATCTGATGGAAAGAAGTTGCAAGTTTTTTTTTAGAAGAGATCTTTACTGGAGATCACTTCATTGAAGCTTTAATTTTTAGAATTTACTAAAGTAAATTTTTTTTGTCATCAGATCGAAATTTTTTTTTATTTATTTATATAAGTTATTGTTAAAAATTATAGACAGTTTACGCGCTAAATGACGGAAAACATGAGCTCATACGTACGTGGAACTTGCGACAAAATGATATTTTTAAAAATGATAAAATTATAGAACATGGAACTTACTCGTGGTCATGTCACTTTTTTTTTATCATTGATAACAAGTTTTTTTTTGTCAAGTTATAAATAAACGGAAAAATTTAATCAAAGTTAAACTACAAATTTCAGACTGAGCTATATATACATATGTATAATTGATAAAAGAAGTAAAAAGGTAACTGAATTGTATAAAAGTATATTTTATTTATAATTTTTTGTAATACAACTTAATTAAAATTCAGATCCGTGTTGTTGAAATTTTTCAAATAATTGTTTATTATAACTATATTAACAATTTTATAATATGTATGTAAATATTTCATCATAGAAAGATTATAAAAATTGATTTTATTACATCTTATATAAAATTCAAAAAAGAGTTTCAAATAATATTACATTTTAACATATACTTCAACTTGAGTAGCATTATTAAGATCAGTAAGATGAAGAAAAATATGTGACAGTGTATTGACACATGATAGAACAATAATTATAAAATTTACAGTTAAAACATTTGGAAAGAAAATTCATTAATAAAATAGTAGTTAAATAGTGAAAAATTCTAATACAATCAAAATTCACGATTTTCACCACTTTTTAAAATACTTTATAACAGCCTCTTAAATTTTTGTCATGTATTCAATTATTGCTTGTTCAATTTTATAGTAACTAATATTTACACTTAAAATCCTTTATGATGGGTGAGACGAGTAATTAAGTCCGAAGCCCACTTTGGCTGATCAGCTGGAACCATATGGCCTGCATTTCTAACAAGTACCTCAGTTAGATTACCAACTGTTTTGGAATAGCCAGCCAGGTCGTTTCCAACTTTCCACAGTTTTCTTGGAGCTTTTTTGTAATCTTGAGAACCTGACCACTCTAAGTTGAGCAAATAATTTTCAGTCAAGGGGTAAGCAACAATAATGTCTAATTGACCATTATAAATCAAAACTTTATAGTGTTGAAGCAAATCAGAAACAAAAAATGTTACTGATTGAGTTACATCATTCATCAAGTATTTTTCAACTTTCAAGGATTCCGTCCCAAACGTACGATTTCCGACGTGGATGGCCTTGCGTATATCTGGCCTCTGAATATATTGAGCAAAATAATCTGAATTAATGGGATCTTTAGTGTACAAATAGTTGAAATAAAACTCATAACCAGTCAGTTTTTTAAACAATGATGTTCCACCGTTTAGATCACCATCAATTAATTTGTCAAAGACTTCAAAAGCCTCTTTATATTTTTGTTGCTTGATTAAATCTCTAGCTTGTTCTTCCATCTGTTTGAATTGATCTCGACCATTGAAGTCAAGGAGCCCATTTTGGTATAAATAGTCGCTGTAACAGAATTGATGGTAGGGATCTGACAGTCCATTTCCAATGGCTAGACCTTGCAAATTGATTTTTACTTTGGCTTTGATATTGTAATCTTTTATAGCATGACAAGCTGCCGGTACATATTTTCCAGCATAAGACTCTCCGGTCACATAAAATTCATTTGCCTGTAGTTCTGGAAAAAGTTCAAAAAACTGAACCAATGCAGTGTGTAAATTACGTCCAACATCTGTTTCATTTCTTGCATATCCCAAATCATTTTCAGTGAAACTATACCCAGCTCCAACAGGATTATCAATGTATAATAGATTGTGATTAACGTGCCAAGAATACTTTCTGGTCTTCAATGTTAAGTTTTTTGTAACAGAAAATGGCCCATTTTCAGTGAAAAGTCCAAACAAAGATGTTGCGCCTGGACCACCTTGCAGCCATAAAACTACTGGAGCATTTTTGGGATTTGACTGTGTAAATATCAGATAATTATTAAAAAAAAAAAAAAGTGCAATGATAGAATTTGAGTATGGACTTTATTGAAATTCTCATAATTTCAAAATAATGATTGGTTTTTTGTTCAATTTTATAACTTTATTAATAACAAATAAAAACTTTTTTTTAATTTAAATTTATACTAATAAAAAAACTCTAATTTTGTAAACTTGTTTAAGGCTGTTCAAGCATTTAAAAAATGTCATATCTAATTTGAAATTGTAATTTTGTTTCTTTTGTTTGATTTTGAGTTTGTTAGCTGGCTACTTATAAAATGAGTTACAAAAAAAATTCTACTTATGAAAATCATTTAATTAAAATGTAAAAAAAAAAAACTATAATAGAAGTAAGTACCTGAGCGGGGAAAAACCAGAAGAACATGTTAGAATTGTACTCTTTGTTGACAGTAAAGTATCCAGCATAGCTTCCAACATCCTTCATTTCTTTAGACTGGACCATGGCTTTTTCTCTGGCTAGGTCGATTTTTCCACTTTCAATCAGAGGTGTTAATATTAGTGGATCTCCAACATCAGCATCTTTTGGTACAGGAAAAGATTTGAGCCTTGGATAGACATTTGTAAAACCAAATGCCAAGTTACAGAAAGTAATTGTAAAAAGTATTGGAATTAGTTTCTTCATGTTTTCTTTTTCAAAAAATTTTATGTACGGCGACTGTATAGGACAGGAAATAACTGACAAAAGAGACGCAACCGCCCGCAGTGGGCGTTATTTTTTAACTGCGCGTTATTTTCTTTTTTTTTTTAACACGATGATAGCTGCGTGAGTGATAAGCAGTGAGTAATGAACGACCGAAACCGCTAAATCACTTTTTGTTAGGTATAAGTAACCTGACTACAGTCGGCCAACGCTGATGCACATTCTGCAGTGTGCAATTCTGGTTGACATCAGTGACATCAAAAACAACAATCATGAAGCGAGCTCCACAACACGATCGTTTCGGAAGCTCAGCATTACCAACTATCGATTTGAAAATATTTTTACTTACTTAATATCTAATTTATTCGGATGAAAATACTATAAAAACTTGATATTAATAACCTATTAAATTTTGAACGTGGTTTTTTTAATTGAATAATTTAAGTAATACATCATGTCGTGAATATTTGAGCTTTATTATAAACGTAAACAGCTCCTCAGGTTTTCAAATTTTTACCAAAAATAAAATATTTTGTTTTCAGATTAGCTATATATCTAGATATAAATAAAAAAGCAAACTGTAAAATTTACTTTAGATAAATGTTTACTATATAGAAAAGACTAAATAATTTGAATTAAACTTAATGTTTTTTCATTTGGCATTGGCATTACTGAACTAAACATTCTTAAAAACCGCGCGTTATACTCGCACAGCTGACTGCTGATTGCATGCCGATGTGCTCTGATGCATTCGAAAGAAAAAAAAGTTTAAAGTCAATTTTATGATCATTGAGTTGCAAATACAATATTATTTACATAAAGGTATAGTGTCCCATTGTGATTTGTTAGATAATTTGTGTAACAATAGGTTTTTTTTTTTCAAAATGGGAGTTTTTTTAGGTGTGGAGTTGTAACGGCTGAGTGATCATGGTGTAGGTAGCTGCAACGGAAAAAATTTCAATCGTTTGTAATACTTACCTAAATACGTACAATTTAGTTACTGTTGAGCCAATCCATAGGCTGTTTAATACGTAATCAACATACAAGATTTTTTCTTGAGGTAAATAAAATATTTTTGTGTAAAATTTGAATTATTAATCTTTAAAATTTCAACCATCTTGAAATCAACTTTCTCTTCTGATTTTAGATACTCGATAAAGACTTTTTATTGCAATAAGTATAAAAGATGAACGACTCATTTTTAGAAGATTTAGATCTGATTCCTAAAAATTCAAATGCAAAATCTAGTGCACAGGTCAGCAATAAATACATAACTACAAGAAAGGTGTTATCACAATCGACAAATATTAGATCAAAAAGTGAAGACTCAGATTTAAAAAAAGACAAGATAATTTCCTCATCCTCTTCAAATGTGTCTAAAAGTAAAGTAATTTCCCGAACTGGAAGTCAAGATCCTCGTAAATCATCAGATTCAGATTCTAAACCTAGAAGTTCTACACCGAAATCTGACAAGAAGAAATATGGTGATGAAAATTGTAAAATCCAAGAAGAAAAGGAAGTCAAAGTTGATGAGTCTAAAACAAGATTAAGTAAAAAATTAGAAGATATTAAATACACCAAAAGTCATCGACATTCAGGAAGTCCAGGTTGTTCCAGTAAATGCTTTGATTCATCATCCAGTAAAGAAAATACTCGCCCATCCACAGATGGATCTTCTTCATCAAAAAAAGGAGTTATACAAAATGAAATTGAAAAAGACGTCAAATATCGCAGATCTGATACAATAAAAAAATTTGGTAGTTTGGAAAATACTGATCCAATTGAACTATTAAGTGCCATAAAAGATCTTGTTACAAAATGCTCAGAAAAAGAAAACATGAAAATATTGAGATCCATGCAAACTTTACACATTAATTCTCAAGCAAATTTGATAAAACATCTGATGCATCTGAAAGATGACTTAGTTAAAGATTTAAATCTTAATAAAAGCAATGATAATATGAAGTTTTTAATTGAAGAGAATGAAAAAATGCGAGAAGATATTTTTATTCTGAGAAGTAGGAATGAAATTTTACAGAAGAAAATTGATGAGCTAGTGTTGTTGAGAGAAGAAAACACTTCACTTAAGATGAAAATAAAAGAGCTTCAACAATAATTACTTTTGTAAGTTATTTTTAAAAAACTTAGTTTTTAGGACTGTTGTTAGTTGGTTTTTATATTATTTTTGATAAATTCTAGGATTAAGAATGTATAAAAGTTCAAAAGTGTGCCTTAAAAAATAAAATGAATATTTTTTATACGCAAAGAGAAAGTTTAATTATTTAATTTTCTTTCTATATCTCTAGGTTGTCACTAATAATTGACTGACAGTTTAATACTAAATAGATCACTTTTATTTAAAAAAAAAAAAAAATGTTAGTGGTGCTTGCATAACTCAGTAAAAGCTACAGGCCAAATTGATATATCCCTTAATGATACAGATTTAATGCTATTAATGCCTAAAGGTTACAAATTTAATAGAATAAACATTTACATCTTTTTAAAAAATTTACAACTATTTTAGTTCACAAACATTCATATACATACATATAAGAAAGAAATTTAATTCATGATTTTATGACAATGATGTACACATTATAAAAAAATAAAAAAGATGCATTTTATCTTATTAAATATTTGAAAGAATTGAATTTAAATTACATACATAAATAACGTCTATAATTTCACTAAATTCTCGCACTTTTGATACATACATTTCGACTGTAAATATGTTAACAAGTATTCAAGTATTTAAAATTTTACATTAAAACTTTTTATAAATAATAATGCTTACTGGCTCCAAATGTTTACAATTTACTTGTTAATCAGTAAAATAATTCATTAAATTTTAAAAATCATGCACTAAAATAACATAAAATATTATGCATATATTTATAGCTAAAGTATTTTCTTTTATACAATATCATTGCAAATTTTTTTGAAAGTTATTCAAAAATTTAATGCTTTGATAAAACAAACCAATCAAAACTTGGACAAATATTTATAAAATATTTGCATTTTATAGTTACACAACAAAACTAATTTAATTTAAAAAGTTCCTTTCCTTTCTAAACCGAACTGAGGAAGCTCCATCATCATTATCATCGTCGTCACCGTCGATTTCATCGTAATTTTCATTGGAACTTTCATCTTCGTCATTTGGTTCTGGAGGTCTGGACCATCTTGAAATTAAAAAATTGTATAAAGTATAAAATAAATGTTTTTTCAACGCACATAATGTTGAAACTTATATTACCTTATCAGGGTTTCTGGAGATCTAAATAGGAAAATCAGTTTTGCGAAAAGATCTTCTTCTAAGTAAAGATCACCACTTTCTCGAACAAGATAAATATTTAAGCAAAGTCTTAAAATTCGATCGACATAAGGTAAATCTTCAAACATAATTTTTGGTACTTGATCACTGACCATTTTCTTTATAAAACTACCCACGATAATAACAGCCGTAGTATATAATCCAAATATACTGAAATTAAAAAATAATAAAACCATCAATAAATATTTTGAACATTATAAATTCTGAAAAAATTTTTTAGATAAATATACGTATTAAACATAAGTTCCTTACCCCAATCCACTTATGAAACTTAAACCTTCTGGGAATTTCTTGTCATTGAATAAAAATAACATAATTTTTGAGCAATCATTAAGCGGGATTTCACTGAATGTAGAGTTGAAAATTGTGTCGGTACAATTTTCACGGATGCCAAAATATTGTTGGTTGAATGAAGTATTCGTCACGACCAAAGTTATGTCTCGGTAATTGTAGTTGTTTTGATCATCATAAAAACTTGCATTTTTGTAAGATACTGAAATAAATTAAATATATACTGTTTAGAGTTCTACAAATATTCGTGTTTAGATAAATTTAGATCTACGAATGAGCCATCATCATTGAACCATAAAATATCAGAAAGTTCATTATGTACAAAAAAATTTTTTTTTTAATTGGTTCTCACCTTGCACGAGTGGCTTTGCGAGCTGGGGAACCGGCGCGGTCCCTCTTCCAGTAACTTTGAGAAACGTAGGCAGTGCTCTTTTAAGAGTCACGCTCCTGCTATCATCCGCTGTAGGGTCCATTCTATTATATTCGGTTGTACCATCTAGCGCTTCCAGCAGTTCATCCCGAACTGGATTACGTTTTCCATCAACGAATGCCGGGACTGGGATGTCCCACGGGTGAGTTACAGAAGGTGGAAGCTCTTTGGCGGCTGGTTTTCTGTAAATTGTCCATTCAACGTGTATTATCATATCGTTTGTTGAATTCAATTCATTCTTCAATCTGAAAATTAAAAAATAATATTAAATTATTAAAAGTTTTAGCAGTATGTTTTTTTACTAGAAAGATTTTTTGTATCGCATCAAACCTTTCTTTATCAGGTGGTGAGATTCCCCACAACTTGCTGGATTCGGTGCTCAATTTGACCGCGGCGATGTCCGAGTGAATGTAATTTTCGAGGAACATGACAGCCGGTCGATCCCGATACTTCACCTCGTAAAGCTTCCTCAGATCCTCGTAATGTTTCTCACTGTACGGAAAAATTGAGCTGTTTTGACCTGCGATAGTGTAAATCGGCTCGTACGATCCAATTTTGAGGGACAAGGTGACTTCGTGAGGAAGGTTACTCTCTCCGACTGTGCTACCAACGGCGAAGAGCAAGAGCGGAAACCAGATTATGCCAATCATGAGGAGCAGTGCTCCACCACCTACCAAGTTCTTTCCACTTTGAGCTTTCTTTATGCCCCTGGGTTGTGGGTAATCGCTCTCCAAACCTCTCATGCACTGTTGGTTTAATAAATTTAAATTTTTTTACTTTTTATTGGCTTGAAAGGAGAGATCCGGAACGCTATTTTTGACGAAACTTTGGGAATCGTATTCATACTCCTGAAAATAAAGGAAAACTCCAATTTCTAATGCACATGGACCTTTAGATGCTTTTCACCGTAAAGCACGGCCCATAAGCTTTAATTAATGGTGTTTTCTTTTATTTTCAGGAGTATGAAGACGATTCCAAAATTATCATCAAAATTAATAATCATTTTACTTCAAAGTCAAGCTCAAACTCAAGTTACTTACCTTTATTTGATAAATAGTTGCATAGATATCTTCCATTTTGAACCAGTCCATAATTGTCATTGAAGTGTCCGTCCAAATCCAATCCATCACGGCTCTCATTTCGAAGAGGAAGGGCACAGTCATAAATCTAAAGCATAGGCAAAATTTTATCAGTTTATAATGTTTATAATTAGTTTAAAAATAAAATAAAATAAAATGAAAATTTTGCCTTACCCTTTGAACAGAACATAATTTATAACGCTAAACTTTTTACACAAAAAGTTTCCGAGTATACGAGTCGGATAGCCTTGACGCAATTGATAAGCCGCGAGTAGCAAATAAAAACATTTTACGACGTACCAAATTTGAGGACCAAGTTTAGCGTTAAATTGCCTGCAAAAAATTTTGAAATATTTCATTTGAAGCTTTTTCAACGTCAGAATTTTTTGTCAGTCACGTAATTCAGTAAATTGTACCTTTCAGTGGCACTAGGTAATCCAAGAAACATCCATAAATGGACCCCAACGATCAAACAATACTGGAAAATCAATTTTCCAAGAATTGATTTTTTCAAAAACAATGCTCTGTCGATGACAATAAGAGCGAACTGGAACAGCAACATGAGTAAAAATTGCATTGGAACACGATTTTCTTGGAAATATGCCGTAACGCCTCCATCATCAACTTGAGGAGCCTTGAAAAAAATTGTGATTGCTTAAACAATTTTTTTTTTTTTTTTCTCGTTAGTATGATTATTATTCAACTTACACTGAACGCCGAGAAACCGAAAATCAAAAGAAGGAAATTAAAGAAATCGCAGAGAAACATATAAGCATAAACGTTTGTCCTTTCTTTTCCCGTCGAATCGAGAATACTTTTGAAGAAATCGGTCATCGGTTTAAAATATCGGGCTAGCCTGAAAATCATAAATTTAAATAAAAAATAAAATTTTTTCAATAATCTAAAAAGAATTATATAGGAAGAGCATTCGAAAAAAAGCAGCTTACGTTAAGTGCATGGCCTTTCCGAAATTTTCTTCCAGCAGGCTTCTTTCGGAACCGGAAATCACAACGAGTCTCTCGTAGTCACCGCGTTCCAAGCATTCTTGTATTTCAGTATTTTCTGGCGTTTGCAAACTTAAAACTCTGCCCTCCGGTGTCTTCACTATGATTTCGTTCTTATTTCTAAAATGATTAAAAGCGTTAAATTTATTTGCCTTAATTTGAATTGAATTAAAAAAAAAAAAAAAAACTACTCACATTAATGGTGGTTCCAAAGCTGTGGCTTGTTCTAGTTCTGTTTCGATATTTCGTTCAACATCCTCGGGTTTTTTTAGCACAGCCAGAGTGGGATAAGATGGGATGACTTTTCGAGACTTTACTTGCGGTGCTGTCCACTGACCCAACGATTTCAACATGAACCTGGGTAAGACAAAAAATTTATAAAGTAGCAAGATATTTTTCGAGTACAATGCGTTGTCTTAATAATATACTATACCTGTGGAAAAACACAACTAAAAGTAGGAGCAGGTCCCACAAGGCGTAGTTAGGTTTTTTCTCAACGCCGAGAATTCTCGATAACTCGAATGGGTTGGAAGATACTTCGGATTTTTCATTCCAAGTCAGGAAGGCAGGTTGGCATATACATTTTATTAGAACGATAACCTGTGGAAAGATTCGTATATAATTAAAATCAAAGTAGTACGAATTACGTTCGAAGATTGATTAATTATCAGTTCCAAAGGTTGTTGAATTACTTGTCCTCAGTAGTATTCAAAGTATTTGAAAGTTCAGTTAATTTCTTGATATTTGAAGTGTTAATAAAACACATATAATACAAATAATAACTCCGAGTCAGACTAGTTATCATAATTCTTAAGCCATGATGAGGCGTCGTGTAAAATATCAATAAATAAACTAAACTTTTGAATACTTTGATTAATTAATTACTTCGATGTAGGCGATCATTGTGATCCAAAAGGTCTTGGTTGGTCGAGGAATGGTGAGGGATCCCCAGAAGAAGACCATCAGTGGCAGCGGAGTGGACAAGACCGACGCATTTTTGATCTGGTGCAGGAATACCATGAAGTAACACAAAAAGGTCGAGTGTGCAAGAATACCGATCCATATCGACGCCGCCAGCTGGATTATCGGGGGCTGATCCACTTCCGAGAGCTGAGCCTCTTCCTCTTCGTGATCGACTTCCGAACTGCGTTAGAGAATTTTTTTTTTTTTTTTTTTCTTAATTCATTTTGATTTTATATTAAAGATTGATTACAGTATTAGTGTTTTATTTTCTGACGGCGAAACATTGTAGCGCTTATGGTATTCGCGTTTATTTTCCAACTATAATTAAACATGAAAATTTTGTTTTCTTCAAAAATCGTTTTTTAATAAAGCACACATAGCATTTTCACGTGGAATACTTTTTTACTAATATCTTTACTAATTTAGCTACATGCAAAGGCACAAAAAAAATTTCTAAGTGTCAAAAAAAAAAACTTTTTTTTTTTTCAACTATCTAACGCATGTGCGAGTGGAGTGTTTGCGTATATATGACAGAATTTACAAAATGTTTGGGTTTCGATCGAAGCTTTTTTATGAAATGACGTGTTGTAACATACAGAGGCTGGCCATACAAAGCAACGACAAATATTTATCGGTACCTGGAGGAGGACAAGTCCAATCCTCTCTCCAAACTCGGGGCTAAAATACGGATGTAAGGCACCGACTGCGTATCCTCCTTCCTATTGTACAAATAAAATGTCTCTAACGTCTAGCGGCTATAATTTTTTCCTCTGTATTTTTATTTTAAATTGAGCAGCTATGTATGTATGTACAAAATTGATATTTACAATAAATATAGTTTTGAAAGAGTTAAAAAAAATAATAATAATAAAAAAAAACTTAATGTTTTGTATTGTGTGTGAACGAATGCTGTGTAACTGTTGAATTTACATAAAAAATTACCTCAGGCTTATCACATCCTTCTCTTTACTACTTGTTCCTTCGCCAGCATCATCACTTTTGGGTTCAGCTTGATTTTCATCTTCGCGGGATCTATTGAAGCAAGCATTTAACTAACTACTGTCTAATAATTTACAATATTTACTTCCGAAGCAAACTATGTTAATAAATACTCATTTATAAAATACAAATTTAACAATAATTCACGTATGTACATAAATATTTATAATTTTTCAAAGATATTAGTTTAAAAATTTTTACAACCATTGACTTCTTTGTCCAACTGACACGAGTCGTTGTTTCGATAACCCATCAAAATTAAGTTCAAAATGTATCTGAGTTTAATGAACTTAAAAAAAAAGATGATTATTTAAAATAATTATAAAATATACGATAAATCGTTCGAAAATTTTTCATTCCGAAACGTATTTACGGTTTTACTCTTTGTAAGCAACTACTTAATTCAGAAAGCATAACAATTATCGACAACTTAATATTTTTTTATACGTATTTTTATAATCAATGTTGTAAATAAGGTTTTTTGAATTTACCTTTGCTTAACCATTGCCAAAGGTTGCCACATTTGACTGATACCTAGCCTTGTTCCTTTACGAAAATCTGGCTTAGCCTAAGAGAAAAAAAATTTCATTTAGTACGAAAATAAGGTAACAATAAAGTTTTTTTTTACAAAATTTGTGAATTTTTCAATGTTGATAACTAAACGTACCTTCAATAATTTTTTTTCTTTAGACAAAACTTTCCTTATGTACCTGTAATCTCTGGAAAAGTGATTCAAGTATTTGGTAAGTGACACCATAATGCTGTTAATAAATGCCCACATAAACTTAAAGTATGTGATGATGGAAATTCTGGGCTCTGATTCAACCTTGGAATCGGGATCTTCATCAATTTCGTCATCTGGTTCATCTTTGGGCGGACCACCTCCTTTATCCTGAATTTAAAAAAATTTTCATGAATCACGATGAAAGTTTGTAACTATATCTGTTCGTCAGCGATTTATGAAAAAAAAAACTATTTTACTAGGAACAATATTCCATTGATATGCTCTGTAACATAATTTTTTTTTAATTTTTTTTTTTAATTGCAGCATTAGCTTTAGCTTAAGCGCAAAAATTTTGTTTGCCAATAAAAGCAGATCTATAGTGCAAATAAACTTTAACAATTAAAAATTTTAATTTTTAATAATATTGTATTTAGTTTGAAAATTAAATTCTTTGTTATATAACTGATATTTTCGAATGTATTTAATTTTTTTGAGTTAGTAAA
This sequence comes from Encarsia formosa, assembly GCA_038277355.1. NCBI lineage: Eukaryota > Metazoa > Arthropoda > Insecta > Hymenoptera > Aphelinidae > Encarsia > Encarsia formosa. The sequence goes on along the minus strand of CM076188.1, from coordinate 3,065,750 downwards.
ATTTTTTAATAAAAATCGGAAAAAACTGAAAAACTAATAATATTCAAAAGAAAATATGTACTTAATCCGCTAGTAGATAATATCTCAAACTATTCACTGCTGTTTTTTTAAATAAAATTTAAGTTATTAGATAAACCTGTTTTATGGAAAAAAGTAAAAAATAAAAAATAAAATCCTGAAAAATGTTTTAAGTGTCATGGTTTTTTTATATAAAAAAATCGGTATGTTCACAAAATATCGAATCAAACACTATAAAATACAAAGTGTTTTGCCTATTCTCAAACTTTTACTAATTTTATACGAATTATTTAGTTAAAAAATATCCCAATCTATTGTACTCGTCAATATCTCGAAGAATTAATTGTTTAAATTCGCAAAATAGAAATACAAAAAGCGAAATTGCAAAAAAGCAAGTATCAAAAATGTTTATACAATCATATAAAAATTAATAAAAGTTACATGTTTAGTAAATTTTTTAAACTAACTACTTCTTTATTAATTGTATTAATCAGTACATCGAAGTAAGCTGATAAATTTCAAGTAGTTATTAATTTTAATTATTACTATCTATACCGTGCATTTTGAAACTATTTAAAAGCTGCATGAAAAGCCCGAAAATTTCGAACGTGTTCCTTTAAATACGTAAAAAAAAACATTTTCTGACAACTTTTATTCGTACATACATAAGACGTTCATGTTTGAAAAAAAAAAAAAAAAAAAATTAAATTTATATGAACATCTGTTTCATTGTACGGGAAAAACAATTTAAACCACCTTCACCACATTCATCTTTTTGTTTTCTAAATCAAGTGTGCATATATATCCGCGGAGGCGTAAATTAAGTCATGAAGTACGGCAAACGTAAACCAAAAAAAAATAAAATAAAAAAAATAAAAAATAAAAATTGACCAACAACAAGTACGCGCGACGGTTAACAGTAAATAATCGTATGTACACCAGTCAAGACCACCATCCTCCTATAAACAGATTTACATAAGGCGAGAACAGAGAAAGACAGATAGAGATATAGGACACAAAAAGAGTAGTCATGATTAGAGAGAAGAATGCGCAAGAGAGAGATAGAGAGATAATAATAAAAGATATATATATATATATGAATATATAACATGCTGTATGACACAAGGATTGATCGAGGATCGGACGAAGAAGAGATTCTCACATCGTCGCCTTTGGTGCCGTCGACCGTGGGCTTTTGGGACGACCCGGGTCCGGTATCGGATCGCGTGCTCTTACGTGACGATTTCTTCCGGGTCAGCGGCACGCTCCTGCGTCGCAACTTGAGGGCGTCCTTTTGGGTACCTCCGTACAGTGCTACGTGCGTCGCTATTTCAATGTCGGTGGATATCCACGCTTGCATCAGCTGTAAATTTTCATTTCGCAACCATTTTCTTCAAACTCTTTACTAAACCCAGACCCTCTTATGAACACAGTGTACCGGTTAAAGGAATGAGAATGCGGTACGATGAATGAATTCAACGGTGCATTCTTAATAGTAGCGTATCAGCTCTAAAATTTAATTAGCTACTTATCAATGCGTTTGGCAAGACTATCAAAGGCATAATTTTTTTTTTTTTTTTTAATGCTTTTTTGGATCGTGTGAATTCCGTAGCTGTATTCATGCTTGGAAAAAGATTTATTTGCGTTCAAAAATGTTTAATTTTTACATGTTTCGGCAAATAAATTTTTTAACATTCGAACGGTTCAAAAGATATATAGTGAAAAAGTTTAAAAAGAAAAATCAAAGAGAATAAATTTCTACCTAGGTAAGATAAAATAATTAAATGGTAAACTTTTTGAGTATAATAATTGTTTCGGATGCTCACCTCGCCGACTGTCATTGTACGAGGCTGGTATTCGCGATCGAGAGGCGACTCTCTTTCCTCTTCCGACGGTTCTTTTTCCATGTAAACGTCGGTGGCCAAGTCGTCGTCTTCCATGTCGTCGAACATGTAGTAGTCGCCCGATCGTATAGCTGAATGAAAATTGTGTTTATTAGTTTTGAGTTTGACTTCGATGCGTTCAAAAAACAGAAGCAGCAACAATATTACTATATCAAAAGTTAATAAAAAAAAAATTTTTCATGCAATATTTAGTACTTGAATTGAAACAATGACTAACAAAAATTATTTTTACAAAATTTACAGTTTATATACAAAAGTACAAAAATATTTTTACTGTAATAAATATTATTAGTTATTTACTAAATATTTTATACTCTGAGTGCTGAGAAAAGTTAAAAAAAAAAAAAAAACAGTGTAAAATTACCCTCTTTGTGAGTTTGTGGTGTATAACGTGCATACATTGGTCGTTCTCGAGGATTGTACAAAGTATCTGAAGAAAATATAGACATAAATAAAAATTTTCATAGATGCAATGATATAAATTAAAAATATGCATCTTGAAATATTTGATTTGATCTGAAAGAATAGTCTCTGCAAAGATTTTGTGTTTTAGAAATTTGTTAGTAGAAACTAGACACATAACTCAATTTTCTTCTCAGTTCGGTACAGATAAAAAAATTAACAAAAAAATTATAAATAAATAGTGCTTTACAACTAAAGAAACATAATTTATGTGCGTAAATTATCAAATAATTCGAAGGATATACAACGGTATTTAGTCCTTTATAACACTCATTGAACGATTATCTCTGTAGATGTAAGTAATATTCACACAAATTTATTAAACACATTGACTTAATTATGTTTAACACTTAGACGTATTATAGATATTGTTATGCGCTATGTTACATACAAATTTCCTTTTTCAACTATTATATTATTTTCACAACACGACATCAACTAATTTAAAAGCATTATAAATCTTGAGTACATTTAGTTTGGTTCTTCTCTCGGCTATTTGTACAAAAGCTTCTCGAAGCATATTTACATAGTTCCAGGCCGTTGTTTACAGCACATAGGTCGATTGAACACTGAAATTATCTAGACAATCAAAGCCAACGTCGATCACGTCTTCAAAATCCGTTTAAAATTTTACACGTGTGATGAGATCTTATGGACCGCGATGCGGTAGAGATGATCGATCTTCTCTGCGCGTTCGTCCACGTGCTGTCGGCCCAACTGGACTGTCTTCTGTGCGACCTCAGGTCGATAATGCCGTCCCTGCTCTCGTCGTCCCCGTACCTCCTTCGGTCGTAGGGAGGTGGGGAGAAGACCGGGAAAGTCTCGTCCGGGGAGGAGACTCGGGGGTTAAGTTCGCTGTCCGGTGGCGAGCCGAAGGATATTCGCTGGGGGTCCAGGTAAGTGTCGAGGCTCACGGTCATCACTGCCGAGTTTGGCGACGGAGCTTGCAGGAGCGACGACGTGGCTTGAGGTGTGAGAGGCCGGGATTCGTCCTCGTCGTCGTCGATGGGCGTTTGGTAGCCCTGGGGCGGAGTTCGAGAGGACGATATGCAGGTCGACATGCTCGAAGTACGAGCTAATGGTGCTTCGCCCTCTTCTTTTTTTTGTAAATTTTTAGTTTTTGGTAAATGATTTACTTTTGTTTTTGGTACTCGAAAGTAACGGGTTGACTTTTATATTTAGTAAAATATTAGAGTGTAGTAATGTTAATTGAACTCGACTCTAAATTTTTATGAAATTTCCGCCAAATTTTAGAGAAATTTTTCTATTATTTAAAAAATTGTTTGAACATAAATTATTGAGAAGCACTTTAATCGAGAAACAAAAGATAAAGCCATTTTAATTGACTTTCCCTATCCGGCTATTGAAAGCTTTGATAACAAGCGAAAATTGAGTCTAAAGTTATATTAACATTTGTTTATCAATCTTGTATATCAACCACTTGTCAGTTTTTATGTCAATGAAAAAAATGTCCATCAAAACAAACTATACTTACCGACATTGTGAGATTTGTAATCTGACTGAACTGGACCTTGAATCTTTCTCTGGGTAGCTTTTATCTTATCCATTTGAGCTTTTATTTTTTGCAGTATTGCTTTTTCGTGATTTTCTTGTTCAATAATTCGTTTTTGATGTAATTCTTCCAGTAGCTCTGCGCCACGAGAAGCCAAAATACTCATAGCCTTAGTCTCGTCGACAATGTGAAAGAAATAAAAACTACGAAAGAGGCGTTTTTGCAAAATGAGAAAAGCAAAACACAGACCATCCCAAAACATTCCTATGTCTTCCCGGTCCATTACGCACTGTGATGATTTTGACTTGAATTGCGAATCACTTTCCTCGAATTTATTTAAACATGCTATTCCCAGTAGTTGTACCAACCAGCAAGTATGTTGTACCAACTAAAACGTATATAAAAGAATTAAAAATGATATTCCAATAAAACATTAATTTTTACTACTAGCTTATAATAGTTTAAGACTTACCCCATCGATATATATGCACCCTATACCTTGGAATATTGACTTGCAGAAGATGACAATAATGTTGTAACCAATCAAGGTATTCCACCTTTTTAAAATGTTCCGAACCGGCAGAAGATAAAAATCATTACCTTGCCACAGAAAAACGAACGCACCAATCAAATAACCTAATGAAAATAAATTCGTTCTTTTGGTACCGGCCATGAACATTATTGATAAAGTGACCCACATCAAGCTCATCATAACACCACGTTTTAATACATCTAAGTAACTGTGAATTTCTGATACAAAATCTTTCACCGGGTTCACAAAATTTGGACTGTCCATCAATTTGTATACAGAGTAATTGTGACCAGCAATAAACTCTCTACCAGTCAGCATACTTCGATGCTCTATATTGAATACCAAACTTTGCCTTACAATTATCATTAATAAAATAAAGTCATCTAGAAATTACAAAAAAATTTACGATTATAAACATTTAAAATGTATTAAAAAAAACAATTACTAATTTTTTTACAATAAAACTTCTACGTACACAAAAGTTTCTGGGCATTTGGTTTGGAATCTGGATTCGGTAAAAACATCCATTCTTGGAAGCTGATTTCCTTTGGTGTATGTGTCCAAGGATAATCTGAATACAATAAGTGTGTTATAAATTTAAAAAATTTTTTTAAATACATAAATATTTTAATTTTGAGAGAAAATTCAATCTTACCAAAACACAACCACGGGGGAAGTGCTACAACACATGCATACTGCAAGGGCACTAACACTATGCCAAATATTTTCAAAACAGGCCAAACTCTTGAGGCATGTCTCCGTTTTAATCCGTAAAGTGCCATTAACCACAAACTATATACTACAGAGCTGAAGTCAAGCCTTGTTCCAATCAACACGACCATAGCAATTAAACAAATTTCTAATCCAAATTTGTAAAAACCATAATTCAACATGAATTTGAAGAAGGGTATCATACCCCTATCAGCCTCTGCGCGAGTAATTTGTGGAAACATTAGCAATGGAGTTTCCAAGGACAAACCTTTTCTGGACCTATAGAACCATTGACGCACTAATATTATCGATCGCAGTGTCGTCAATGCGATGATCCAAATGTATCCTTTCAAAAGTCTCGATAGATCTGTATGTTCATCGATTTTTCTCAACCCCAACCACTCCGCAATGTTATACGTTTTAGTAGATATCGTTGAGTTAGACGATGAATTCCCTTCTGAAGACATCTTGAAAGAAAAGAAAAGAAAATACATCACACAGTCAAGTATAAGAATGTTAAAAATTTATTTATAATTCTTAATTTTTTCTACTTACTGTACAGTTGACGTCCCAAGAATGGTGATCGATGTAGTCAATTTGATAAAGCATTTTCGCGACCATTAAAATAGCAATAGCTACGCTCATGGTCTTGATAACCAATGATTGCATGAAGCGATTCAAATTAATCCCAACAACAACCGCTACTATAAAGCAAAAGTTAATGGCACACACCTATAAACAAATTTTCATATTAATTAAACTCTATCTTTTAAATGATAAATTAAGTTGTTTCAAATAAATTAAAAACATACATCATTTATGCATAAAATTACAAACGAGATAAAAACAATCTTCTGCATATGTAACTCTAGAAGCAGCCAAGTATTATTGTATATGTCATGTACATAATTCTTTAAAAGTCGCATAAGCGCTAGCTTTTCTAACTTTGACATATCTAGAAAAGAAAAAGTAAATAAATTCGTTTTAATTTTTTTACCTATGCTTATGGTTTCATGTAATTTGTACTCACGCGTGAATCCTTTAAAATTAAAAAGAGGTTCATCGTTAGTACTTTCAGATACAAAAACATCTGATGGGGAAACAACTTGTACATCACTGGGATCATTGCCGAGACTACCACGAGGTCCCTTTTCGACATTTCTAAAATAAAATTTACACTGAGTAAGTTTTTACAATTGTGAATAAAATAAATTCGTAACAATAATGTAACTAACACTTTTTTGAGATCTGAAACTTCGAGGAAATCCTTATGAAAGTAATGAATCTGTAAAACGCTAATAATCACAAAAAATGTCGGAGTGAACAGTCTTACGAATAAGTCTTTGGTTTCATATTTAATTAAGCCAATATCTCTTTGCCTAAAAAAAAAAAAAAAAAAAAAATTTAACAAATTTTAGAATTCCACAACATTTATAAAAATAAATAAACAATTTATTCTTAATAATTAATAAAACTTTAAAAATAACTCACAATTCTGGAGATATATGAAGATATGTCTCCCAGTTATCGGGAAAATCATCAAACTGATAAGTGTATACTAAAATCAACATGACCACTGAATACCCAATAACAGCCAACCAGAACACATACATCATTTTTCTCCACAATTCCCAAGAAACCTAAAAAGATGTAAGTAAATAATAAATCTTAAAAATATTAAAATTTAATTAAAAAATATGAATGATACTTTACTTGGAAAGTGATAATGAACAACAAAAACAGAGACATGTACACTATACGGAAGACGGTCATGTGATCTCCGGTGATACCACTGGTGAACAACATTACGGCAACTACGACGATCCAAAATTTGGTAAATAAAGTTTTAACAATGGCACCAATGCTTTCCATCAGTTTATTTTTCAGCTCTCGCTCTGCTTGAGATTGCATCGCGGCTGTTGCGGTTGACACTGACACGTGGAGAGGCGCTACCATGTCCCGCATAGTCGACGATCTCCTTTGCTTCAATTTCTCGACCATGTACTGTCTCATTGTTATCCAAAACGTCGTTAAAAATAAGGACTGAAAAAATAAATAAATAAATTTTTTTTTTTTTTAATTTTGATCTAGTTGGAGGTCGATGACTGTTATTATTCATAATTGAGTGTGAATGAATCTTACCTTGACCAAGAGGTGCGAAAAACTTAGCTTATCTCTCTTTTCGAATCCGAAATCTTTCATTTTGAGGCCAAATATTACTGGTGGTAATTCCGCGTCGGTTAAATTCATCGTGTACACGTACTGAACCAGAAGTAAAAGGGTTGCATAGGTTACTATAAAAGGGGACCACTTGAGCATTGATTTTCGCTTATTGGGGACCATCCACAAAATCAAAGCCCACAACAACAAAATAAATGTCGTCCAACTGTGGTACATGATACTCCACGTCTGTAAAATTTTTATTAATTTTAAAATATTTTGTGAAAATTATTTCTCGGTGAAGTCATTTTTTCTTATTATTGCGACACCTCAGAGAGGGAAAAATAAACTTCAAGACTCGAGTAATGGCATTATCATAATTATGAGTTCTTTTATTTACCATCATAATGATATTCATGGCTAAGTAACACGAATTTATGAGCAATTGGTAGACGGAAAAAACAGTCATAATGACGTGTTCCACAAATCCTGGCTTTTCTTCTGGAGCCTCTGAAATGGAAAATTTTTTTTTTTCACGAGTTTTTACATATGTAAGTGTTGCGTAAGACTCTAGAGCCGATAATTTATTGTTGGTACGCACCATTCTCAAGTGAGCTCATCTGAATGGTGTCTTCCTGCTGGGATTCTTGCACTATTACACTTCCGGTTGAGTCTTGAAGCAAGCCACCCGAACGTGAAGTACCAAATCTCATCAGCTGTGCAAAAATATGATTAAAAAGTATATACGCAATAGCAGCCATCTGGATTTCTATTTACATTAATTTATTAAGTGATAAAAGTTTGCGAAAATAAAATGAAGTACACAACATTTTAAAAAATTTACGCTTGTATTGTTATGGACTTATTGAAAAAAAATAAATAAAAAAGCTGTTTTAGTGATAAACATATAATAGTAAAAACCAAACTATACAGTGTACCTCCACCAAAAGTAATAAGTAACGTGCAGAAAAATACTAACTAGCAAGAATGCAAATTTCTAAAAGAATCTATTGAAAAGCATCAAAATTACTATCCAAACACTTAGTGTCAATATACGTGAACGAGTTTTTTTGAATAATAATAAAAAAAAAATATATAAAATAAAGTATATGCAAGATCATTTGGTGCGGTATTTTGCATTCATGTGGCCAAAAAAATAAAAAATAAAAGCGTTTTACTGCAGATACGTACAGGCGTCCTCTCGCTTGGCTCTGGTGGCTGGGGGACGGTAATCGGCCTCTAAAATATAAGCAAACTAATACCTATAGCAGCAGTCAAACTACAACGAGCGTACGTTTACGCAGCCAATATTTTACAATGAATCTTAACACTACAACTTTTATATCTTTCGCAACTATTTGAAAAGTATATACATTTGAAAGTTACATCGAAAGCTTGTTGTTAAAGAGGGAAGATTGAAATTTTTAGATAAGAAATTTTCGGTCAAAGTATGTTAAGCGATGTTAATTTCGTATCCTCATTTCAAAATAAAATAAAGTCTGCGTATTGGTTTCTTAAAAGCCTAAGTTATAGTTATTTATCCATAAAATGAAAAAAGTAGAAAATAATTACTATATTTACTAGATAACTAATTTCATTCGGAAACTAAATAGTAACTAGAGATTTTGTGTGCCTGTAAAATTATAAATTTAATTTTATAAGTTCACAAAAATTTTTAAGTTTAATTTACCTAAAAAAAATAACTTGTATGAAAAATAAATAATATACATTGTACGAAGCTCTAAACAAATACTATCTACAACGACTGCAAATTAAAATTCATACCCAAACTTGTGCTGAAATTACACAACGGTTCATATCATAAAAATATGTTGGAAAATTTGAAATAATAATGTACTTGTAGGAAAAATAATAATAAAAATAATAAACGGCTCATGCAGAGATCATTATTTAAATAATTACTCGAGCCTTTCGTCGCGCAGATTGCCAGCGCTGCGACGGTGTCCTTCTACGAATGGACACGTGTCGCGACAATGGCGTGTCCAATGTATCCAGTTTGACGCTTAAACGAGTTCTTTCCTTAATCTGCAATGCCTCGTTAGTAAAAGCGCACCGTCGATCATTATGCGATTTTTATTTTTGTCATTTTATACTCAAATTGACGCATCGAAAAAAAAAAGAAAGAGTTCTACTTATCTCTCGATCTATTCGTCATTCGTGGGAACTACAAGTATTTGCAAAATGTTTTTTGTTTTATCTACCCAACTCACTTACGAAAAAAGATAAAGTTAAAAAAAAAGACTCAAGTTTGTTTCTATGATAGTATTGATGCAAGGACATGACAAACAGTCAAAGTTTTAGATAAAAAGAGGAAAAATTAAAAATTGTTAGTAAAAGAAATTCTAAAAAAAAAGTTTGCTTCGGTTTACACAAATAGAAAAAAAGTTTAAACTGTAGAAAAAAATTTATAATTTCAGTCTTGAAAGAAATTCATCAGAGCCAAAATTACGTCTACACCCATTTCAGATTTGAAAGAGAAAAATCCGAGAAAAAAAACTGCTCAAAATCGTAAATCCTCAAAAACTTTGATCCAGCATTTGCCTGTTAAACTCTTTCGTCTCTTCAAATTGTATCTTTGTTTATAAAAAAAAATCGTAATTAAAAATATAACTTTGACAAAAATTTTCGGAAAGAGTTAATCGGCGAATTGGATCTACAACCACACACTAAAAAAATCACAGAGTCAAGACTTGCCGGTTTCTGGAGCAGGAACTTTGACTGCAGAGCCAGTAGGTAGTAGAGGCAGAACAGCGACATTATGTACGGAATGAGGGCCAGTCGCTCCTGGTCGACGTTCAGTAGCACCTCCCGGGGATCCGTGCAGTTGGTCATGAACATGGGCTTCAACGCGAAGTACCTGGCCCAGGTGCTGTTGACCGGTACCAACTCTTGGGGCCACTGCGTCTGGTACGTCAGGATGGCGACGATGTTGATAGCCACGATGAACATCAGGAGCCTGCACACCAAGGCGAATCCGCGTTTGAGCTCCCGGTTGCAGGCCCACCACGTGGCCGCTAAGATGAACACCAGGAAGTAGAAGCCACCCTGGACCGATGGCTCCAGGGACGCCACGCAGCAGAGTGCCGCGAGGACAATGTAGGTACCGAACTTTCCGATGAAATCAATGATCTAAAATAATAATGATTCAGTATAATTTAAGTTTCGATTCCATTGCTATTAAAAAGTACCTTGCTATTCCGGTCTTTATCGACATTTTCCTGCTGCAACGACAAATCATCTTCCATATCATCCTTTTGTATGACTTTCGTGGATTTTTTGATGACCATGTAGAGTATCATAACCATCGGGAATACTATGACTTCGGGAGTGAGCCAGTAGAAGATCTCCCATACCGAAGAATCGTCCAACCTCACAAGACCTATGTGCCTAAGGATTTTCTCCGGTAATTCACCTTCAAGAAAATTTAAATTTTACGTTAATAAACCTTTTTTTTTTATTGAATAAAGTTGTACTTACAAAATTCTAAAAAATCTTTGTGAGGCGTCCGCGATAGTATCAGCAGCACTATGTGAAACGCAAACTGGGTGAACGAGGCCAGGAAGGTCAGGGCTATGCTGGACACCAGGAAGTAACCTGTGGCACCCTTCATATTTTCTGCGGTGGGCACGGGTATTAACGGCGACACCAGTGCCAGCACCAGGTACAGCAACGCCAAACCGCAGGGTCTCCATATTATAGCTGGTTGGGAATAAATATTTTAAATTTAATTTTTGAAATTTTCACCCAACGAGATATAATGACGTGTGGAACGCCGATATTGACGATAATTTTGGGATCGTTTTCTTTTTCAAAATGTACTCAACCGGAAATATCTTTTGCCGACAGACTCTCTGCAATGGTTTGTTTCATTTTTTGAAAAAAAGAAAAACGGTCTTTTATAAAATTTTCTTTTGAAAATGTGATTTTGAAGCTCAAAAAATTTCTAAAACTGCGCTTTTGGGAAACAATGGTTAATTTTATAATGATAAAGTCTAAAAATATTTTTACCTGAAAATTCAAGAAAAAACGAAAAAAATGCAATGTTGCAGAATTCTTAAAGAGCAATAATTCAAGCACAAATTTTTTAAAAATAAGATAAAAAACCATTTTTTTTTTTTGAAAAATAGACCAAAAATGTCATAAGGGCTTAAAGGCAAACCATTAAAAAAGTCCCATGGTAAGATATATTTACTTGGATAATTAAGGTTTAGTTCATCATTTGACATAAGAAAACTATCCTCGAAGTTTCGTCAGGATCGGTGTTTCACATAAAAACTTGGGAGTTTTAGTTTGAATAAAAATCAAGCTGATAGATCTTTTTTAAAATTTAATAAAAGTTATTTTAAACTCTTGAAAATAGTAAGAAAAAAAAAAAAACTTGGTTTTACAACTATTTATGAAAGAAGTAATAAATTTTTCACAAAACCAGCTAGACGTTAGTTAAAAACCGAATAAGTTTATAAAATATTCTTTTCAAAACCAACTGCAAATAAAAATTAAATCGAGCAAGTCAACTTGTTTATTGCAATATTTAAACCATTTTTCAAAAAAATTATTTTAAAAAATCAAAAAATAGTCTCAAGTGAAACCGTTTACAAAATCCTGAACAAAGGAACGCAATGTTTCACAAGTTTACTTCAGTTTTTTTTTTTTTTGCTTTTAGATTTCTAACTATACACGCTCACTTTATTTTTATAAAAAAGAAAAAATTTTTTAAAGACACTAGTCAGTAAGTACTCTAAAAATAATTTGCTCCAAGCTAGTAGGATTAAATTTCTTCTTTACATTCATTAATTTTTTCCAGTGCATATTATTAAAAATCATAGGTGTGGTATCATATAAAAATAAATAAAACAGTAATACTACGAATGCATAAAAAAAACTCAGGGCATTACTCTTTTTTTTAATTTTTTAGTAAACACTTGCGTGTAGTAATTGATGGTGACAGGTAACGACAAATAATGCTCTTAGTGGTACGTCGTTAATATTAGCTGCACGCTATTATTTATATGCACTCGTTTAATTATCCGACTCTACTCATCACTCCCATCCCAACAATACAAAACGTCTAGCTCAAAATACTAATAAAAGTCCTACTTTTTATTACAACAAATAATAAAATGTAATATCATTAAAAAAAAAAGTTACTAGAAATAATAAAAAAGTTTTATCGCAGCTCGTATACCCGAAAAACTAAAAAGCCACACCTTTGTTGGCCAAAAAATCAATTAAAATAATAATTATCATACTATACGAAGTCAATTAATTTTGACAACGTCGGACGCCGCTGCTTGTAAACGTAACCGATCCCTGCAACCTAGTTTCGGTCATAAATGTAAGGAAAAAAAAAAGTGACGGACACGCGGCCTTTTAGGGCACGCGAAAGTACGCTACAACACGAAAAGAGTGTGTACCTTTTTTTTTTTTCTTTCCGTTGGCAAACAAATGTAACTTTATGGGGGTGAGGATTTCTCGGGGGAGACTTTACGGAGGCTTTTTAATACCGGTGGTTTATCGGGCTTGAATCATTTTTAATCTCGGGAGAGCGAAACGACGACGACTTTTTATGGCTCAATCTAGAGTTTGTCGAACTTGTTTGCACGTGCAATTTTTTACGTAATGGTTTCTATGAGTTATGGATTCTGTTTGTTCGAAAAATCAACGAGGGTTTGGGGTTTGCTAATGTCTGGCAAAATAAAAAAATAAAAAAAATTATTTTACCATAATACATAGTGCCTTAGTTTACTTGCTTATGATTAAATTGACTGATTATTTTGTATGTTTACTATTCGACTGATCTGTTTAACATAGAAGCCACTGTTATACTACTTTTGCATAATTACTTTAATGATATTAATTTTTGTGTCTAGATTTATCAGCCACTGGAGGAAAGAAAAAATAATATCAAACAAAAAATAAAAAAATAAAATTATTAGAAAATTAATAATTAAAATTAAAATAAAATAAAAAAATTAAAAAAAGAATCATAATTTTAAAATACAAATAAGTTTGTAAATATTACTACAAAGAGTTGCTACAAAGAGAAATTATGTATTTTGTAAATCTTTGACACTTACAATGAGTTATTGAACAATTTTTATGTAATAATGAGAAATATTTCCACGTGTTATTAAATAATAAAGTCATGAATTACTTTCAAAAATAGTACAGACTTGAATTTGATGTAGCTTCTGGAGTTTCACAACAATCAAAATGTATTTTAATCTTATTTTTATAAGACAATTTTTTCTCTTAAACTTACGAATAAAAAATGTTAAGATTTCAAAAATATGAACCATACAAGATAAAACTACTTCGAGCAACACTTTTTAAGTAGCTTTTTTCCACCTGACTAAAAACAAACAGAACGTACGTTTTAAAACGATTTTTATCAATAAGTCGTTGTATCGAACGTTACAGATAACTCATACCGCGCTAAGTGGTTTCAAGATTTTCGTCTCCGCGACGCTCGCCGCCGCGATTCTAAATTTAGAACCGAGTGCCGATTTTCCCGGCCTAGCGGTATGTTTGTTCCATGATATACATTTTTCGAGTGCAAACCGATGGAATTCATGTAAAAGCGTATTTTTACACCGCGGATCCTAAATTTACGCTCTTTCTGCTACAAGCATTGTGTCAACATTACCCGAGGCTCGCATTATTTTAGAAATCTTTATTTTAGAAATTTATTTTGCAATCTTGAGTAGAGAGCCTAGATAAAAATATCATCGTGGAGCAACAATTCAATTTTTGTTAAGTAAGAATTGTTATACTTACACTTTACGAGGACCGTGGGAAAGATGATCCTGAACAAGAACACATTTAGCCAGTATCTCCCCATTTTTCTCGGCTACCCGTTTGACTATCCTGCAAATATTAATTTAAAAAATAAATATTATTTTTGCACTATTCTTGTAAAATAATATCGATGGTCCCAGCGAAGGAAAACCTTATGTAATAAATGTAATAAAACCTATTATGTAATAAAAAGACTCAAAGTTTTCAGCAGATAAAAATCGCAGGGGTCTTTTTATTCGCAGCTGGTGTGGCGAATAATTTTGTTCTATATTATTCTATATCAACGGTATGGTAGCAAAGGTAACTTCAAAATTTTTTGTCGCAGACTTAAATAATAAATAAAGTGGTTTTGAGACATTTTAATCGACAAAAGTACACCCATTGTAACTTTATTCGTGGCAGATTTTGGGCTAAGGTTTTTCTTTGCTGGAACCATTGATACATCAATCATGAATTATTATTAAAAGACATTCGTGATTCACGATCAGAAATTTTTTTTCAAACTTCGATCACGTCGATTATTTTCAAAATAACGCGACTAAATCACGTTTCAAAATTATTATCACATACAAGATTCATGACGTCAAGGTGAAAATTTGATAAAGCAGGGTAACTTAACGTGCGGTCAAGCTGTCAGGTAGCAAGGATCGCGCATTAAGAACATTTCGGGTAATCGACGTGCTCCAGTTTTTATCATAAGAAACACGACCAAACCCATCCGACTCGCCGTTATCGTTCGAATCTGACTCTTTTTATTTGTTAGATACATATATGCGAGTGGCCCACCTACACACAAGTGCTATCTGATTCAAACACCTTTCTTTTCTGTATTTATTCAACCCGGAGGTAAGTTTTTTTTTTTTTTTTATAATTGGAATTGTTTTGTCGGGGCGTGGTTTCAATCAACTACGGTGGTGTCTTGATGATTTAACGGTTTAAAGTTCTTTTTACTGATAGTAAGCGCTTCGATTTATCACAGGAAATAAAAAAGTATTCGTACAATATTTGAAATTCGTGAAAGCTAGAGTTTTTTTATTTATTTGCTCTCGCTATGGAACTCAGGTAGGGTCGTTCAACTCGAAAAACTCATCGCGTTTAAAAAAATACGAAATTTTAAAACTTATACATGGTTATAAGTGTACGAAATTTTTTAAGTTTTACGGAAAACCAAAATTTTTAGATTTTCAGCAATTAGAGGATGATGATGATCATTTTTAGTTACGAAGATTTTATTACGACATTATGAATATTTTATTTTATTTTTTATTTAAATATACGTGCTCGAAGGGCACATTACAGTATTAAAAATAAATTTTTAAGAAAAAAACACTTTCTGAAGTGTTAATTTACATACTTATTCAAAAACTAACATAGAAGATTTTTTACAGTGAATCTCTTTAGCATTTTTAAAATCATTTCGTTTCATTTGAACAATTTTTTTATTTTTTTATTTTTAGAGATGTATAAGATACAACATAATTAAATATATAAAAGTAGAACAGAATCATTACAAAAATTCAAATTATTTAAAAATTTAAATCTTTATATCCGTTCGTCGTTATCAATCACCGTTTAAATTTGTATAAATGAAACGTTTAATTTAATCTTCGATACCAACTATTTTTACTTCGTTTTTGACGATAAACACGAACTTTTTGAATTATCAGTCGCTGTTTTATTAAAAAACTCGCTCGTGTAAAATCCGTCTCTTGATAAATATTCATTTTAATCAAGAGGATTTTTTGGGATTTTATTCTGCACCCATGACATCATCGCTAATAAAAACAATATTCGCACGCAAAATCAAAGTGGCGATATCGAAAACCAAGCGAAGATTGAAATTAGCAAGCTGAAAGTTGCGCAACCGGATAAGGTTCTTTGTTTACAGGTATGCGATACGATATCCCGTCATCATCATCGCTCTGGTATATTTTTACTCTTATGGATTTCAAACGTCGAATCGAAGTGACACCTCTTATGTGTGCAAACGATAATAAACTTTTGCTGCGACGCGAATTTTTCTAATGAGTCAGTGGTTATTGAAATAAAAAATTTTATTTTCACGCTATACATTTAGAAAAAAAAAAGAATTTTTAAATGGAAGTTATCTTTTATTGCAAAAACGAAAATTTTATTTCATTTTCTCCAGGTTACTGAAATACATGTATCGAGTTCTATAATTGTTTCGAGTCTATTTGGAATCCATACCGTATTCTGAGAACCTACGTAAACATAAAGCGCGAGTTTAATGATCGAGCGGTGAGTAATGGGTTGTTAAAATTACGAAAAAAAAAAAAATACCAGAAAATGTGTTTTATCAAGCGAGATGGAAAGTTTCTGTAAATTTTCTGCTTTATTCTCGTCATGAGTCCGTGATACTTTTGTCTGGACATCACAAGTGGTAATGATTTCCGACTACACGACTTCAAATTTTATAATTGAAACGAGCTTGTTTGATCATAGGATAGTAAAAATAAAATATCATTAAAAACAAATTAAAGAAAAATTAGTATTATTATTTATTTTTAAATACACAATAAATCCAAAAATTTCCGTAACCATTATTAATAAATCGTTTATTTATGTTTTTATTTAACAATTATCAGATCGAAAATTTTTTCAAAACAATCAATTAATAAATTTGAATTTCGACTGAAATCTTATAAAAATTAGGTAGTTAAAAAATTTTAATAAATATAAATAATCAGAGAAAAATAGTTACAGAGGTTGTAACAATAAGACTATGAAATTTAAAAATAACACAGAGCCTCAAGTTTAAATGGGTCTGAAGTTCGTAACGTTGCTCGCAACGAAAATGTGAAATATTTCCCCACAGCCTTTAAAAGTGATTCCGCATGATTTTATTGAATATAATGAAAGAAAATCTTTTAAAAAAACCCTTAAAAAATTTTGGAGTCAACACCTAAAAGGGAACCACCCTTACGTAAGGGCTAAAAGTTTTAAAATGTTCTCTAAAGGCTCCATTATTGATCCCACGAGTTTTTATCAGGGGGAATGGAGAAAAGTAATAAAATAAAACTGTTAAAAAATTTTCAACTTGATACCTGAAAGGGAATCACCCTTACGCAGGGACTAAAAGTTGAAAAAAGATCTCTAAAAGATCCATTAACAATTCCGCGTGTTTTTATTCCGGAATTTGGCTGAAAGTATTATAATAAAGTTGTAAAAAAATTTTGAACTTGATAACGAAAAGGGAACCAACCTTACGTAAGGGCTAGGAGCTACGAAATTTCTCCAAATGACTCCATGATTGATTCCGCGTATTTTTTTCATGAAAAATTCAAAAAAGTATTTAATTAAAAACGTAAAAAAATTTGGGAGACAATCCCTGCAACGGAACCACCCTTACGTAAGGGCTAAAAGTTACGAAATTTTTTTTGAAGATCCCATGATGGCATTTGCGTAGTTTTAACACTAACAAAAAATAAAAATAAAATTTTGAATCCACAATTTTATTCTAAATAAGTATTGCACAGGAAACCGAACTCGAGACCACCCTTACGTAAGGGCTAGAATCTCGAAATCTCTCTAGAGACTCCATGATTGATTCCGCGTATTTTTTTTATGAAAAATCCAAAAAAGTATCTAATGAAAAATGTAAAAAAATTTGGGAGACAATCCCTACAACGGAACCACCCTTACGTAAGGGCTAAAAGTTACGAAAATTTTTTTGAAGATCCCATGATGGATTTTGCGTAGTTTTAACAATAAAAAAGATTAAAAACAAAAACTCACAAATTTATTCTAAGTAATATTGTACAGGGAACCGAACTCGAGACCACCTATACGTAAGGGCTAGAGTCTCGAAATATCTCTAGAGACTCCTTGATTGATTCCGCGTATTTTTTTTTTAATGAAAAATCCAAAAAAGTATCTAATTAAAAATGTAAAAAAATTTGGAAGACAATCCCTACAACGGAGTCACCTTAGAAAGGGCTAAAAGTTACGAAAATTTTTTTGAAGATCCCATGATGGATTTTGCGTAATTTTAACAATAAAAAAGATTAAAAACAAAAACTCACAAATTTATTCTAAGTAATATTGTACAGGGAACCGAACTCGAGACCACCCTTACTTAAGGGCTAGAGTCTCGAAATATCTCTAGAGACTCCTTGATTGATTCCGCGTATTTTTTTTAATGAAAAATCCAAGAAAGTATTAAAATGGAAAGGTAAAAAAATTTGGGAGACAATACCTAAAACGAATCCACCCTTACGTAAGGGCTAAGACTTATGAAAAAAATTTTATGCGTCACTATTCCTTAATATAGAATACACTTTACTTACAAGACTGATTTTCTTAACTCTCCCGATGGATTTAAAATTGTAACGTTTTGGGTAAATACTGCAATAAATATTTAAATTTTGTGAGTGGTCCATAAATTGATTTATTAATCCATTGCTCAATGTGCTTTGCATGATCAATTAAGACTTTTTCAATTATATCTTTAATATATTTTAAGTAAACTAATTAATATATTTGCAGTTTATATTTTTGTTCATAATTTTTTTTTTTTTTTTTCAATTTTATTGATATAAAAAAATACAGTGGAATAAAATATAGAATTTAAATATAGAATTATATCTTACTATCCCTTTTAAATATAGAATTATATCTTACTATCTTATTATTATCTTTTTTAATGTTAAAACTACGCAGAATCCATGGTATCTTCAATATATATTTCGTACCTAGGTTGCGCACGAGAACTGGCCATGACTTGACCCAAGGGTGTCCGATCACACAATGGTGATCACACAATAAGCACGCGAGATGCGAAAGATTTTTGATGCGAGGGTAAAAACTTGAAATTTTGTACCCTGGTTCGAAAAAAAACCCTCTGGGCTCAAAATTCGCCAGGTGGACAATAATTTTTCCGAGAATTTTTCGTCCAGTGTCACATACAATTTTTTCATAAGTCTTAGCTAGCTAAGAAATAAGTCCAAATAATAAGTATAAGAATAATAATTTATGCATAGACTAGCTTAAATAGTCTTACGTAAGGGTGGTCTTGAGTTCGGTTCCTTGTGCAATACTTACTTAACATAAACTAATGAATTCTTGATTTTGTTTTTTATTTTTTTAGTGATGAAATTTTGCTGAATCCACTCTGGGATCTTTAAAAAATGTTTGCATAAGTCTTAGCCCTTACGTAAGGGTGGATTCGTTTTAGGTATTGTCTCCCAAATTTTTTTACCTTTCCATTTTAATACTTTCTTGGATTTTTCATTAAAAAAAATACGCGGAATCAATCAAGGAGTCTCTAGAGATATTTCGAGACTCTAGCCCTTACGTAAGGGTGGTCTCGAGTTCGGTTCCCTGTACAATATTACTTAAATTAAATTTGTGAGTTTTTGTTTTTAATCTTTTTTATTGTTAAAACTACGCAAAATCCATCATGGGATCTTCAAAAAAATTTTCGTAACTTTTAGCCCTTACGTAAGGGTGGTTCCGTTGTAGGGATTGTCTCCCAAATTTTTTTACGTTTTTAATTAGATACTTTTTTGGATTTTTCATAAAAAAAATACGTGGAATCAATAATGGAGTCTCTAGAGAGATTTCGAGATTCTAGCCCTTACGTAAGGGTGGTCTCGAGTTCGGTTTCCTGTGCAATACTTATTTAGAATAAAATTGTGGATTCAAAATTTTATTTTTATTTTTTGTTAGTGTTAAAACTACGCAAATGCCATCATGGGATCTTCAAAAAAAATTTCGTAACTTTTAGCCCTTACGTAAGGGTGGTTCCGTTGCAGGGATTGTCTCCCAAATTTTTTTACGTTTTTAATTAAATACTTTTTTGAATTTTTCATGAAAAAAATACGCGGAATCAATCATGGAGTCATTTGGAGAAATTTCGTAGTTCCTAGCCCTTACGTAAGGTTGGTTCCCTTTTAGTTATCAAGTTCAAAATTTTTTTACAACTTTATTATAATACTTTCAGCCAAATCCCGGAATAAAAACACGCGGAATTGTTAATGGATCTTTTAGAGATCTTTTTTCAACTTTTAGTCCCTACGTAAGGGTGATTCCCTTTCAGGTATCAAGTTGAAAATTTTTTAACAGTTTTATTTTATTACTTTTCTCCATCCCCCCTGATAAAAACTCGTGGGATCAATAATGGAGCCTTTAGAGAACATTTTAAAACTTTTAGCCCTTACGTAAGGGTGGTTCCCTTTTAGGTATTGACTCCAAAATTTTTTAAGGGTTTTTTTAAAAGATTTTCTTTCATTATATTCAATAAAATCATGCGGAATCACTTTTAAAGGCTGTGGGGAAATATTTCACATTTTCGTTGCGAGCAACGTTACGAACTTCAGACCCATAAGTTTAATTAGGATTCAAAGATTTTAATTGCTTTAATACACCATGGCATAGATCTGTCTACAAGTAACAACCTCTAATGAATGAAACAATGACGTGTAATGCATTGACCTCACATGCATTTTCAATTAAAAAATTAACATCCACCGGATCATCTCGGCCCTCGAGTATTCATTTCCCTGTAGTATACACGTTACAGAAGGATCACGCACTCACAAGTGAGATAATACACGCTTCTAATGAGACCACTGCTCTTGTAATTACACTCGAAGTCGAGTTTGACAGCTCGATGAAAGTGGGAGCCTCGTAATTTTTGCGTAATTAAGATTACTTTCCCAGTGGGAAAAACTTGCCAAGCTTGTTTTTTTTTTATTTCTGAACTACAGGTCTGTTTGACAAAACTTTTGTCTTGATTAAATTTTTTGAGATTCTGAGTTAAGGGTATACATACTATACATATTTTTGAGGATTTAAAAAAAAAAGAAGCTGTTGACTTTGATAAATTAAATTTCATTGTACAGGTATTTTTTACACGGAATCTATAGATTGGGAGCAGCTGCTCCCAAACTTGAATCAAATAAGTCTAAAACCAAATTTTAAAAAAATTTGTGCAATAGACAAACCTACATAAATGATAATTCAGTATCATTTATATAGGTTTGTCAATTTTTTGATGAACTTCAGTTCAAATTATTATGAAAATGATTGTTAAAATTAGAAAAAAAAAAAAAACTAGGTTTTTATCGCAAAAATTTGAATTTTGGCGCGTTGTCGAGCAGCGTTGCCAAAAGGCATCGGGGGCGGAGCAAATCAGAGTTTCGAGTGCTAGGGCCTAGCCCTATGAAGAATAGATTTCTTCATACCTAGCCCCTAGGATGCAAGTGTTTCTTATGCATTTAAAAAATAATATAAATTTAAACTTTCATTCGAAAAATCAAGTTTCTTAAAGAAGAAATTGTAAATAATAATTTATAAAACCACTCCAGAGTCAAATTCAGGGATTATATATTTTTTTGTGATTTTTTGATTTTTTTGTGATTTTTTCGGTGATTTTTTGTTCACTCGTGTAAAAACGTATAATCGAGGAAAAATTTTCCCAGCAGATGGCGCACCGGAAAATATGTTTGGCAACAATTAAGTACCACTGGAAAAGCCAATTTGTATTTCATTTTTGTTTGCGACCCTTTGCAGTTCAGACGCAGAACCAAGATGTCATCTTTCAAAATTCATCTCTTGCTTTGCTCAATCTTCGCAACCGCGGTTTACAGTGACAAAACTATTCAATACGGTTCTGTGGTTGGCAACAAAAGCCCTTACTGCAAAATTGAAAAATTCATTCCGCCTTTCGGCAATACAGTTCCCAGCTTCGACTATACCTGCAAAGTGAGACCAGATACGTACATATCCGCCGTCAAGATCATTTTCAAAGGGCGTCCCAGCTCGCTTGGAGGAGCGTACATTTCCGAAGGAGGAATTAGATTTAAAAATGTCACCGTTCACGTTTGGGGTGAGGTGTACCGCCATTTGGACGCTGGCGTTCACGTCTATGTTGATTGGACTGAAGCGGCAGCAACCGCTTTAGACAAACGGGGTTGATACTGATATAGTGACATGACATTGAATGTAAACACTGCATCAATATGATTTTGAATCATTTTTCAATCTGGTAAGTTTTTATTATAGAACCTAAAAGTATTTATCTTCGTAATGAAAATTTTCAAAACAGTTAATTTATTATAATAAAATTATAATAAATAATAATTATTTTTTAAGTATGTTTGATTAATCACCCAATAGGGCGTATGGATCGGTTGAAGGCAGGAGGTGTGTTTGCAAAAAGAATTTTTCAAAAACAAATCTATAATCTGAATTCCTCGACGTTTCGTCGGCCAGGGTTTGCCGACCTCTTCAGGAGGACTTTATTGAACAAAAACAAAATTCACAATTAGTTTACAAACTTGAATAAAACCTTAACAGTCTAAGTTATACAAACATCAACCTCAACTTACTTATAATAAAAATGAGATGTACAGTATCATTGAAGGTGCAGTGTAAATCGCCAATGCAAAAAGAAGTCGTCAATCGTGTGGCGAATTAAATACAGTCACAAGTCAGTCTCACAGTTTCGGTAAAAAAATTCAACACACTGCACACCCAGTTCAGTCACTAAATTCTGTCAAAACTTCAAAATGCACAAAGAAAGGTAAAAACTGCAATGATGCACCTGCAAGAAGTCACGTTCGCAAAAACTCAAAAAGCGCATTTACATTAATTAAACTTACAATTGACTAAAGTCAATTACAAATTCAATCAATGTATTTTTGATTTAATATAGTAAAATAATAATAATTATTATTTTTATTCATTAAGAGGGGCAGGGAGGCTTCTGAGATAACAATAAAAAAAATTTTTTTTTTCATAAATGTACTTAAAATTTTTCCTTAAAATTTTAAAGCAATATCTCCATTGGCTTTAAAATTGTTAAAGAATTCACTGATGCAGATATTGTAGACGAATACGGGTGTTTTATTTAAATAAAAGGCAGAATTAGGGGTTGGCAATCAATAGAAAAATAAAACTGTATTCAGTGTGAGACAAGAGGAGGAGTATATATATACATACTACTCTCAACTAGCTTGGGCCCAAGGACCAGTAGCAGCCAAGCTACAGCGGCAGTGAATTCCTGCCCAAAACATCCAGCAAACACCTGCTGCGCGCTTTTCCTGCAAAGGGAAATTAGCAGCTGAACCGAAAAGACCTGCTCTGCCCGCTTCGAAACAGCATATTTCAAAATGAGACTCATCAGAACCTAAAGAATAATTAATCTTTTGAACTGAAATTTTGTGGAGCGTTATTTATAATATATTACAATTTTTATTTATTTTTTTTTCATTTATTTAATTATAATATAACAAAATTTTTTTTAATTCATAGTTTGTTGAAAAAAAAAAATTTTTTTAGACTTACTAACTATAAAAAACCACAATAAACAA
Organism: Encarsia formosa; assembly: GCA_038277355.1. Taxonomy (NCBI): domain Eukaryota; kingdom Metazoa; phylum Arthropoda; class Insecta; order Hymenoptera; family Aphelinidae; genus Encarsia; species Encarsia formosa. Next base: position 3,042,296 of record CM076188.1, on the reverse strand, counting down.
AATCCCTGTCGATTTTTTTGTTTCAGATTTGAAAAAAAATCATAAAACAGCGGGCCGAAATTTCCGCTTTCTGGCCGGAGGACAGAAAAAGATTTGTTATTGTTGTCTTAAAATGTATAATAGTAAAATTTGAAAATTGTATAATAAATTTTATAGTAAAAAAAAAAGTCGTTGAAAATTTTCTGATTGAGACCACACCCCACAACCCCCTAAAATAGATTTGTAACATAAAACAACTTAAGAAAATTTTTTTGTTTATCTATGCATAAATAAGAGAGTTTCCTCACTAAATTATCTGTACTAATTCTTTTGTCTAATTTATTTAATCACTAATAGATAATTACCAGATAAATCCATCAGTAGTTGATCAGTAGCTACAACTTCAATTCACCTAAAACCGAAATTCAATGTATATATAAAAAGGCCTCCAAGTTTTCACTGTCATGTATAAAAATCCACTCGTCGGTAAAGCTCGATCGGGCTTTAGGATGTCAATTTTTTGCCGATCACTACGTCAACACATTAATCAGTCTGTATGTTTCCGGTCGTGTTCATGTTGAAATAAAAAACTTGTCTGGCGATTATTTTTATCCAAAGCTTGTAAAAAAGCTCATGTATTTTTGTAACGCCATAATTAACAGTCGCAAAGAAAGCTTAAAATCGAGTGAAAATAATAGTTTCTTTAATAAAAGATAACTTTAGGGAAAAAAATTAATGCTCATCGAAAAAGATGAAAAAGTAAAATGGGGAGCAATCTGTTGTCAAGAAAAATATTATACGTAATATACGATTCACAGTAAAATCGTAAATTTTACATTTGTTTAGTTTACTTTTTTCTTTTTCTAAACTTCTAAAACGTCTCAAAACTTTATTGCAGCTCATGGTTTGCTTAAAATTATTTTTATGATTTACAATGATTCATGTCTTTAAAAACAATCTTTTGTTGATTACTCGGTTGATTACTCAGAGCTCTACAAAACTTGGTCTTTAAATTTTATGAAAATAAAAATATTACTGTTTTAAAACAATAATAGATTCAGTTTCAATCAGCTGACTCGTGCTTTTATTTAAAAAAATAATAATAAAAAAAAAAAATTATAAACAGTATCTGATTTATGAAAAAACTTAATCAAGTAATAAGTAGATTATTTTATTTTTATTTTCTGACAAATTATTTTACAAGGTCTCCATCGAGGTGGCAAAAAAGCGACGTCAAAAAAAAATTTTACACCAGACTATAAAGAATTTTTTTTTACGTCACATTTCGTAAGCATATGTTAAAATTTTAAAAACTGAACTTGCGTTTGAGTGCTTTATACAATACACATATCAGCTGATTAGCTCCAAACTTATTTATTTTTGTCTCGTATAAATTGAATTAATGACGAATCGTGTTAATTTAAAAAAAAAAAAATCATTGTTCAAATTACAGCCAACTGATATTAAAAAAAAAAAAAATTCTTCACTCAGTCACTAGAAAGTCAATTTCTGATAAAAATAATCTATATATATATATCTTAATAAAACTTATGACCAATTTCATAGTTGCAAGTTTATATATAGGCTGTTAAACTTAATAGACAGTATAAAGCTAATCCTAATGAAAATTAACAAATTCCCGGCTTCTCAAACTCTCCCCAAAAAAGTGACATCAGCGTTTAATAAAAATCGTCGATAAAGGGTTGTACAACCAGCGATAAAAAAAATGATAGCGTCGAAAAATTCCAGCGCTTGAGGTCTCCCACCGCCGCCCCCTCAACCTTAATCGAAGACACTCGCTCAGATTCAGGCTAGACAGTGTAGGTGTGTGTGCCCGTCACACCCCTTGGAATGGAAAATTCATTACGTCGAGTCCATAAAAGGGTGACCCTTTTTTTTCGTGCGTGTCGCGTGATGCACGACGACAACCATGATAAAGAGAAAAAAAGGGAAATATTATATATATATACACGTGCAGGGGGAGGTCTGGGTTAATTAAGCGGTGCAACCGAAGTCATCGTGGCACGTGCTTTGATTCCCCTTTTACCCCGATGATTTATGGCGGGTCATCACTGTTTGGATTTTTAATATCTGCGGGAGGGAAATGGGAAGTGAATATTGAATTTTCGGGCATGATTATCGCGTGACCATGGATGAGTTTTTTTTAAGCGAGCGGTTAGGAATTAAATGATTCTACTTATAGCTGGAATGGGTAATGTCTGATGGTATTCGGAATAAAAGTAGGGTAAAGTAATTTTGTTTTAGCGAAAGTGTGTTAAAAGAGTAACCACGGAAAAAAGTTTTGATTGTGAAGATATATTTTTATTTTAAGTACGTATCTATACAGTTTTGTGTTACTATTTATTACATCAAAACAAAGAATAAATTCTTTGATTTGGGTATTACTTAATGTTAGTTCATTCTAATCAATAATAATTATAAATTAACTAGAAACTATTATTATTGATTACAATTTGTTGATCACTCAAATGATTTTTCAAAAGATATTCATAGTTCATTTATTCAGTTATACATTGTTTACAGATATAAATTTTGCAAAAGGTAAACAATTTTCTGACTGGACTAGTGTTGTGTCAACAAAATCACATCACAAAACCATTTTTTTTTTCGATACTGAAATATCGTTTATATCACATTACTCGTAATCTATTTAACTTAGTTATTATTTTTTTTTTTTTTAATTAAAAAAATAATTCTTGACAAATCATTACCTTTGGTTCTGTTGGTTCTATCATACTATTTAAGAAAAACTTTTTAATTTTTCTAATAGAATTACGGAAAACAAATTTATGTCAAAGCAAATAAAGTCGTTTGAATCTATTTAATAGCTATTAAGCCACTCGTGGGAATTATGTTTACCTCCGTACTCAAAGTCTTATCTTCGATATATTGTAGATAACAACTTGGATAATACATATTTCTCTCTGCTTTCTATACTTATTAAATTTAAGAATGATTACAGAGAAATTTCAAACATTACGTACAGTGTATTTGCAAAAATTTGTTAGTAAACATAGACACGTATTACGGAGCTTTTCTAGCATGAATAAAAGCTGTTTACTCAGCGAAAAGCACTTTGAATAAAACCGAAACAAATCCTGCATTAACACTTAATTACAGTCGCGATTCATAAACAAACAGCGTTGATAATAGCCAGAGAGGAGTCATTAAACAAAGAAATAAACAGCCAGCGCTGTTGATAGCGTCAGGTTGGGGACTCACGCAGGTATGAGTAACAACGCCGGCATACCTACCCACACTAATTACGATTAGCTCTTTTTAACGACCGTACGGTCGCTTTATCAGCTAACTCCTCCTATTCTAATAGCAGCTGAAATATAAAAAACAGTTATAGTGTCACGCTAATTACGCACACACGAAGGGGGGGGGAGGGAGTTGACGAGGTTAATTTATCCCATTGTTGATCGCCCCGTGCTTTTACGACTCTGTGCAGCTCGCGGACCGAATTTTATTGCTTTTTCGCGTCTCAAAGGCGCGCGTTTGTAGTTTTATTTATTTATTTATTTTTGCTCTGCTTAGGTTTTGCGCTAACTCGGAACTAATAACAGCGAGTCTTTGGAAAATCGATTTGCACGCGTTCTAATAGCTTCTTCTGTACCATATTTATGTTAATCGATGCAATTTTTAACGGACATTGAGATTCGTTTTTAATTGATTTTTCGGTACGCCAGAGTGAAATTTGAATACCAGCGCGTTCTTGAAACAACACGACGATTTGAATAAATTCAATGTCACTTTATATTCACTGCACGATGAAATATAATCAAGTGCGAATATTTTTATTTTCATCGTTCGGTCATGTCGTAACTTACAAAATATCATTATCGTCCCGTTTCGCATCAACCCGTAGCCGAGTAGAAAATTCATTCTATTCACAACTGTTGTAATTGACACGCTTGGTAGTATCAAAAATAAAAACAAACAAAGGAAAATCTATACTCCCGATTACAATTGCGCAACCTCTTTAGTCTAGCATCAATTGGCACGCTAAACTAAGTTTATCTTCGACAAGCCGGGTATAAGCGAATAAAAAATCGAATTCATTCATTCATCCAAGTAGGCCACCCGCGGAGGAACAGCTGCTCTAAGCTCCGAAAAAAAAAAAAAAAAAAAACAACGCAACAAACAAACAACCAAGACGCAAACCCACCTGGTGCAGGTAAGTTCCAGCTCACCGGCGTCGTCTCCGGTGATGATGACGACAGGCCGCACCGCTGCACTCCACGTGTACCTGGTGCGCGCACATTTATAAACACACTTCAGCACTGTAAAACAGCTGGGTTTTTCGGCCAGTCTATGACCAGTGGACCGCCGTCATAACCTCTACATCTTGCTCGAGCGCCGAAATTCGCGAGTGGGGTTGAAAGGTGCGACCGCGGCTTCGAGGAGACAAAGAGAGACCTGGGGGTGACGACTGTCGCGAGGATGGCACGAGCACACTGCACTGAAGGCACAATACCGCGGTGATGTCGCGCCGGAGACTGTAGGCAGATAGCCACGCACAACGCTAGTGCTGCAGCGTCTGCTGCTGCCGGCACGAGCGCCGTCGCGCGCGCATGGCGGGAGAACGCTTTTCGCGCAGGATTTGCGTTTGGTTGTTCGCCGTCTCTTAATTTTTTTTCTTTTCGGCGGGGTGAGATGCGGGTCAAGGTCGACCGTCTGCACTGATAGATGCGCTCGCTATCGTATGCGTACGTGTGCGAAACGGTTTTTTTGGTGGGCGAATTTGGTACTGGTTGCTCGGAGGAGATTCAATTCTACCGAGTGGGTAATGTGGACGGAATTGGTTTTGTATTGATGAAATTGTAAGTGGCTATTTAAAGACCTAACTTAAATTTTTTGTTTACAAGTTTATAATTCATTAGCTGCTTCCAAGACGGATCAGATTAGCCGAACACACTGTACGCGTTCCTAGGAATTCCAAAGTTTTCGTCTTTTAAATTTTGTTTTCAATTTCGTACTAATTTTTAATTAAAAAATTGGATAATTAATTATTAAATTAGATAAATTAATTTAAAAAACTACAAAAAAGTTTTTTAATAAATTTTTTGAGTTTTATTCTTTAAATTGCTATTATTAAAAATAAATCAAAATTTAGAATAAAATTGTGCAGCTAATGACATCAACCTTGGAATAAATTCTAATTAATTTTTCCTATTTTTGGAGTAGGCGTAGACTGATAAAATGATACAAAGAATTAAAATTATACAATGTTGAGGTGGAGCCAATGCAGTTGAAGGCTCTAGCGTCACATACAATATAGGTATTCTCAAAACATCCTTATACAAAGCGACTAGTTTTACCGACCGGTTTTTGAGCTGCCGCTTCGCCTTTTGTATAATGTAGGTACAATAAAAAATGATAATAACTATAGTCTTCGACGTGATTCAGGAAATTCCTGAATCCTGCAAATGAGTATTCTTTGTATTCATGGATTGCTTCTTTTAGCAGATTATTTTTTTAGTAATTTTTATTTAATTAAAAATTGTGATGTCACAATGGATTTCCATTTTATAGAGTAAATTTAGTGTCCAATTTGTTAATCGAATTTCAATTAAAATTACTCGTTTTGCCATTTAGCTAGTTATGACATTTTTCGCAAGTTTATACGACCTTTATATAATTTTAATAATGTGATTGTTAAGCAATTATTTAATTAAATTCTGAATATAAACTATTTTGTTAATTTTTTATTTCCGTATTTTTACGTTTGAATCATCGATTGAGATTTTACCGGCATATGATAAAGTTAATAAGCTTTCCAAACATTCAGAGTTTAATATATCGTTAAATTTTAAGTTTTTAAATTAAAAGTTTGGCAATTACGTACGTGCGACGAAATTATTTATTTACTTATTTTTTAAGAAATTTTACCGTAAACAAATAAATTCAAAATTTTTACTATTTTTTTTTTTTTTTAAACATTGATTTTGATGAAATTGATTGATAATTAAAACTTTTTTTAATATTTTCAGTAATAAATAAGTAAAAATTTATATCATTTTTTATGAGAAATATAAATATTTATTAATATTTCTTTGATACTTACACGAAGATATTTATTATGTACTTTCTGAATACACAAAATAGACCTTAAACTTAAATAAATAAGTAAAAACTTTAAAAATAAGACACATTTTAACACTCAAACATCCAACTGCTTTATCATCCAGTGGAAAAATCCAAGAACCGCAAAGCTAAAACTCAGAGGTATACAAGTTGCTTTTATCCACGCCCGCAAACTGTGAATTCAAAATAATTAGTTATTTTTATAATAAAAAATTATTTCATCGTAGCTCACAAACAACAAATGCTCTGTGCTTCACTCGATTTACTTTCTCAAGCATCTATTTTCTAGGACAAATTAAAGGTATTTTAATTAAAAATATAACTCAAAATATTGAACTTTTTTTTATAGAAAATTTAATTTTTTTTCTACATTGGGGCAACTAGCACACAAAACAATAATCATAGACAACTCTCTTTCTAACTTCTGTAAAAAAAAAAAAATAATAAAAAAATAAATAAATAAATCTTAAAAAATTGTTACAATTACAGTACTCATAAACACCCTAGCGTCAACGAAGATAACTAGCACTAAAAGCTCGCAACCCTACAAATAAAAACTTCTTAAAAAATTACTCGTAAGGGTTGTCGGTGACGCTGAAGGGCGCATCGGTGGGTACGAGCCCGCACTCGCTGATGTAAATGGGCTCGACGGGCTGGTCGTCCACGTCGGTCTTGAATCGCTCGATCTTGAAGATGACGTCGAGGCCGTCGACGACCTTCCCAAAGATTACGTGCTGGCCGTCGAGCCAGGGTGTACCGATCGTCGTTACGAAGAACTGACAGCCGTTTGTGTTGGGACCGGCGTTCGCCATGCTCAAGAGCCCGGGTCCCGAGTGACCGAACTTGAAGTTCTCATCGTCGAAGTACTTCCCGTATATGCTTATGGAACCCGAACCGTCGCCCTTCTCTATGTCGCCACCTAAAAAGAAATTTTCATCAGGATTGCTGAAGATGAATTAATCTTTGTTGTTTTGATTTATCTCTGTAATTTTCCCGGCGGAAAAGGAGGAATGGTTCAGTTTGGTATCACCGGATGTGAAATCTTGTTGACAAGAGACATCAGCAAGTAATATATTCATCGTATTAAAAAATTTTAATTCATATTTGTTTAATTTGAGAAATTATGAATATATGCCAACATCTTGCGATCATTATGACAGTAGGGTGAGTTTAGATTTTAGACAGTTTTCCCAAATAGTTCAAATTTTTAAAAAAAGAACACAAAATGAAAACAATTTATCAGAACTAAAAACTTTAAATTACTTGTTTAAGCGTCCAAAAGAAATCGTAATAATCTTCATAACTTAAATAATTGTTGTAAATTATTATATTACCAACCTTGAATCATGAATTTTTTAATGACTCGATGAAATTTGCTACCAGCGTAAGTTTTGTTATCGATGCCCTCGGTGGCGATGGTCAAAAAGTTTTTTACAGTTTTTGGACAATCTTCACCGAACAAGCCAAAAACAATTCTACCTGCCGGCTTGTCACCAATCATTATGTCAAAGTAAACTTGATCCGTTATCGTATAATCTGTAGCCTGAAGAAAAATCAAAATATTGTTTTAATCAACTTCGTGTCATTATCCAAAATATCATGATTGAAAAAACTTTTTAAAAAAATATTATTGATTAAGTTTCACTTCTTATAGCTGCTTTAAACACAATGCTAACTAAATAAATTAATGTTTGACTAAAATCAAAAATAAACAAAATTAAATAAAATACTTTGTTATTAATAAATTTAAATAATTTAGATTCATATATTTTTCAAGCAAAAAATATTATTTTCAAAAGAAATAGAATGTCTCGGTATAAAATTAAGACGACAATTCTGTATGCTATTGCACCAGAAACTATTCTACGTAGTCTACGTTCGAAAATTAAATAATTAACATTTCAACCAAAATACTCAAAAAATCAATAATAACAATTTTGTAACAGTGAAGTCCGATTTAATTAATTAAGCAGTATAAACCCACCTCCCCCCACGTGGGTTAATAAAAAAACGCTTCTGGATTTTTCGCAAAGTCAGAGCGGAAGCCTTACAGGTTCCACGCAGCTAAGTATACCAAAGCTCTGCCCTATTAGACTGATTTTTCTCGTATCGACTGGTATCTTTTTTTTCTTTATACTTCTGTGAATTTCCACTTAAACGTATTTGCACATAATTGGCAATTCAATTAAACAATAATTTACAATCAAACCTTATTATAAAAACAAGAACTCGAGCATTCAAAAACGAATTAAAGAAAGTCGAGCTTACCTGGGCATTCTGGAAAGCCAAAAGCAGCAGCTGAGCCAGGAGTAAAAAAATGGACTTCATGGTTTTAAATGTTCCTCAGGATCCGACTGCATTCGGTCCGCGTACCCCGCGCCGACTGACTGTTGTGCTCTGGTTGGTGACCTGCGCGTAACTCGCGATGTCTATTTCGCGGTCACCGCTGAACGAGAGTTCACTGCTGTTTGAGAAGCGCTACCTATGATTAAATGGATTTTATTCTCTCTACGTAAATGTACATCTTTACACATTTATTGAATGATACTTCATTATTTATTTTTTTTTTTTCAGAGATTTTGGTAATATAATTCATGAATTTTGGCACCTGATAAGGATTTTGATTCATTTGTTGAAATGAAGAAAATGATGGAGAAAATTCTAGAAAAAATTTGGCATTTATTTATAAGAGAAAAACTACGGTAAAATTGTTTAAAATTTTCAAATAATAAATCATTTTCTTTCATTCCAGATTTTAATGTACCGAATTCTGAATTTCTAATAAAATGGTCATTAGAAGCAGTAAAATCCTTTCCTAGAGAAATTAAGCATTGTTTGTAGGTGGGAAGGGCACATAAATGAATCTTCTTGAAGGACTTGAAGACTATCAGATCCAATCTTCAGAATTCGAGTTTAATAAAAATCCCTGTGATTTATTTAGTTGTTTTGTTGTGTCTGTATTTGCAGATTGGTCATTTTCAGGAGTTGAAGTGCATTAAAGAAACGAAATAATTTAATTTTTTTAAATAAAAACTCACGTGTTTTTCATTCAAGTACTACTTAAAACGAATTTTTTAGTAGAGAAAATTAAACTAGATGTAAAAAGAGATTTCTGATTTTTATATTTATATCATATTTTTATGCTTAAAAATCGCCGATCCATACTTTACAAAATTACTTTTAACCACATTATTGTAAATTTTTTTCAAACAAAATTTTACGTTTTTTAAATTTAAAATAGAGCATACATTTAGAACAATCGAAAAACGGTAGAAGAGGTTACAAGTTCATAAATTTTCCTTCATATCTGAAAAATTATTTACATCATTAAAAAAAATTTTTATAATAATTTAAAAAAAAGTTTTCATATTATTAATAGCCTTTGATAGAGATAATATTTTTTTGATAATGGGTAACAAAAGTAAAAAATATAAAATTAATCATAACCGTTTGGCAAAAGTGATCATCGCTGATGGAAATATTAATAAAATAGAGGATGTTCAAATTCGATTAGCCGGTGAATTATTTAAAAAGGTCAGTATAACTGAGCATACTTATTATTAGTGTTACACGCAAAATACATTTTTTAAATTCTATTAATTAATGAAAATCATTTATCAAATAATTAATTGAATAATAATTGATTTGTGAATAAAAAAAAAAATAATTGTAAAATGAATAAAATAATAACTTTTCATTCTAAACTCAGATAGCAAGATGTTTTCGAGTAGAGAATGAAGAAATCAATCGTTTTTTTCATAAAATAAGAAATTTATGGCTACGCAATAATGATTTACGAAAATTAGTTGAGTCCTTACTATCAAAAAAAAATGCAAAATGTACAGAAAACAATTACAATGAAGAAGTTAATGACCAACCATCAATTTCATTTAATTTTGATAAAAATGAAGATGGCTTTGAATCAAATTATAATGATGGCAAGTTTGTTTCACTATAGAAAGATAATTTTATATTCTTTTTTTTTTAAATCGATAATCAATGCATTGAAATTTTTTTTTCAGCTCCCAGTATGATCATAGACGATTCGAGGGATACTTTTAGGCCATAACAAATGGAATGTGTATAAATAATCAACAAACAGTCACGATCATATAGTACTTGAATTAGCCGTAATTAGAAGTTTTAACTATTTACTTAAATCTAAAATAAATTCATTTTTATTCATTTAAAGTGAAAAGAAATTTATTTTTTATTTCGATATATCACTATGTGAAATCTTTCGAGTTTTTTGTAACTTATTATTTCATAAAAATAAATTTTTCATTTTTCCTTTTTTTTCTCTTGTTTATAAGAGAGAGGACGAGTAAATTTTTATCAACAAATCATATTTTTTCATGTAAATAGACTTTATCTTGATAAATGTATTAGAAAAAAAAATTTGAAAAGGTCTTCGTTCGATGAGCGACGAACAAAAGCTGTTTTGTTCTTTTATTGGAATGTACTCTATTGGAGTGACGCCAAGAAACGCTTCCAGAGTGTACCAAACGAAATTGAATTAAATTTTAAACTCGATCGTCATGCATATTCATTAAAATCAGTGGAAAAAAAAAACATTTTTAATCAACCACTTGAGCAGGAAAAAAAGGCAATTAATAACCGAATGAAAAATGTCAATCATACGAACTCATCTCCAGAACGATCTTGCGTGTTCCTTACCATCATAATACCGTTACCGATATTTTTCCCGCGAGCGCTTCTTTCACTCGGTATACAAATGGTGCAAAAAAAAAAATTCGGCTACCACGTAACTGTGGTTCCTTAAAAAACAAGTGTCTTCAAAGCACAAAAAAACAAGTTGAGAAGATGAGTTGAAACTCGTTTGATAGAAACGTAAACTTTGAAGATAGATTTTTATCGGATTCGTGATGATCTCAAATTTTAATGTTTTGACAAAATACTCCCACACTGATGAATAATTTAATTATTTTTTATGGTGTTTTTATCGTTTTTTGTGGGTTACGAATAATTATCATTTTTTTAGACGTAGCACTCGAAAAAAAAAAGTCGTTAGACAATAGAAATATAATCAATGAGGAAAAATCTACTTTTTGAGGGGAATGACACTAGGTCCAGATCAATGGAACGAATAATTTAGATTCAAACAGATTGCATAATATAAACCCTAAAAAAAGACTTATTTTTCAAATTATTTCTTAAATTTCTTCTTAAATTATTTCTTAATTATTTAAAAAAAAAAAAAAAATTATTAATCGAGCTACAAAAACTTGAATTTTTAAAAATTTTAATAAATACATTGATTTTATATTCTCGATGTAAATCGAACCAATGATACAACTTTGTAGTTTCTTATGAAAATTCTAAAAAAAATATCTTTCAAATAGTTGTTTACAACCTTATAAGAAAATCAGCAAAGTTTAGTTAGTCTAGTAAAATGTTTCATAATATAATAAAACCATAGAACCGTAATAAACTTGTTTGAAAAGTCTTCAAAATTTCCAGGCTCCTTTCACGTAATGATCCTTACCCATCAAACCTTCCAACTCATTCTCCCTACCGACAAAATAAAGAAAAAAAAAGACAATAAAGAAGCACGAAGCAGTACGCCGAAAGTCGGTACCGTTAGTTCCCCATGCCCGCGCCTGAATATTTATAAAAGCCGGAGTAGCGACCGCCGAGGAGCCAGTCGGCGTGGACGATTTCAAACTCCCGCAATGTACCGACACCTGCTGGTGATCGTCTTCCTGGCCGCTACCTGCGGCTCGATCGTCGACAGGACCAGGAGCCTCGACCAGGACGACGAAGACCAGGTCGGTCCCAAGTACGCCGACATACCCGAGGATGTCGTCACTTACGAGGGCGCCCAGGTTTGGAGACTCGAGGACGTAGACGACAAAACCGAGTATGTTAACTACCTGCAGGAAAAAGGAGGTGAGCTTGCTGAGTTTATAATTTTGTTAAACAGTAAACAAATTTCTCGATTGTAGGGTAGAATTTCTTTAAAAATCGGATAAAAAATAGTTTTTTTAGAAAAAAATTCAATCTTTTTTAATTTTACTCAAATTTTATGTATAAAATTATTTATTGTGAACAGTGGGGAAGATTCACTCTTTTTGAAAATTTTTTTCCCTGAAAGTTTTGAATTTTTGATAAATTTTAAGATTTTTAATTAATTTTTTGATCGAAATTACCAGAAATTTATATTTTTTGAAAATTGGTACTCGTGACGTCGTCTGTACCATTTTACATGTGTATGAAAATTTTTAAAATTCAAAGACAGCTTCGTTTATGATCAATTTTTATTATATGTCTTCTCTATTGACAGTTCATTAAATCTACTATAAAATATTCTGTAAATACCCTTCTTCTTTCAAAAGAACTCAAAAACATTTAAAATAATTAAACAATTATGAATTTCAAAATATTATTTATTGTTTTTTTTATTTTTGCTCATCAATAATGACCTAGAGCTTGATTCAAGATTATGACATTTATTTACAGACTTGCAATTTTGGTCGGGCAACGGAACGACAGTTGACTACTTGGTTCTGCCCGATGCAATACCGAAAGTTGCTCGTTTCTTGCACCAGAGACGCATCGAATACAACATAGTCATAGCCGATCTTCAGCAGGCGATCAATCGTGAAAATCCGAAGAGAAGCCAAGAGGAAATTGAAGAGTTCGAGGGTCGAAATGGTTTGTCAGCCTTCTTGTTTTTTGCATTAACTTTAGCTTGAATTATTCATTGCTTATTTTATTTTTAGCATTTATTTACTAACAGTGTAACTCGCGTTTTAAATTCAATTAGAACTAGTAAAACTTATTCACAATTATAAAAAACAACACTCACTAATCTAGATACCGAAAAGAAAGCCTCAACACTTTTACCGAAAGTAATTAATTATTCTCGTCAGGCGTATCAGCCAAGACAATTAAACGAAACTAAAAATGACTCATCGGTTGGGTGGCCAATCGAGTGAAAGCCTTTTTCAAATCGTTTAAGTACAATAAAAAAAAAACTTTCGCATCCACGTGCCCCAGCACCGTGAAAAAAGCTACTTTGTATGCTTAAAAGACACCCGCGCGTGTATGGTCCAGTAACCCAATTATCTTATTACGATCAGTCGAATGAGTGTCTAAATTTTAATAACAATAATAGTAGTTTATAATGTAATATAGTAGATGAGTAAAGATTAAGTGGTGTTTTATAGCTCGCTACGCTTGGTGGAAAAAGACGGTGATGCGAAAAAAATATTCTTTATCCCAATTTCCTCTTCGCTTAAGCTTAGATAATTCGTTAGACGATGGTGATGGTGAACAATCCTGGTTCTCCTTTAAGGGTGAGCTTTCAAATTCGATGCTAACCGCTTCGCAAGTTCAGCTTTTTTATTTCAAATTGATCGTGAATTTCTATCAGTTACGGCTCGTTTCTCCTATGCATCATAATAACATGAACATTGCGTATTGCTCTATCGTAATAACAGTCTATTTGTGCATTTCTTTTATCATAAATAACATAATTTTGAAAAAACAAACAATCATTATAAGTATCTGCATCCGAATGATTGCAAAAACTGAACATGCGAAGCGTAAAGATTAAATGCATGCTAAGTCGGCGGTAAAAGGATAAATCTCTGTTAAGACCCGAGAATAAAATTGCAGGACACCGAATGGAGTGGAACAGCTACCACAGGCTCGACGACATACACGGCTATCTCGATTACCTGGCCAACACCTACCCCCAAATCTGCTCGGTCATGACCATCGGTAAATCCGTCGAGGGAAGACCCCTTAAAGTAAGCTTGCACGATCGATAATTGTTTACGCTTTTGGTGCGAAAAAAATTTTTTTCGAAGTTGATCACTAAATTTATTTTATTTAAATAAATTATTGGTAACTAAGAATAAAATTAGTAAAAAAGTTATTTTTTTGAATAGCTAAAAACAAATACGCACAATTTTAAATTTTTGTATAATTTACATACATTGTGAAAATATTTTGTAACGAAAACGTCAAAAATTAATTTTCTACCAAATTCCAACTGCGCAAAAAAAGAAATCTTCATAATTGACAGCTTTTAAAAAAATTCTGAATACAATGTAAGATCCGAAGACGACCTAAATTTAACCTGGACCGCGACACCGTTGCGCCAAAGCGCGACTCACCCGTGCGTGTCTCTCAAACCAACAAATTAAATTCGCCTCTTTCAAGGTTCTTCGGATAAGCCGCGGACTGGAGAACGCCCCGGCGCTGTGGATCGACGGGGGCATTCACGCTCGCGAGTGGATTTCACCAGCCGTTGTGACTTACCTGATCGACCACCTGGTGGAGAACACCGACCAGCTCGACGCTGACTACTACATCCTGCCCGTGGTCAATCCTGACGGGTCGGTACACTTTTAAAATTAATTTTTGTTTTAATAAGTTCATTGTGTGACTTGAGATATTTGGGTTTCGCAGGTACGAGTACACCTTCCGAGGCGACAGACTATGGAGGAAGAACCGCGGTAATCCCGAGAAGGGAGGCAGCTGCATCGGGGTCGACCTGAACCGCAACTTCGGCTACCGGTGGGGTGGCATGGGAACCAGCAAATCGCCCTGCAGAGAGACCTACGCCGGTACCGGGCCCTTCTCCGAGCCTGAGACTCGTGCCATCAAAAACTTCTTCGAAATCAGTGCTGCTAACTTTAAGGTTCCTTAATTTTTTTAATTTGTTTTTCTGGTATTAAAAACCTGTTTGTGGCAAAAAAATTTTCATTGAAATAATAAATAACTGAAATCTAACTGAAGATAAGCCATTTACTGTCCATTTTATAGACTCAATCTAGTATTTTGATATAGTAACTAGTCATTTTATGGACATTGAATGGACAACCTCATTTCTTACAAAATATTCATTTAAGATAGACCACTTCATTGAATGTTCACTGATCACTTTAAAAAAAAACAAAAAAAAAAAATTAACAAATCTAAAGAGTAATAAATAATCTTTTTACTTCTTGGACAGGCTTACCTGTCGTTCCACAGCTACGGTCAGTACATCCTCTACCCGTGGGGCTACGACAGGCGAGTGCCACCGGACTACAAGGACCTGGACGCGGTGGGCAAAGCCATGGCCGCGGCGATGAGGAAGGCCGGGGGCTCCAACAGCGCCTACACCGTAGGCAACAGCGCCACTACTCTCTACGCGGCGGCGGGCGGCTCCGACGACTGGGCCAAGGCGCACCTCAAAATCAAGTACACCTACACCGTAGAGCTCCGGGACAAAGGTCAGAACGGATTTGTGCTGCCGGCCAGGTACATCAAGCCCACCGCCGAGGAAGCCCTCGCGGCCGTCCAGGTCGTCGCCGACGCCGTGCGGAAGCTCTGATGTGTAAACTTGCCCTTTATGTGATTTTACAGTGTGGATGTATTTATTATTAGTGATGTTTTTTTGTACTATGTGTGAATATTGATTGTTTTAATTTATTGAGTAATAAAGATAATATTTGTTATAATTTTTTTTATTTTTTAACATATCAAAGGAAATGATTTTTCGTTTGACAGATTATAATTAGAAATGCGATTTAAAAAAATAGGAATTAATCAAGTTTTGAATCTTTTTACATCCAATTGAAACTACTTAAAATATTAAAAATTTTAAAGGTTATTAAATAAAAAAATAAATAAAAAACATGCATTTTCTAATCCATATTTTTATCTACTCTTACGTAAGTTTAAAATGAAAAAAAAATCAATACAAAAATATAATTGATGAAATCGATACTTCAGAGGTTTTAGCTTGACAGGGTGCAAAACAATGAAGCCTATCATAAAAAATTCTGCTGAATATCATATGTAAGTAAATAATTAAGTAACAGAGGAAATTTTTTTTCAAGAAATTTAGCATCACTCATGTTTTTAAATTACTATAAGTACCTTTCTATTGACTCAAACGTATTGTCACCTTTTCTTTGATATAAATATATTCTCAGTATCGAGTTGGGCAATGACTAAAGTTTTATCGTAAGTTATTTATTTGAAAAATAAGCTTGTACGAAACCTAACATTAAAGCCCAGGTGGGCTACCGATTAATTTTTTTGCACTATACACTTTGTGGATTAAATTCATTCCCTGCGAGAAATTTCCGCCAGAATATTGCCAGACAGTGGGCAGATTTAGCGAAATTGGGCAGAAATTTAGTAGGGTTAATCGCCAGATTCTTGACAGAAGGCCAATGCTTTACGCATAGGGATTCTGGCGAGCTATGTGACACACGTGTGGCATACGTGTGCCACACGTACAATGGACTTGAACAAATTTTTTCTTTTGCTAAATATTGTAACACCTATAGAGTCAGGGGGGAGACCTAGTGCATAGGATAGCGATTACAACCTGGACATGATTTCCCCAGGAAGTTTTGACCTCGGAGGGGCCAGGGCGGATACCTGGTGCACCTGGTGATACTGACGCTTTGGAGATGATTTCCCCAGGAAGTTTGGACTCCGGAGGGGTCAGGCTGAACACCTGGTGCACCTGGTGATACTTACGCCTTGGAGATGATTTCCTCAGGAAGTTTGGACTCCGGAGGGGTTAGGGCGTACACCCGGTGCACCTGGTATTAATTACGCCTTGGAGATGATTTCCCCAGGAAGTAAGGACTCCGGGGGGGTCAGGGCGGACACCTGGTGCACCTGGTGATACTTACGCCTTGGAGATGATTTTCTCAGAAAGTTTTGATCCCAGTGGGTTCACATCATCAAGTTTACTATTAGGATAGCATCTTCAGAGTGTGGTTATTACCGGGTACACCAAGTATTTTCCCTGGCCCATCCAGGGTCAAAATTTCTTGATAAAATCATCTCCAAGGCGTAAGTATCACCAGGTGCACCAGGTGTCCGCCCTGACCCCTCCGGAGTCAAAACTTCCTGGGAAAATCATCTCCAAGGCGTAAATATCACCAGGTGCACCAGGTGTTCAGCCTGACCCCTCCGGAGTCCAAACTTCCTGGGGAAATCATCTCCAAGGCCTCAGTATAACCAGGTGCACTAGGTATCCGCCCTGGCCCCTCCGAGGTCCAAACTTCCTGAGGAAATCATCTCCAAGGCGTAAATATCACCAGGTGCACCAGGTATCCGCCCTGGCCTCTCCGGAGTCAAAACTTCCTGGGGAAATCATCTCCAGGTTGTAATCGCTATCCTATGCGCTAGGTCACTGCCCTGAGTCCATAATATTTAGCAAAAGAAAAAAAATTTGTTCAAGTCCATTGTACGTGTGGCTATACAGCAGGGAGAGGTTAGGATTTTCAAACAGCAAGCATGATTCATCGATTAAAATTATATTTCTATAAAATTATTTGATTATTTTTTATCAATTTTGTAACATCGGAGCTGCATGCTGTTGCTCCGATTTGTAAACTAACCTCCCATCAACGCATCTATAGGTATATATATATATATATAGACATATACATAAAATAATAAGCTTGACAGAATTTTCTGCCCACTTTCTGGCGGGCACCCCAGACGTTCTGTTGAAACTTCTAGCAGGGTTTCCTACCTTTTTATAAGATTTTGATTGGTTTACAAAATATTCCATCTAAAAGTACCGTTCACTCTGAATTTCCGAAAAACCACATTTGGCTGCATGAACCAAATATGAACAACTCTTCTCTGAGTGCCATAAATTTAATGAAAATCAAAACTATACCACACGTCTTTTATAAATTTTGCACGTGAAAAATAAAGAGTCAAAATTAATTATTGTCATTCATCCAAGTTTAAAATACTTTTTATTTTCTGCAAGATATTCGAAGCCTTAAGAATTTCAAGAGCTTATTGATTGAGAAGAGTAGCAGTAATCGAAAAAATGACCATTCTTGAAAGTAAATATTACGCAAGTAGCATGTTTTTAATGAAACTCACGGGTTTGTGGCCGTATCAGTCTTCAAAAAGAAGATGGTTCAGCTTGTGCATGTTCTATTTTCTCATGCTCACTTTTGTACCTCCACAGGTAAGGTAAAAAATTGGATCTTGACAGATGTTAAATGTACTTCAATGTTTCAAATAAATGAGTTTATAAATAAAAGTACACCAAATTTTATCAAGCGAAAGGTTTTTAATTATATTTTACAAATGCAACTTTTTGCACAACTTTAAAACCAGTCTCAATTATTTGCTTTTTTAATTTCTAAGAAATTTTTGAAGAATTAAAATCTACTTAAATTTATCTTGTATACTACGCCATCGTAAATGGACTGAATTAATAAATTTTTATTTGATTTACAAAGCTAAATTTTACCAGACTATAAATACTTTTAACATTTTCAGGTTTTGTACATAATTATTAAAGACAATAGTTTTGGCGTAATTGTCGAAAATCTCGTTCACATATCTTTTGATTTTATTAGTATATTAAAATATTCAGTTTCATTTTACAGTGCCTCTCAGGTTTGTAACTAAAATTATCTTTTCTGCTAGTGTAATGAAAGAAAAAAAAGGTTTGTTCATGGAACTTTTTTTATCAGATGAGACTCTTATTTTATCAAATAAAAGAAAGTTGGAAAAACTTCACGGACCCAGAAGAACGAACAATATTGAAAAACTATGCTGAAAAAGGTCGATTGTTAAGTTTATTCTACATAAGTAAGTTTCTGTAATCCAATATAAGGCCCTACAAATTAACCGCTATTAATTTTCGTCTTCACTATAATTTTCCTTTTCTTCTGATTAAAAAAAATAAAATAAAATAAAACTGAAAATTTTTTTCAATATAGTTTATCTGGTCGGTGGATTATTATTATACATGGGATCTCCGTTCGCACCATTGTTCCTCGAAACTTTTTTCCCTTTGAAAAATGGAACTTACTCAGCGGTTGTCCCGTTCCATCCTGAATACGTTTTCTTCGATCAATTCGACTATTACTACTCAACCTGTTTGCAAGCGTTTCTTGGAACGTTCTTCATTATTTCCATTCACGCTGCTATGGACACGACTTACCTCTGCTTGGTCCAACATATTTCTGGACTGCTTGCAATCATCTGGTGAGAATTTAAATCATCTTTTGCGAAAAAATTTTTAAGTTAATGCATGTTTTTTGTGTTTGTACCAACAGTCACCGATTGAAAAACATGTTCAAATCAGATGACCATGATGTGAACTTGGATAATTTGAAAAAAGCTGTTGAATTATACAATGATATTGTAAGGTAAAATAATTGATATTTTGAAGAAATTAGAAAGTAGTGCTGGAGCTCTGTACTCCACTAATCAACTTTTTTATTTTTTCTTTTGTTTCATTAAATAATCTCGCTCTAGGAGCCGTGACATGTTGGAAGATTGTTTCAGTACCTCCATACTCATTGTGCTCATGGTATGCACGGCTTGTATGGCTGCACTAGGAATATGCGTAATTTTGAAAAATAATAATCAACAATACACGAGTCTTTAATTATAATTTAAAAATGATAAAATTTTAGATGCTTCTGATTCGAAATCATATTTTTCTATTTGTTCGATCGTTCTCATTTTTATTGGGAGTTATATTGCAAGTGCTTTACATCAATTGCGTGGGTCAGCAAATTATCGACAGTAGCGAAAAAGTATTCAACAGTGCGTAAGTAAAAAACTATTTCATGTAAACTCAAAATGATGAAGATAATTTTCATGATGATAATAATGAAATGAAAGCATGGAAAATTCAATTATGAACCAAAGTTTCCAACCACTGTAGTTTTCTGATCTCTTTCATTTAATTATTTTGTAATCAATAGTTTCAACTTGTACTGTTTCAATATTTTAAACTTGCTCTTACAGATATTTTAGTGATTGGTACCGTATGCCTCCTCGTACTCGAAGATATGTCATAATAATCTTGTGCCGAACCTTAAAACCGCAACACTTGACTGCTGGAAAGATAATTATACTTTCCATGAAATCTTTCGGACAAGTTAGTACCAGTACGGTTGGAAATTAACATTGAACAATGAGATATTTACATTAAACTTTTTTTTTTTTTAATTGTAGATCATGAAATCCTGTTCGTCGGCTTTTGCTGTGCTTGCATGCATTGAACAAAATTATAACGAATAATTATGTAGTAATAAGTCTGCAACAATTGATGTTTTTGAATGTTTCATTGTCTTAGTTAAATGTTAATTATTGTAAAATAATTCAATAATTAACTAGTATATGATGTGTGCAATAGCAACTACGCCTATACGTGCATAAAACTCTCATTATAAAAGTAAAATAAAAGAACACCAAAAATATGAGTAGATGATAAAAAAAAATTGACTTCCACTGATTTTTAAAACAAAATAACTATTACATTTTATTGAATTTACCTATTTATGTACACTTAGTTTTTTGTTTATCACAAAATTAAAATTCGTTAAAAAAATTTCAAAAGATAATAATAAAATTATCTCGACAAAAGAGTTCGTTAGTGGTTCAGCATTATTTGGTGAATCCACGTTATGAAAGCTGACACTCTGGTGTAAACGGACGGCGCGTTTCTACCGCCGCATGGAAACAATCCCCAGGAAACGACACCTATGACTTCGACCATGTCGAACGAGTTTGTTACCACCAGTGGGCCTCCCGAATCACCCTGCAAAGAAAAATAGTATTTTCATTCAATTCAAAAGAGGCCCAATTTTTACATAAAAGTTAAGGATGTTTAACTCAAAAAATTAATCATTTATGGGTATTTAGATATGAGCATAAAAAAGGCTCTGTTAAAATTGTAGAACGATTCAGAGTCTAATAGCTGAGATATGAATGTTTTCAATAAATCTAAGCAATGCATACTGAGATTTTCATCAGATTTTTTGAGGTGAAAAGAGAAGAACTAAGGATAAATTTAGTTTTTCCAAAATATTAATTCAAAGAACATTAATGATTCAAAAAAATATTTGTAGTAGAAAAATGTCGTTGTTGAGGTCAGGGTGGACTCGAGTTACCATGCAGGTGTATATCTATATAAAAAAAAAAAAATCCCGATTTGACTCACGTTGTGGAGTTAAACGTCCTCAAAGAACAGAAAAAAATTTATCAAATTTTTATTGAACAGAAGAATTTGTACCTTGCACGCCGACGCGGTGCCATCAAGCGGTCCCGTGCAGATGTTGGTCGGGTGAAGGGGATTCCGACCTTCTTTCTCGAGCCTGTTGTCCAGGGCCTCCTTGCACTCCTCGTAGTCGAGGAGCGGAAGGTTGGCAGCCTGGAGAACTTCCGGTGACTCGGACTGTCGCGATCTGCTGATGCTGCCCCATCCGGTAAGTATGGCGTTGCCGTTGTGCTTTTGGTCCGGGTACGGCAGCGTCGCCGTCGACACATACTCGTTAAGCTCGAACGGACTTTCCAGCTTCATGAGAGCGATGTCGAAGGGACCGACGGACCTGTTGTAAATAAAATTTTTTATACAGATCAAATAAATTATTTTTGTGGGTTCTAAAAATAAATTTTTGTTTTAATGATCACAGTTAAACATCAATTATCGGAAAGAAGCTTTTTTGATTCGGTGGAATTGTAATTATTACAAGCGTTTGATCGATTCTACGATGTTATTCAATGTAGCTCTGTTTTTGCTTCCATTTAGTGACAGGAGCTTATGTCATGATTGGTAACGCCTGTTACAAGTTTCTTCTTACTCTGTCAATCGGGCTTCCAATATTAGAATCCCGTTTAATTAATTTAGTTCAAATGACATTAGGCTTGTTTTAGTGGTTCTGTGTAAATGCGTTTTCTCTTAATTTTTAATAATTACATAATGTTTTTTTTTTAGAAAATGTGAAACTCTAAATTACTTTTTTGATCGATTTACGACCCAAGCTTGACAATTTGTGAAGTGATTAAGCTTCAAAAATTGATAAGAAATAAATAATTAAATTTACTAATTAAGCGTACCCTTTGTAGTCGGGATGGACAAAGGTCTCCTCGACGACCCTCGTTTGCTCGGTATCCTCGCGCATGCCCAGCTGGTGTTTTCCAGCGAGAATCAAGTACTGCCCTCCAGGTCTCTTCGGGCTAAGGCTGATACAGTGACCAGCAGTTAGCACGAATCCAGCTGCATTAATTAGTTAAAAATATATTAAATTGGTTATATAAGGGTAGTACAAGACGAGATTTTAAAAATTTAAATTCGTTGGGGTTCCTTAAGTTGCCTTCCACAACCCTCCTAATATAATTTATGCAAATTTGAAGTTTAATAAAAGAGCTTCAATCGTGAATGACATATAACTTATTTTGAGTAAGTACAAATAATAAATTCAATCGAACATAATTAACTGATGCTTGTCAAAGTCACCTCCCATTGAAACAAGCAAGCTATAAATAAATAAACAATAACTTTGTTGTTACAAAAATACTCACCGGTCAGCAGGGTACCACCGCACACGTGTCGGGGCTTGACGTTGCGCTTTTTGTTGAACCAGTGCAAGGAAACCTGCCAAGGATGTCTGCCCTTCTCCGCATCCTCGCCGCCCACGATACTAGTATAATAATAATATTATCAAATATTGTTTGCAAATCGAATAAATTACATTCACATTTTCTGATTAATATTGATGTTAAATATCATGACTATGGCTTACTTTGAATACAAAATTTTTAAAAAAGTATAAAAATATGAGATTGATTAGTTTCATAAATTAACACAAAGCAAAGGTCACAACATACCGCGTCGGTCGCTCAGCCAGCGAGGCGAGCTCTGGTTCCGCTGGTGTCGTTGTCCGTCCGCCCGCTGCTGCTAAGCAAAGTTTCGGTTACATTTTCATGTGGTTTTCTTTTCATTTTTTTTTTTTTTTTTTTTTTTTTTTGTATTATAGAAAAGTGAAATCGCAAAAGTAGGGCAAGAGTTTTTTTAAACAGTTTGTTTATGGTTAAAATTTATACTGACAGGAAATTTTTTTATATTTTTCCACAATGGTCAAAAGTAATTTGATTTGAAGTTTTAGATAAAAAAATTCAGTTTATGTATATATTACACTAAATTTCAAGTATAACGAAGAAAAAATAAAAGCTATTGTTGTACTAAACAAATTTATTTTGTATCAATAGTACAGAATTGTAGGTAAAAATTATTAAATTTATGAAAAATTCATTAAATGTTTCTAAATAAGACAGAACGAAATTACTTTTATTTCTGGGAAAAATCATAAGAATCAGACTTACTATAATATATAAATAAATAAATAAAACAATGCATCATTGATAACAAAAGAATTTATATAAACACTGGTATATGAATTTATCTTTGTCAGACGGGATTAATAGATAATGCAATTAATACTTCTTTATCGGAATCAAATTTCAAAATCTGATGTCGAGCGATTTCATAGAGATTTTTTGAAACTTTTTATCAAAATAGAACGTTTGATTTTTATTAGCAATATTTTTATATTTTCATTAATAATCATCATCAACGAACTATAAGCTCTTTAAAAAAAAAAAACGTAAAAGTTCATCTTGAATAATAACAAAAGTGTATGAATTTTCACAAATCTCAAACAAGCTAATAAATAATATTGCGATTTCTTAAACTAATTAGTGATTTTATTATTATTTTTTTTCAGGTGATTAGTTTTTAAAAATTTGATCTTTCTAACTAGGTAATATATAATCAAATAATGAAAGAATAATTTTTTTTCAAGATTAAGCAACTCAGTTTTTTACGCCAAATTTTGATCTCTCGAGTATGACAAAATCATACTTTCACGATTTATTTCAATGGGATTGCGCAGTACTTTAGGATTTCAAGCGATTTCGGCCTTGGTCAATTTTATTGTTAAACTCTAAGACTTTTTCTTAAAAACTAATTTAAAAAAAAAATATTTTCAAAGATGAAACATTACTTTATAAATATCAAAGGCTTATAAAATTCAACATCTGTAGGAATTTTCTGTTTGAAACTGACTAAAAACTCTAAATTATTTGTACAATATTTTAAATATTCATTTATTTTTTACGTTCAAGTAAAAACACTTTACAAATAAAATAAAACTCCCATTTGAAAAAAAAAATAATATTTTCAGAATTTTTGAAATTTTAAACAGAGCACTCACCATTATTAGATGGAACAATAACGATCACGCCACACACGAGTAAAAACAAAATTTTGAACATATTTAGTAAGTTATTTTTAAAAAATCCCGCACTACTTAGAAAAAGGACAACTATCCGCATCAGTACGAAAGTGACGAGTGCGGTGGTTGTCTCGCTGGTTTTCGGTCTAGTGCCGCGACTTGGTTACGCGGACGCGGAAAAGGCGAATAGTTTCCCGATCTTTGAGTCAAAGCCGAATTGCTGCGCTCGTTTAGCAAGACCAGCCACATGACCATTTTACACTACGACGGAAGTATTGCCTATTTTTTTTTTTTTTATTCTCTACGTAAATGGTAATATTTACCAGAAAACGACATTGTGCGTTTACCTAATCTTTCGTCATTGTCGCGGTGCTCTGGTATGGAGAAATTATCAGTCATGCGTGCTGACGATCTTGCCTACTTTTCTGTTTCCCGAAGGCTGCTTTTAGTCACTTCGCAATTACGGTCTTTTTTTAAACAATGCCAATGACATTGACAATTATGCGATTGCAACGCAATTAATAATAAATTTAAAATTTTTATCAGCAACGATGGAATGCATTGCTCTGCTTAAATCATCGACTCTACTAGTAAGCTTGAGATAGTATCATTGATGAATTGCGAGTGCAACGCTCGATTGAAGATGTTTGATTGATCAAACTGATTTTAATCAATCGCCAAATGGGTATATAATGAATCTTTGAAGATGTTCATTTGCATACTCAAAAATGTTTTTCAAGCTGTCTCTGGTCACCTGCCTTTTGGCTGTCGCCTGTGCGAGTAAGTAAACATTTGAAAAATACAAGACTTATTTTCATGAAGTTTTAATCTGCTTATAGAATATTATAATATTCTCTTTAATAATAAATATTTAGTTGAAATTATTTTCAAGTCTAAACTTAATTAAAAATTTTTTTTTTTTAACAAATTACTATATTACGCATATAGAAGCAATTTTTTCAAATTTAATTAGAATCAAAAATCAAATTGAATATTAAACTTGTATTTACCTTGCCTTAAATTCAGCTCGTCCGTTCATCGGACTTCGTCTGCCTGTCGCGCTCCAGCCCCTAGGAAGTCGGATCGTCGGTGGGGTCGACGCTGACAGGGGCGAATTCCCGCACCAGGTCTCCCTGCAGTGGGGTCTGCCCCCGATTCTGCCCCTTCAGCACATGTGCGGTGGCAGCATCCTGAGCGAAAAGTGGATTCTCACAGCCGCGCACTGTCCCAAGGGCGTGCCCTTCGGGCCCCTCTACGTCAAGGCTGGAAAGTACCAGATACGGACGACCGAGAAGAACGAGCAGACGGTGGTTGTGGAACAAAGCTTTATTCATCCCAAGTATCCAGGGTAAGAATTCATTTTTGAATTTGAATGCTTTAAAACGATAAAGAGAGTGAGTAAAAGTCGTTTATCCGAGAGCGCATGAAATTTGATATTATTTTGGGTTTTTTTTTCGGTCACACTTTGACATGTTAATTTTATTTTTGCAAAATAGAAACGTCGCTCCCTACGACATAGCCCTTTTGAAGTTGAAGAAGCCCCTGGTATTCAACGAGTTCGTCAAACCAATCGCGGTTCCAAAGCCAGATAGCATACCCGAGGGTGAGTCGACCCTGTCTGGATGGGGTTCGACCTCCTCCAGCAGCTCCGTACCGGTGATGCCCAACAGCCTGCAAAAGGTCGAGCTTCCATTAGTTGGACACTCCGACTGCAAAGCTGCCATCGACGCCCTCAACATGGGCCAGAATCCGCTGCACGAAACCAACGTTTGCACTGGACCCCTGACCGGAGGCATTTCAGCATGCAGCGTGAGTCTTATAAAAATATTGTTTTGCTCTGTTGTTCTTATGAGTTTACTAATTTTGATTAATTGTTATAGGGTGACTCTGGTGGTCCACTGATCCAAGTTAACAAGGAGGGCAAACCCGAGGTCATCGGAATCGTATCCTGGGGTGTCATGCCTTGCGGTACCAAAGGGGCACCTTCGGTGTACACCAGGACATCGGCTCACAATGACTGGATAAACAAAATCATCGCTGAGAATTCATAATTGATTATTCTATTAAAATGTAAATTTTTTGGAAAAATAAAAATAAAATTCTAGATTATTCACTGGTTTGCTAATTTTTCATACCGATTAAAAATTTAAAGAGAAGTATTTATTAAAAAAATAATGAAAACTTTATTGAAAAAAAAAGCATATAAAATAATGTCAGAATGTAGATATGTACAATACTTTCTATAAAAAAGTAATGATAAACCCGGAGTCTATTGACTGTAATAAAGCGTCAGATATTTCAAACAACTTGATATTTTCAAAGTCCACCATACGGCCTCGTGATCTCGTTGATCCAGTCGATGAATTTGGAGACTCGGGTGAAAACAGCTGGTGCACCGTATCTGCCGCAAGGAACAAGTCCCCACGAGACAACGCCAACCAATTCTCGCTGATCTCGGGACCGGCTTTCCTGGATGAGAGGACCACCAGAATCGCCCTGTAAACACCACACAGATTTTTGTATTTGAAATTATATCTTAGAAAAAAGTATCGTTACTATTTACAGATATAATTTAAAAATTAGTTCTTGGTACGAGAAAGCTTCAAGGTTTTTTAATTTAAAGACAAAATTGGAAGGATTGGTGATTTTTCTTGTGATAACTTTTTTATCCGAAACGTACGTGACAATCAGAGTAAAACATTACACAACAATCACAATTTATCAAAGACTCACGTTGCAAGCCGAGTATCCTCCGGTCAGAGGCCCGGTGCAGACATTCGTGTCTTGCACCTGGGTGAATTCGCCCATGTTCCTCATGGCTGACCTACAGGTGCTGAGGTCGAGTATGGGAAGCGTGACCTTTTGCAGGGCGTTGGGGAGACTGGGAAACATCGTCTTCGAGGTCGAACCCCATCCAGTCAGAACTACGTTACCAGTTGGCACGGAGTTTGCTTGAGGGAGATTGATTTTACTAACGTACTCGTTGTAAGACAGCGGCTCCGACAGCATCAGCAGGGCTATGTCGTTAGGTCCCACGCCACTGAAAAAAATTCATTTTTCGAATCAATTCTTTTCCTAAACATCTAAAAAATAGATCTAAAAAATGAAATCAATAAAAGATTTTTTAATTTTGATACATTATTAAAGGAGATATTCGCATGTCCAACCCCCGACAGAGGGCGCTCTATAAGTTATACCAAAATCCTATCTCTTGCACGAGTGCGAGAAAGACAGTTGCTGTAAGTTATACCAAATTTCACGTGTATTTTTGTATATCTATAGCTATTCCTTGGATGTCCGAATAGACTTGAGGAGTTTTAGTAATTCTCATAGCTATAGATATACTTCCTAACGTCAAAATTCAATAATAATACTTTAGTAATTTTAATGTAAAAATTGTGAAAAAGGGATTAAAATTCATTAAAAATTGCAAACTTTTCGAAAAAAAATATTTTTAAAAAATGTGCAACTTCTCTATTATCTGATGCAGCGAACAATACAGTTTTTCAAAGTCAAAAATTTCAAGATTACAGATTGAATAGTTTCAATTTTTTCTACGCTGCCACACGATTCTTCATTAACTAATCGAAGTAAAAAAAATTATTTCTTCAAAAAGAATAACTACTACCAAAATTTTTATTTAAAAACTTACCCGTGCGATGGGTACCCCTGATGTACAAAGATTCGCTCGACCTTACGGACCTGGGTGGTCGTCTCGCTGGACCTGACCAGATTTTTCCCGGCGTACACGATGAATTCGCCCGCTGAGAAACCTGCAGGTAAACCGTGGACGCAGTGAGCAGCCGTGAGGATCCATTTTTCGCTCAGGATGCTTCCACCACACATGTGGTTGAACGACTGCTTAGGAGGCAAGCCAAATTGGAGGGAAATTTGGTGGGGAAATTCTCCCCTGGCCGCGTTTGACCCTCCGATAACCCGGTTGATCTTGTAAGTATCCGTTTGATTAACCGATTCTTGGGCCTCTGAAAAAAATTTATTTAATGTTTGTTTGAAAATTTTTTGTAAAGTTTATGAGTGTCGGTAAATGGTACACTTACGGGCGATTGTGAAAGCCAACAGGCTGCAGATTATGAGCTTGGAGAACATTTTTTTTAGTCGATGGTGCTCCAAATTTTCAACTGATGGAACTCATGCAAGTTTTTTACTTTATATATTCTTTTTAAAACGAATAACATTTTTTTGTACAGGTATTTTTTGCGTGATATCGAGCTGAGGAATTTTGAATCGATTTGATTCTTGAAAATAAAGCGCGAAAGCTACAGACCGAGAAAAATATTACGATGAATAGTCATTTTTTTTCTTACGAATTTGATAAAGTGAAAAACAGTTACGACGAAAGAGAAATAATTTTTTAAGTTTCAGAAGTCGATTTTATCGCGCATTGCTGTTTTTATTTTTTATTTTTTATTTGTTATTTATTCGTATGCATTGCATTTCTACGTACCATATCAATGAAATATGCAAAAATGAGTGACCAAATATAATCAATTATTATAAATTTTTTTCTTCAAAGTTTTACTTTTTTTTTGGGCGAAACATACCCAGCCATCGTGTCTAATAAATTTAGTTGTTTTGAATAGAGAAATCACGGTATTTTTGACTTATTAAGTATCAGAATTTTAACAAGGTAAAATTTTGTTAAAAAATATTCAACGAAGACCGAATTGTCAATGTATTAATAATAAACTTGTTTCATTGTCGATGTGACATAAGTAAATAATGAGATGATAGAATTAATAAAGAATTTCCAGATTCATTGAAAATTGCAGCTTTTATTCTATATTTTGTGACAAACAAAATTTTTTCATTTTAATGCTACATGCATAATCATAAGAGAAAATACAATACATAAATGAAAGCAAAAAAGATATTTCGTAATATTTAAAGAAAAGAATATTGAAGTGACATCTTCAAAAAAATTTAATTTGTGGTGATAAAACTGCTCTACTTTGAAAAGAATAATTAAACTCAACTGGAAAAAGAGTAACGTAATTAAATTTTCAAGAGTTTCGATTATAAAATTATTGGAATCAAACTCAAAAGTAGTCAATACGAGTTTATTAGTATGCATAAAAAAAACATTGGAATTTAGTTTATTATACGAGGTTTATACGCTAAGAATTCGATATTACTCACTACTCAGAATATATTACTGATGTCTCTCGGACTTTATCAAATATAATTTTTTTGTAGAAAATTGCGTCAAGAATTCAAACTTTTCTATCACTAAAAACACATAACTTACTTTTCATTAAAAACCTTCTTACCGTGAAAAAAAGTAATAATATAATAAACTGTTACTGTGATTTTACAAATATTTATTTTTGAATACATAACTAAATAATTAGCTTTAAAAATAAATTCAATTTCGCGAATTTACGAAAATTTAAATGAAATGTTGTTTGTAAACTCATTTTTAAATGACTCACCCTGTCCAGACCAGAATCACAGCTGATCGATATAGATATACAAATGCACGCGTTTACCCATCACTCGAGGGTTCATTCTTTGACCACCAGGGCTAAAATACATGAGAAAATTGGCGCTAATGCTGGTCTGGACAGGGCGAATAGCGTTGGATACAACAGAAAAGACCAATTATATACTTTGGGGAAAGTTAAGATGCATTATACTACACCAGTACCTACAGCGAGTGTAGGACTGTACAGTAGCGCAGCATGCAGAAAAAAAATTGACAAAAAAACCTTAGATGCTGGCTGCATCTCTAATCTTAACTTTAGTAGATAAGATTATGTTTTTTAAAATCGAGTTTTTTTCTAAAACTTGAAATAAAGAAAGTTATTACGAAAAAATTCAGACTCTACCTGAAAAAATCTTTACTCGAGGTAAATAATTTCATAATTTTATCGTGTAAAATTGAGAAGAAAGACGATATGTTGTTCATTGTTTACGTCAACTCAACCTTATTTTTAGAAACAGCCGGACCCAGCAAAATGCAATTTTAGAAATTAGAACTCGTGGAGGATTCGTCATTAGTATTACATGATTAAATTCATAAGCTGAGAAAATGATAATCTCAGAAATATAAACTGAACTTTTTTTATTTTTTATTTTTTGTTAAAAGAGAACTTATTATAAATAAATTGTAGTTTATTTTTTTACATTTTATGAAGACTAGTGATTATTAGCAATGGTTTTACCTTGTGATTGGCAGACAACTACTCAAAAAGTTGCTCAACGAGGCCAATATCTCCTAGAAACAGGACAATGGTAATTGTATAAAGTTATTTTAGTTTTTTAGTTAAATTAAGTCATAAGTGATTTTTTTTTTTTTTTTTTTTTTTTTTTAGGTCGGATTGCAAGTTTATTGTGGGTCAAGAACCACATCAGCAAATTTTAGAAGGGCACAAAATATTTTTGGCCATGTCGAGTCCTGTGTTCGAGGCCATGTTTTATGGGACCATGGCTGAAAAAAATGATCCCATTCCAATAAGAGATGTGCAGCCTGAAGCATTTAAAGCTCTCATGGAATATATTTACACTGATAGAGTAGATCTTGGGTCATTTGAGCTTGCTTGTGAACTGTGTTACTGTGCCAAAAAGTACATGTTGCCTTTTCTCGTTGAGGAGTGTACTAAATTTTTATGGTCTGATTTATCATTGAAAAAAGCTTGTAGGGCCTATGAATTTGCAAAATTATTTGAAGAACCAGTATTAATGGAAAAATGTTTACAAATAATTTGTTCCAAAACTGATGAAGTATTAAAAGAATCTAGCTGGGAAGAAGTAGAACAAGGAACTGTTTTAACTTTGCTAGACCAAGAAGAATTACAAATTTCTTCAGAGACTGATTTATTTAGTGCACTTGAGAGATGGGCAAAAGCAGAATGTGGTAGAAAATCTCTTGATCCTAATGATCCAAAAGCGTTAAAGTCTGTGATTGGAAATGCTTTAACAAAAATTAGATTTTTAACTCTGACCCCCCAAAAATTTGCAGAAGGTCCGGCAAATTCTCCTTTATTATCTCAACAGGAAGGATATTTAATATTTATGAACATATCTTCTAATAAAAGCAAAGTACCAATGCCAGAAGGATTTTCACTAATCACCTGCCCTAGATCCAAACTGAAAATTCAAGAAGTGTTTGATGCAAGGGTAGGTTATTTTATACTTTAAACAAGAATCTTATATTGTAATTAAACAACTGTTTTTTATTTCAGAAAGTATCTAGTCTTCTTCATAATCCTTCGGCATGGGGTTCTTGTGTTGTAAATCCAATTTCACGAAGTCCTTTCTCTCCAGTGAATCCATGTTTTCCTCCAAACTTGAATTTCTCAGATATGGCTAGAGAACGAGCAGAATTGGTAGTTAGAGAAGATGGACGCGAAGCTCCTAGAGATTTTAGGGACTCTCAAGAAATCCATAATGATTTATTAATCACTAATATCAGAGATCGTCCAAAATTTTACTGTCTGAGAACAATTGTTCAGCCTTCAAATATTTGTAATCATGATGTTATGGATTGTTCACTTACATTTACTGCTGACAGAAATATTTTTATACTTGGGGTACAAGTACCATCACAAACACTCAATGTCATGGATGATGTTGTAAGTAAAACATACTCAGTCAACTT
Source organism: Encarsia formosa (assembly GCA_038277355.1). Lineage (NCBI taxonomy): Eukaryota > Metazoa > Arthropoda > Insecta > Hymenoptera > Aphelinidae > Encarsia > Encarsia formosa. The sequence continues at coordinate 3,010,544 of CM076188.1, read as the reverse complement.
TTATTTTCAGGAACTCTTGTAACAAGTTTTTTTATTTTTCTGCAGGATGGATCGTTTATGACGCATCACGTGAGTTCAGACATGAGATATACAGAAGTTTTATATGCTCATCTTCTAGATTCAGATGGTACTAGACTGACATATACACATTATACCACAAAAGCAGCTTTAAGAGAGTTGATAGAAATTTCTTTTAACAGACCTGTGTACATTCAAAAAAATAAGGTACTTTCAAGATTCTATTAAATTTTTAACTTAGTTTCTCATAACATATTGCCAAAACATGAAGAGTTTTTATATTTATTGCTGTCAATTTTTTTTACAGATGTACAAAGTTGGTGTGGTTTTTAATAAGCCAGGTTATTATCCGTTCGCGAATTGTGTGCCCAGAGCAAATTGTGAAAATGTTAGTTTCACATTTAACGTTGGTGTAAACGGAGTAGATTATCTAAGAGATGGACTTATTAGATCTATTGTGTTTACTTATCGCTAATGAAAATTTAATTATTTGATTGTTTTTGTTTGTTTGTTCTTGTAACGAAATTTTTTGTGAGAAATCAAGAGAGGTTTTCATAAATAATTTAAACAGTTTATAAAATTCAAAATATTTATTATTTTTCAAAAGTTTTTTAAATATTTTTTGTGCAACATTTGAACTTTTGTGTACTCGCCACTATATAAACAAATTTTTATAAAAATATTTCACTCGGATTTGATATACAAATATTGCACACTTATATAATGATACAATTGAACTCGATTCATTTTTTAATGAGCCGACGCATACATTCTAGGTGCTCTCTGATAAAAATATATTTTTAATAATTTTACAACAGTTTATTGTCCTTAGATATAATTATTTACTAATTGTTTCACAATTCATAAAAAGCTGCATGATATAAGTAATTTAAAGACACAGTACTAATATTTAGAGTGTTCTTTGTAAAATACAAAATTTCAATACAAAATAACAACTTTTATAATATTTTCTCAAATTCAACATTTCATTTTTTTTAGATTTTTTTAAACATATATATATATATAATATATATATGACTGATTAATACCTTAAGATTACTAATTCATTTTAACTGTATTTGCGACGTATTCAATTGTTTATAATTATTTAACTCATCATATCCTCATTTATTCTCTAAACCTTTCATTTGTCAAAAAGTTTTACTTTTTCAAAAAATAAAAGTCATCAAATTCGTAACATGTCATTTTCTAATAATTGACTCGATTTCTTTCAATGTTCCTATTTTATAATTTATTTTTTTATTGTTTTATTTTTATTTTATATAAAAATTTGTATAAAAATTATTTACATCACTAATAAATAAATATTAAGTATAAAAATGTTCTTATTTTTTTAAAATTTTTGTTGTATTGTATGATATATCAGAATTGTCAAAAGCTCATTTGATTGATGAGCTACAAATATATGGTTTACATAAAATAAAATTTAAAATTTAGTCAGATCTTAATAATTTTCTTGAAAAGAGAAAAAAAAAAAAAAAAAACTTTAATAAATAATCATTATTCTCATTTAAATGAGGAGTAACCCTGTTAAAATTTTTTTGTATAAGTCAATTAATTTTAAGACTTACGTTTTATGAATTATAAAATCCCACTCTTCATTCCATCTCAATTTCAAAACATCCATGGCTGATAGCGGAGTAATACCATAACTAAGTGCAGCAAACTTCCGAAAAACAAATACAATAAAAACAATCCACGATATGATAAATATATTGTAAGCGTTTCTAACGAGTTTTGAACTGTAGTGGACACTAAAAAATAAAATAATTGTAATGATTATTAAGTGAAAAAGCATTAAAGAAAAATTAAAAAAATTCAATATTTACCTCAAAATATAATAAACGTGATCAATGACCGCTGCAGTTAATAAAACTTTAAAAACAAACGCTGGTAAATAGTGATGTAAAAACAATGTTCTTTCGATAAAGAAAAATGGCAAAAAGTTGATTAAGTATCCAACAAACAAAACTTCACCAATCGATACAAAACGCAACCATTCTTGTTCGTAAATATCGAAACACATTCTTCGTCTTCTCATTAAGTAAAATATCAAAAAACATGAGTAAACCACAAAAGCTAATGTACCTGAGTACCAAACGGCTATGTTTCCTAACAAATGCACTTGTGCCTGAAAATAAGATGAAAATTTAAGTTACTTAATAAAATATTATCTTAATTTTAATAAAAAATAACTTTTACATACATTACTCTTGGTTGAAACCCAATAAGCAATCCCTCTCGTCATACCGGGCCACTCTAATGGACTACTAGAATACATGTGCGTATTTTGGACCTCTTGACCATTAAACAACATTTTTAGTTGAAGTTCTAAAAATTTTTCCCAAAAACTTAAAGTTGTTGCTTTTAACGGAATCATTTCCGCATTCAACAATTCCCTTTCTCTCTGCTTTTGATCTTCGCTCTTCGTATAACGATGTTCTTCAACGTTCCAAATTGAATCTGACTGATCAACGTGTCTATCAGCTACTACTTCGTGTTGATTAAATCCCCACTCTGCTAGTTGCCTTCCACTGAATTTCAAAGCATATTCGGAGTTGACATGAATCAAACGCACCTGTAAATAGAACATCATTTTAAAGAACATAATAATTTTAATTTGATATTTTTATGATTAAAAAAAAGTATTAATACTTGAGATTGGATGGCGTGCCAAACGTTTCCAACTTGGTCTCTGTTTGCTATTTCCAACTTCCATAAGTTTTGGGCTGGCATTGAAACATTGTAATCAATGTAACAAGATACTTCTTGGCTTTGTGGAGTCATTGGAGCTGCAACGTCGTGGGAGTTTAATGCGCGACTCGTAATACCATGTACAAGCTGGATGATGTCTCCATGTTTTATTGGGTCACTAGGTCTAGTGACAACTAAATCATTGATATCTGGTCTTTTAACAATCCACCAGTTGTTAACATCTTTAAATGAGTAGCAGGTCACCTAGAAAGGTTTTTATAATTAAAATTGGAATGAAAATTGGTAAAGTATAAAAAAGCAGCTTTTTTTAATTACTTGTTGTTGATGAGAGCTTCCCCGCCCATCAGGATAGCGTAAAGGATAGACGTGATCGTGACTATGTAACCAGCAAGCTCTTCCATGTGTATGTCTCAAAGTAATTTGAGAGCCATGAGTAACTTCAATTGGTTGCCCTTTTGTAATACTTGCTAAACCTCCTTCTAAACTTGCTTGAAATGCACTAGTCATCACAGAATCATGTGGTCCAGCTTTTGTAAGCATTGATAGATGTATATAAAATACACTCAAGTACACTCCAGTAATGACTGTTCCCACTACCAACACTCTGGCAAATAAATGTAGATACAAAACTATAGTTGATAAATCTTTCCTTGGAATCAATGACCAGAAATCTTTTCCAATAAGATATAAGGCAAGGAGTAAAGTGTAAAAACCAACATATTTCACACTGAAATAAAATGTTATTTTTGAAAATTCATTGTTTTAAAAAGATTATACTGAATACTTTTTTTTACCATTCAAAATATTACTGTTTTGAAATAAACTAAAAATTTAAAATTATTTTGATCAACTTTTTCTAAAATTCATTTGAAAAATTAAACTGTTTGAATGAAAAAAACCCTTTTGATGTTTAAAAAATTCAAAACTAACCACAAGGCACAAGTTAGATTTATTAAACTAGCAGTTAACCAAAACCACCAAGCTATTTTTTTTGGTTGATCCATAATTTTTCTGAATTTCATTATACATAGTAGTCCTGTCAGAGAAAACTGAATAAGAATACTTTCCATTAAAATGAATCTTGATTGAGTCAAAAGTGCATTATCTGGAAAAATAAATATTAAAATTTACTAACGTTGTATTAAGGTAAAATGTAATTTTTAGTATTGATTTGTTTACCGAATAAAAGCAAAATAGCTGCTATAGCAGCACTCCATTGCTTCAATCCTATTTCCAATGCTAAATGGTAAGCTGTTGGAATTATTAAACTCCCAAACACTGCAGGGAGTAGTCGAAGAGCAAATAAAGGTACACTTTCTGCATAGTGTGATCCAATTCTGTCAAATTTAAAGTTACCATCAAATCCTGCTAAATATGCTACAGCAGATATAAGTTGCTTTCCCAGAGGGGGATGAGAGTCAAAAAAGAATGTTTTCTTCATATAAAGACTGACATATTTTCCATAATGTAACTCATCAAATCTGTAAAATTTTTAGGTGTAAACACATTATTATTTTATAAAATATTCATAAAAGAAACACAATTATTTAGAGTTTTTAACTCACACAATACTTCGTGGTTCTTCGAGTCTGTAAAGACGAGTAAAAAGACCGATTATTAACAATAATATTGCCAAAAGGTCAATTTCAAAATTTATTTTAATTCTAGTCAGCGGTGCCGTGAATTTTGATTCGAATCTGTCTGTCTGTTTTTCTTGAGCCGGTTTTTCACAAATCTAAAAATTATTCAAATTAATAAAAATGTTGTTTATACGTAAAATGTAAGTAAAAATACACACATTGTTTTTGGAGTCTTCATTATTTTTTTGATGTTCCACATTGTTAGAAGTGTGGTCCAAATTGGTATCCTTAATTTCATGAGTTACCTGTCTTTCATCACAGTTTTTAATTTCACCTCTCCGGCGAATAACCATCTTTTACATTAGTTGTTCTTATTTACACTTTATTTTTCGAATACATTACAAACTGCTTTCATATTTGACTTATTCTTTTTAAACTTAACAAACTATCAAAAATATTTCTTCTTCATTTACCACGGTGACGTGGAAATTATTCATGAAGATGTTTAGGTCAACTGGTCAACCCGGCCGTAGCCCATAGGTCTACCTGTAAATTCTTGAAAAATTCTTTCATCTCCCTCAACTCTCACTCAAGTAACAGATCCTGATTCCTAATTTGGTGTTGTGCTGGAGACTTCTGCAATGGTAATTTCAATTATTTCCGAGACACTAAAATGTGCTTTCTCTTAATCCACACCGAAAAATTGGAAGAAAAACTCTTTTCACTAATTAAGCACTTAATTAATAACTAATTTCATAAAAATTTTCAACTAAATCTGGATTTAATATAAAAGACGACGTCAACATTGTAGTAATGCCTTTACTTTCTCCTTTCTCGCAAGTCGGGACTCGGGAACGGGAAGAGACTGGCTTGAAGACGGCACATTGACCCTAACCTAACGGTACCTGGTACCCACAGGTACCACACTTTGCCGCCAAATGCTAATCGGCTACCAACTACTTTGCAAAACACGGACGGAAACAACTAATTTTTTATTGATAAAGTAAATAAAATTTAATGAATCACTATGAGTGCTCAGGAAGAAAACTTAGTCGAATGTCCAGTATGTTACAAAGAATTTCCATCAAATGTCATTGAGGCTCACGTTAGTAAATGCCTCTTTTTGAACGAATCCACAAACTCGTCTCAAGAATCGTCGAAAAGATCTTCGAGTCTTACTCTAGGAGGTAGTCCAGTTTTAAAAAGAACTAAGCATAATTCTGAACATGTCAACAGTAGTTTTAACTCCTCTGACAGACAAGCCGATAATGAAAATCATGTAATAATTATTTCTTTAATTTTTGATGTAATTTCATATTGTATAGAAAATTGTAGTTTTTGAAATTTTCCTTTTACAGAATAAATCTATAAGCTCAAGTATTAAAGATTCTGCACCTCTTGCAGAAAAAATGAGACCTAGTGATTTAATGTCTTACATTGGACAAACACATGTTCTTGGACCTGAAAGTGTTTTGTATAAATTATTAATTAAAACTGAAATACCAAATATTATTTTATGGGGTCCTCCAGGATGTGGGAAGGTATTTTTTATTTTTTTAGTGCATATTTAAATATTGATTACAGAATACTAAATTAGTATTATAATGTTTTTCAGACATCATTAGCTAATGTTATAGCAAATTTATGCAAACATTGTCCTGGAGGAAAATATCGTTATGTTAAACTTTCTGCAGCAATGTCTGGAGTCAATGAAGTTAAAGAAGCTATAACTATTGCTTCAAATGAATTAAAATTTGGACGTCGCACAGTAATGTTTATGGATGAAATACATAGATTTAACAAAACACAACAGGACACTTTTTTGCCGCACATCGAATCAGGCACTATAACATTGATTGGAGCTACCACTGAAAATCCATCTTTTAGTTTGAATTCAGCTCTTTTAAGCAGATGCCGAGTAATAGTCCTTGAAAAACTTTCTATTGAAAATTTATCTACAATTTTGGAGAAGGCAACAAGAGCTATGCAAGGTTTAGTAGTAGATTCTACAAACAAGGTATGAAATTATTTGAATGAAATTACTTGCTAATTTTAGTTTGTTGAAATCAATAATTTTTTCTCTCTTTTTTTTTTTTTTTGTACAAAAAAACAATAATTTATTATTATAATTATGATTTTAGGATTCTTCAAAATCTAACACAAGTAGATTTTTAATGGATAAAGAGACAATCAAGTGGTTGGCAGAGACTTCAGATGGAGATGCTAGAATAGCTTTAGGAGGATTAGAATTAGCAATTCAATCCAAAGTTTCAAAAAATAATGAGTCTTCAAGCCAAGAAACATGTTTAATTTCACTTGAAGATATTAAAGAAAGTCTTAAAAAATCTCACATGTTGTATGATAGAAAAGGGGACAACCATTACGATTTTATTTCAGCTCTTCACAAATCAATTAGGTAGATATTACAATTTTTCATTTATTACTTAGTTTTTAATTTTTTTTTTTTTTTTTTTTTTTTGGGTATAGAGCAAGTCACGAAAATGCCTCACTCTACTGGTTAACAAGGATGATAGCTGGTGGGGAAGATCCTGTTTACATTGCAAGAAGATTAGTACGTGCAGCTGGTGAAGATGTTGGTTTAGCAGATCCCAAAGCTTTAGGTAAAAATTAGTGATTATTTGATCTTTGAATGATAAAATTATTTAAAATATAATGTTTTATTACTAATTTTAATTTTTCATTTCTGTTAGAAATTGCTGTCAACACTATGCAAGGTTGTAAAATGTTAGGAATGCCTGACTGTGATGTTTTGCTAGCCCAGTGCACAACATATCTAGCAAGGGCACCAAAATCTCGCCTCATGGAAGATTCTCTTAAAGCAGCGCAACGTTTAGTAGCTAGTAATAAAGGTGCACAGCCCTCAGTGCCTCTTCATTTAAGAAATGCCCCTACAAAGTTGATGAAAAACCTAGGTATTTATTTTTTCAGTGCATTTCAAGTATTCTTATTTATTTGAATTAGCTTAAATTATTTTAAAATATTTCAGGATATGGAAAAGGATATAATATGAAACATAAAGACCAGTCAGGACTCTCTTATCTACCAGATGAAATTGAAAATGTTGATTTTTTTAATGAAAAAAAGTAAAATATTTTTTTTCTGTTATTTCATTTGCTTATTATTTATCATTAAAGTTTAAAAAACGTCATCACTTATAAACTTGTATGTTCTTGTGGGTTTTTACAATAATTTTAATTGTTAATTATACCAAATTACTTGTTACCTGAAAACTCAACTGTAAATATTTATTTTTTAAGTTTTTGATTTCTTACATAAAAGTAATAAAAATTATTTTAATACATCATTGATTTATGATTTCTTAAATTTTCCTTTGTTTAAGGGGGGACAACGGTGTGAAAATTTAAAAAAAAGTCATTTTTTTTTTTTTTTTTTAAACTATTCTAAAACATCTCAAGAATGACCCTGAAAAATTTTACCACGATATCTTGAACGGTATTAAAGTTATGGACCCTCCGTGCGCCGCACGGATGTATGCTACACAATAAGAACTTTCTGTAGGTAATCTGTGGTCTGAGTTGATGAGTTCTCTCTCGATGTTGCGCACATACACGCACATACCGCGATGTCCGCACTCCGCGAGACAAGTAAATGAGCAGAACAGTTTTTTATCATGTACGTATACGTTCTCCCAAAAAAACTGAATAATCGTGTGACAGTAAATGTTAATTAAACGTGACAAAGTATTTTTTTTTTGAATTATTTTAAACTCTTTTTTACAAACAATTTACCTTTATTAATGACTACTTGTCGAAATTCAATGTTTAGAGGTTAGAAAGATAGCCAACTAATAGGCTATTTTTGTGAAATTTAAAACATGGATTTAATTTTTTGTCAAGGAATTAAAATTTCTCGTTTATTTCCCAAAACATCGAAATTTCCATTAAGACTACAATCTTTTATTTATAAATACCCAGAAGTTACTACTTATCGACAAATACAATGTTCAGGTAAGAAAAATTTGTAGAATATATTTTCACACAATTATGAATGAAAATCACATCTTCTATTGGTTTTTTTGTAGATCAACAACAAAATAACTTATTCCGATCAAATGAATTAAGGTTTCCTAGTAATAGGTACAGTAGGTTTCTTGAACCTAGAATTGTTACAACTAAGATTAATTGCATTCAGTATGGCACTTCTCAAAAACCTGAATGTTCAGAAAACAAAGATTGTTATGCCCCACCACCATCAGCCAAACTCACAGTATTTCAGAGAATGAAACAAATGACCAAGGATTATTGGCATATTCTTATTCCTGTTCATTTAGTGACCTCAACTGGTTGGATTAGTTTATTTTACATAGCTGCTAAAAAGTACATTTTCATTTTATTATTTTTTTACTTTTTTTATAACAGTATGATAAACTTTTTAATAACTTTTTTTAGTGGAGTTGACATTGTAGGGATTCTTGAGTCACTTAATTTAAGTGAAAGGTATTTAGACATGTTGCGGGGGTCTGGTGCTGGTCATTGGGCAGTTGCATATGCTTTGTATAAAATATTTACTCCAATTAGATATACAATTACTCTTGGTAAGTTTTAAAGTTAACATTTAGTATCGATTAATAACTTAAAAATAAAAACATATTTTTATTTTTTTTGATTCAAATGAATTTATTTTATTTTTCATTAAAGGTGGTACAACAATGTCTATCAGATATCTTCATAGGTGGGGATACATTAAAGTTAAAAGAAGTCCTGAGGTAAGAAAGTTGATTAATTATCTGTTAATTATTTATAAGCTTTGATCAAACCATCATTTAACTTTAATACATTTTTGTAAAATATAAAAGTTTTGCTAATAGTTCATTTTTTTCATGCCTCCATGTATCCAGTTTGCCCATAAAGTTTTATGTAGGTCTAACTGAATTATTAGTAGTATCAAACTTAAATTGAATAATCCTGAAATTAGTCTAGTAAGAATTAGATTATAAAAAAATGTATGCATATTATAAAAAGTCTCACATTCTTTTCTGGTTTAGCTTAAAAAAAGACTTTTGTTTCTTATTACATGATATAAAATTGTGTTTCTAAGAAAAAAACAATTTGTTACAGACAATAAATTATAAAATAAGTAAAATACCAAAATTTTTTTTTGTTTAAAATTAATTTCTTTAAATGTTTGTTACCCTAAATTTTGACAAAGTTTCAAAATTTTGAATTACTAGACAAATTTCTTTTAAGATCAAATTTTTTACACTTAAATCTTGAATAAAATTTTAATTCCAAAATCTTTTTTACTTTCCTTAAACAGCTGGAACAATCCTTGAAGTGCGCAGAAGAGCATAAAGCTGCTTTTAAAAAATCAAATTTATCTAGCAAAAGTTTACAGTCACAATCAGATAGCAAAACGTAGCAGGAAAGTTTTTACTTCACTGGCTATAAAAAAAATTATATTTTTTAAAGAAATCTTGTAAATTTATTATTTTCAATGAAATTTCTATCTTTAATACAGGGACTATTATACTTATCTATTATTGTTTATAGATATAGTACTGTTAAAAAAATGTATATGTACACAGTTGTAAATATTTGATTCAATGTAGTGTATTTAGTTGAATTCTGCTATGTACAAATAAAAAATATGAATCATGATTTTTATTTATTTATTTACTGTTCAAAATCATGCTTTTTAAAAAGATGTTTGTGATCCAACAAAAGCAATTTTCATGCAAAGGGAACATGTTGTATTATTGTTAGGTTTTCGAAAAATAAAAAATGTTAAAACTATCAAATCTTTTAGCATATAATTTTTAAATTGACGATTAAATTTGTTTTCTTTTTAAGGATTTCAAAATTTTAATCCAGCAATAGTTGAAAAATTTTTTTTTTACAATATGAGGAAATAAATAAATATTGGTGATAGCTTTTGTGGATATTTTGAAGGATCTCTCCTTTTTTTTTTAAATTTTTATAACTTAAGAAAAAATATTATTCGAAGTTTTAAAATAAATTTTTTTTCTAGTCAATTTGAGAAATTTACAGAATAAAATGCAGTAAAAAAAATTTGTAAAAAAACATTTCAGATTTGTTTTTGGAATAGAGAAAAATGTGTTTTTTTTTTTTTTTTAGTTTTGAATTTTCACCATAAAAAAAGGGGTAAGAAATGTGACTGCTTTAACGAAAATTTACTTTATAAAATTAACTAAAAAAACACAGTTTTTTT